>OY365819.1:24576494-24951494 GCA_959347315.1 Bimastos eiseni
TCATTTTTAGTATTATTTAAGACCTCTGACCATCACAACTTTTGCCTCTTAATATGTGGGTGGCCCCCCTTCAGGACCTCGGTCCTTCTCGGGTCTTATCCTCCTGTTGAACCTTACATGTCATATCAATTTATTATTAACTTTGTCATAATGCAAATGCCGAGGTCAATAAAAACAATTTCGTTGTTTGTGTGATGTTTGCATGTATGTATGTATGTATGTATGTATGTATGTATGTATGTATGTATGTATGTATGTATGTAAGCATATACACACTCATGCATGCATGCGTGTGTATATGTATGTATGTATGTAAGAATGCATGTATGTAAGTATGTATACCTGTATGTATGTATGTATATATGTATGTATGTATGTATGTATGTATATATGTATATATGTATGTATGTATGTATGTATGTACGTATGCATATAATATGTATATATGTATGTATGTATGTATGTACGTATGCATATAAATATGTATATATGTATGTATGTATGTATGTACGTATGCATATAAATATGTATATATGTATGTATGTATGTATGTACGTATGCATATAAATATGTATATATGTATGTATGTATGTACGTACGTATGCATGCATGCATGTATGTATACATGTATGTGTGTATGTATGTATGTATGTATGTATGGGTGAAATTCGAAATTTTCTTATCCGAAATTTGCTACATTCATCCCCGATCTTCTCTATGTTTGTATGTATGTATGTATTGTTGGGAATTGTCGCACCAGGGGACCCCCTCCCTTTCTAGTCGGTCTTGTTCCCACGGTCAGCGCTCCTCGGTTTCCCCGATCGTGCACCCTCCCACTCAAGCTTCGCTCCTTCCCCTCGCTTTTCTGTCGCCAGCTCTCTTCTCAATGCTCTCTCTTTCTCACGCTTTATCTGTTGGCACTGCTCTTGTTTGTTCTTTCCTCCCTCACTTTCTGTCGTCAGCCTGCTCTTCGCCTGTCGGTGATGCCTTTGTGTGGCCGTTTTTGGTGGGAATTTGCTTCCTGAAATCTTCGCCAGGTGTTCTCTTTCCTACGGTCGAGGGCGCTTTCAGCGCTATAAAAGGGGGCCCGGTTTTAGTCGAGAGAGAGTCCGAGGAAGACCGTCAGAAGGAGCAGTCGAAGCACGGCCTGATCGAACCGAAGAGAACAGTCTGATCTCCGCCAGCCGAGGGAACAGTTCCAATAAGTCCGACATAGCGACACGGGGTCTGCCGGTCAACAGTAGGCTACCTGAAAAAGAGTACGGCAGTGAGATTGTGAGGAGGTGGCCACTCGTTCGTTGAGAGGACGACCGGCCAGGGCGAGATTTGGCCTCTGGTTAAGTCCTCTGCCGGACCGGAGAGGCCGAAATTCGCGCGTGACATCCTTGTAGTAGAGACCCCCCAGATTTCGCCACAGTATGTATGTAATTGCGCATGTGTGTATATAATATGTATGTATGTATCCCACTCTTTTCGGCAACTCGGACATTGAGCACACAATCGTGTTCTACCAGTTAAAAAGTAGAGCCCCAATGTCAAGTATTCTTTTTGCCAATGCTCAAGTAAATCGTGTCACGCTATTATAGCTGACAAGTGACAACAGTTAGTCTAGTTAAGACTTAATGTCGGCAATGGGATGCACAGCTCACAGCTACCAATATGTCAAAAACTTAGTTATGATCCAATGATTGGGGTCTGGCAGGATGCATAGACAAAACTGATGGGCCCTGCATCTAACAATCTTTCATCGAGCATAGTAGTTCTTTCATTGTTCATTTACTAGTTTGAGACACCTGAATGAGTAAATGAAACTGGAATGATGTTGTTCACCTTATTTTGCGGCTTCTTAAGTTCACCCTTGTTTCTGCATACTGGCGCGATGCATTGCATTGGCTGCCTGTATTCCAAAGAATGTCACACTGCATTGCAGTTTCGCTCTAGTTTCGCGTTGCGTTGTTGGTTGTGCTCCATCTTACTTGCGTGATCTCTCCCGCCCAGTGTCCGATGATGTAGTGCGTCAGATGCTTCGCTAAGCGACTAGGGGTAGCCTAATCTTCTGGTTCCCCGGGGTTGCCTGGTTATTAGGAAGTGCCGTGCTTTCTCGGTATTAGGTCCTTCAATATAGTACGATCTCCCACGTTAGCTCCCCTCTTTGCTTGTGGCTCAACTGTCAGGTTTTTACAAGTCTTTCAAGTGTTTTTCTTTAGTCGTGGATGGGATTTGAGCGCTCCTGTGTAGATCATAGAAGAGCGCTATACAAACGCTCAGAATGTATGAGTGCATCAATGAATGTCATGGAGAGTCCAATCAAAGAGTGGTAGCCTAGATCATGAGTGCAACGAGAAGAGAGCGAATTGTTTAGGGAAGAATTAGATTAACGTAGGACTGTGCATGCAATTAAGGCTAGCCTCCTGTGCGCACTGTGCAGTCTGCTGCGTGTAACAAGAATATTGTTGCACGCAGCGGCTAGTGGCAGTGCAGTGACCAGGACATACATTTATACCTGGGCATTTTCCCTGGCATGCCCTGGTGTAGCGCCGCCATTGAATATCTGCCAATGATGCTAACTTTTCCGTGTAGGCTACATCCGATTAGCAACATCAATGACCAGCTGATCAAATTCTTTCCAGACAACAACGATTCGCAAACAAAGTTCTTCAATTTCTCATGAATTTATGTAATGTAAACTTTCTCTTGCACTACCCAAAAATCTTGTAATCAACTGGAGTTAAGGCCGAGCTGTTTGGCGGCCAAAGATTAGGAGGCACACAATCTGGAGTCTCCTTAAGGCTTAGTCAGTTATTCAACCGCGTCACGAGCTCGGTGAACTGGAGCCCATCCTGTTGAAATGGGCAAATCCGAATATTCTCGGGTATCAGGATAGATTTTCACAAAATTGCAAACAATCCCGGTAATGAGCTGGCTGAAGTGAGATGAACTGAAACTCGAGAATTTGATAAGAATATATGTAAGGTGATATTTATTCTGGAAGGTCATATGACATACACCAGGAGGGAGTGGCACTGATCCTGAAAAAGGAAGCGGCGAAAGTACTGATTGGATATGACGCAATTGGGTCACAGATACTGAAGGCCACCTTTAGAACTTCATGTGGGAAAGCGACATTAATCAAAATCTATGTATGCACCAACATCAACTTCAACAAACGAAGAAATAGAAAAATTCTACACAGCTCTGCAGAGTACAGTTCAAAGCTCGTCAAGTCACATACCTGATCATAGTCATGGGAGATCTCAATGCAAAGGCCGGAGATGATTGGCAGACATAGAGAGGAGCCCTGTAAAAATTCGGATTCGTGTTGGAGAACGAAAGTGAAGAGAGACTGTTAAACTTCTGTCTCAATAATAATCTTACAGTAATGAACATTGCTTTCTATCAAAGGAAAGCAAAGGAAGTGGAAGTGGACCTGGGAATCACCAAATGTGGTGAAACAAGAAATATGATAGACTTCATACTGGTCAATAAGAGATGGAGAAGTAGTGTTATCAATATGTCGGGCATTCTCTAAACCAGACATTGCATCGGATCATAAACTTGTAACGGCTGGAGTAAGAATCAGGCTGAAACTATTCACAGAGAAATGCGTGGAGAAGATACGACGTAGAAAGACTCAAAGAAGGGATGGTTGGACAGCAGTACAGCATCTTGCTCTTACACAGATTTTGCACACGAGGTCTTGGGTTTTAGGAAAAACAGAAGAAAGCGCCTTGGAATTCACAAGAGGTACTGGAGCTGAATTATCAGAGAAGAAAGATATAGACAATAAAAACACAAAATGAAGAAAATAGGAAAAGGTACAATAAGATAACAAGCGAAATAAAAAAGAACGCAAAGCAATGTAAAGAGCAATGGCTGGAGGAAAGGTGCCTTGAGGTAGAAAACAGCGAAAGGAACTAAAATCTTCATAAACTTCTTCAGACAGTAAACGGAATTTATGGAACCTTCACCTCAAGACTGCCAACAGTTAAAGAAACGAATGGAAAGCTGTTGTGCAGCACGGCCGCAATCAAAAATAGATGAAAACAGCATTATGAGGATCTATATAACAAACGTAACCCTGTGGATAATAGCGTGTTGGATGAATTACAATCAAGTAATGGACATGAACACATGGATGACATCCTAAGAGGTGGAGGCAGCTATAGGAAACTTGAACAAAAGAAAGGCACCAGGAGAGGCTAATATCACAGCAGAAATTATACAAGCCGGAAAAGAATGTTCTGCTGAAATGATGCACATGATTTGCAAAAAGATCTACCAAGAAAAGAAATTGTGGAAAGCTGTATTCGTCCCAATACATAAGAAAATTGACAAGAAGGAATGCAGTAATTATCGAGGCTTCAGTATGATGCGTGTTCCTGGAAAAGTATACACGCGAATACTACAGCAACGTTTGTGGAAATATGTAGAGGAAGTGGTGGCCGAGGAGCTGGCGGGATTCATAGCAGGAAGAGAGGTACCGTGGATCAACTCTTCGTTGTTCGACAACTATCGGAGAAGTATTTAGGAAGGAATAGAACCTTGTACAACAATTTCATTGATTTTAAACAGGCATTCGAGAGTGTATGGCAACAAGGACTATGGCAAGTACTCAGGAACGATGGAATTCCAAAGGAGTTTGTGATGCTACATGAAGATCTGCATAACAGGACAATGAGTGCAGTCAGAGTGGATGGAGTAGGCCTATTTACAGAGTGGTTTAAGATTACAGTAGATATACGAAAAGAATGCGGATTGTAGCCAGATTTGTTTAACCTGCTTCTGGAGGCCATGACGAGTCGCAAAATAAATTCTGTCGAAGCTGGAGCGATATTGTATGGACATATACTTAACTAACAACCTGCGCTTTATTGGTGATATTGACTGTGGCGGAAAAGAGTCCGCCACAAGAATTTATTATTATTGTTACCATTGTTTTAATATTTTCCTCCTGTGACAATATTTCTGTGTACTTGCGTAAGTTAAGTTAGCTTCTACGCATAGTTTTCATGCGCGCCGTACTAATCTTGCGCTATAACAAGAAGTAATGACGTGTCCGCCGCAAGGCGCTCTGCTAGATGGTTGTTTTCCTGTGAGGGTGATCGGTCGTCACGCTTGTTTTCTAAGGTTTGATCGTTTAATTTCATCCTTTGAATCCTGATATCGAGGATCAAAACTGCCGATAGTAGTAAGCTGACATGACCTGGATAGCGGACAAGTGCCCCGATAATTAAAGTTTGTTGGAAAAATACAAAAATAAGGACTTTGATCTCGATGGTAGTGTAGCGTGACCAGCCATTTTGAAATTGCGGTAATTGCCAGCAGTGGTTCTATTGAGCTGGGCACGATCGCTGGTAGGGTGACCAAATAGTCCCTTCGCTTTGGATCAGGTGCACCCGGTAACTTTGGAAAGAGCTTCATATCCAGTTGTACCTGCAAAATATGAGTTTAGAAACGCTTGTGTTGATTGTGTGATTTGTGTAGCGCCACTGTTTGTGACGAATTGTGTGCTACTTTTGACATGTGAAAGGTTTGTATGTATTATATTAATCCTGCTGTCTGAATTATTCGCCAAGGACTGAGGCGATCCTTTGAGAGAAGTTTCTCCTGTAATTTGTTTTAGTTCAAAACTTGTATCATTGAGCAGTGTGTTTAATTAATTAATTAATGAGATTCTTTCTGATCATCAGTAATAAAGACGGATAGTCGGAATCCATCAGTTTTAATGGATGAACCAGAATAAATAATAGTATTGATCAAACATTGCATTGCCTGTTTCCAAGTTATCTGCTAGCTATCTTATCAATGTCAGAATCTCCTTCTCTCATTAACACTGAACCGGAAGTGGCCCGTTACATTAAGCCTGTTGGGGGAATTGCATCGAACCATGGTGTGTCCCACGTGGTGACTGCCGCTTTCCATTCGAAAGCCGCGGACGGTGACCGAGCGGTCTAGCTACAGGTTGATGGCCTATATGGAGACCGAGTGGCAGGATAGCCCCACAGCTGGTTTCCAGCTTGGACGAGGAAGGATTTATGTAGCGCCAGATTCCCCACTACAGCTCGCCCCGCGCCAGATGGCGTCCGCGACAAGTGGTACCAGAAGTGGAGTCGATAATATGGCATTTCCGGTTAGTGGTATGAGCGAGAACGGACGCAGATTTGATGGTTTTCACGAAGAGGAAGATAGAAGGGCTGAAGTAAGTCCTTTCCCTAGAACTGAAAGTGTGGCCTCTGCGTTGTCACAAGCAGAACAGCCATATAATTCTCAGGTCGAACCAGTTTTAAATGAATTACGGGTCATAAAAGATGTCATGTTAAGACTATGTACTAATCTTGAGTATTTAGTTGTAGATCGGGATCGACCTGCCCTAAGCTCCACGGTCGCAAATCAGTCGATCGCTGCTGGGGTTGATGCTTCGCGATGCCGTACGCTAACGTCCGCTCACGACGCCATGTGCCCAAGCATAGCATTCACGCGTCGCCCTTTCACCTTGTCGCTCCACACTCGATGCAAGCGTCTTCAGTCACACCCACGTTCTTCACGTCGGGCCCCGTCTACACGTCGTCTCAATTTCTCGTCGTTCCTTCCCCGTCGTCTCTGCATCCGCAAGACTCGTCAGCCCGTCTGGTTTCGACGCCGATGTATGACATGCCGAGAATGTCGACGATCACGTCTCCTGTTTTGTCGGTTCGTCGCATTCCGCCGTGTGTCGACCCAATGATGGTTGGCCAATTCCAACCGTCGGATGAACCTCGCTGGATGGCCGCGCAACAGGAATGCCTCAACTTGGCCCGAGCCCGGATCATGCGAGCAGCCGAGACCACGTCCTTCCCGCCAGAGCCCGTTCTCTGGTAGAAGAAGAGGTCACCTTCCGGCCGCTAATAGACCTGGTTTCCCTCCAAGCTGAGAGTCAGGAGCGGTCTAGCTACAGGTTGATGGCCTATAGGGAGACCGAGTGGCAGGATAGCCCCACAGCTAGTTTCCAGCTTGGACGAGGAAGAATTTATGTATCGCCAGATTCCCACAGCTCGCCCCTCGCCAGATGGCGTCCGCACCATGACTTGCTAGCATAATCGCCATACCTATTGCAAAACTGACAGACAGTGTACACGAGAGTAGTGGAAGGTTCGGACTAAGAATAAATACGGAAACACCCGAGACAATGACCATCTGAAAGCATCACAAAGAGCTGAAGGTGAGATTGGAGGGAAAAAAGCTGGAGAAAGTCACATAGTTTGTGTACCTGGGAGGAGTAATAACGAAAGATGTACAATGCACAAAGGGCAAAACACGTAGGATTGGCCTCGCATCAGGAATGTTTGGCAGACTCAGTAAGATGTGGAAGACTAGCAGTATATCAACAAGAACAAAACTGAAATTGTACACGGCATCTGTCACTCCGGTATTGCTGTATGGATCTGAGTTCTGGTGCCTGCGGAATGAGAATGAGCTGACTTAGAAGAAAAGCGGGAGGACCAGATGGGACAGAATTCGAAATGAAGTAACCCGTGCATAGCTGGGACAGAGAGAAACAATGAAGAAGGTCGACATGGTTTAGACATGTAACACGAATGGATTACAAGAGGTTACCAGCAAGGGTGTTATGTTATTGTCACGTGGAGGGAACACGGAGTAGAGGAAGACAGACAAAGACGTGGATGGAAAATGTCAGAATAGATCTTGAAGAAAATAACTTGGACATTAGTACAGTCCTGGATACCATCAGAGACAGACAGAAATGGAGCCATTATGTATAAACCTCATCGTCGGCACATATCTGACGGAAGAGAAATAGAGAGAGAGGGACAGATATATATATATATATATACATATATGTATATATATATATATGAAAACTGAGTTCACTTCCAACTCAAGGTGTATATTTTAACTCCATAAGCATATCCGACGATCAGTTGTTTATTTTCATCGTTGAAACACAATTTCCATGGCCGTCGGATCTCCGTTTCCTCTGTTTCGCCCTTTGTTGGACGTTGGACAAAGAATTTGATTCCATTTAAGATCGGAATCCAAGAGAATCACTCTAATATTCTCTCCTTCAACCACAGACACTCGATCGTCTGAATCGAGTGATATATGAAATGGAAGATTCAAATTTTGTGCTTCACATGAAGGTCTAAAACATCGGATGACCATCTGTCCATCTCTAGTCAATTCGCTTACACCCCACTTCCTTACCCTCGCTGCCTCACTTGACACATCCTCTTCCTTCGTCTCTTCCTCCCACTCCTTCTGACGACGAAATTTCCGATGGTTATTTCCACTGCATGAATTACTTTCCCTATGTCACTTGGTAACGGAATGGATCGAATAAGTTCTGCTTCTGATCCGTAAATCCTCAGAAAGGACGACGAATGACTGATCACCAACAACTGACCATCAGTGGACATTGACAGAGTGCTTGGCAGATAATCATGGTCAACCACTTGATTACTTTGTGTTTGTCATCTGTATCTTTTGACATTTACCCGACGCAATTCTCAGCAATGTCAGAGACGTAGAGACAATTTTCCTTCTTAATGGATTTAATGTCATAGGGTCGTTTTATCTCTTTAACTTCGATTTCCTTCTGAAATCGAAATGGACGTTGATCCTCAAAAACACGCATTACTTGAAGAGACGAAGCAAAAGGAGAATAAGAAGTCAGACTGAGGACGCAGATCTCATTTCGCAGTCGAGTCACTCCGTGGACAAATGCATTCAATGGTATATCGAGTCTCCGAGTGAAGTTGATGGAAATCGAACACATGACTAAAATAAAAACAAATTAATAATAATAATAATAATAATAATAATATTATTATTATTATTAATAATAATCCCTCGGGCGATACAAACAATATACGTAGATGTGATGGTTTTCTAGAACGGCAACTCACTCAGCAGTGTGTGGTTGGGCAACCATTATTATTATTATTATTATTATTATTATTATTATTATTATTATTATTATTAT
Source organism: Bimastos eiseni (assembly GCA_959347315.1). NCBI lineage: Eukaryota > Metazoa > Annelida > Clitellata > Crassiclitellata > Lumbricidae > Bimastos > Bimastos eiseni. The sequence goes on from OY365819.1 coordinate 24,585,475, forward strand.
TATTATTATTATTATTATTATTATTGTTATTATTATTATTATTATTGTTATTATTATTATTATTAACAATTTTATTATTATTATTGTTATTATTATTATTGTTATTATTATTATTATTATTATTATTATTATTATTATTATTATACATTGTAATTACTGAAATCCAATATACTTACTCAATCAATCAATATAATGTCTTGTGATGCAATGAATTGTACTAAGTGTTTAACAACGTCTTCGGACTGTCAATGTCGCCTTTCATTATTAATAGTTTTACCACTCTCACCAGTATACTTCAAGTACCGCTATGGCTCTACCACTACCGCACCTACCACTAGCCCACTAACACTGCAACCATTATTTATGTTATTATTATTATTGTTATTATATGCATACATGTTTCACATAATGCTCGACGTGGTCGTCACGCGATGTGAGCACAGACCGTCTATGGTCGATGTCGCTGCCCTCACTAGCGGCGTGTCGGATCATTGTCTCGTAACATGGAGCTTGATCGCCCTGCAATCGCATCGGTCTATGAAACCAGTCATCGTCGTTTATGGAGAAATTTCGACCTCGGCGTGTTCCGCTCTGCCCTCCGTTCGCCCAGCCTCTGCTGCCCAGATTCCACTTGGGTGGCATCGTCTGCCGAGATCATGGCTGAGACGTCCGACTGTGTCGTCAGTGAGCTGATAAATGAACACGCGCTGATAAATTATCGAGATGAAACGCCGTGTACGGCGAATGACGTCGCGCCTGTGGTACGACCAGGACTGTCGTAAAGCGTAGCGCTCGTCGAGAAGTCTTGAGCGCCGCTCTCGTCGATGAGATTTAGTCTACGCTCGTGACCGCTGGCTTCAGTCACTTGGCTCCCTGCATAGCCCGGCATCTAAAAAACGACGCAGCTTCTGGAAAACCAGCGTGGACTCACGTCTATCGTCGTGATCATCGTGCTCTATGGCGGCTGATAGACGACGTGCTGTGCCGTGGTGATGTGTCGACTCCACCACTGACATCACCGCCGACTCGCTTGCTAACTTCTTTGAGTCTAAGGTGGGAGACATTAGAGCTGCTACGGTGAGCGCCTCATCGGTGGAGTACTCGGATTATCCCTCAGGCTTATGCTTTGAGAGCCTTGTTCTGGTCACGCCGGATGATGTGATTCGGCTGGTTGGCGAAACACCGGATAAGTACTCAGCCGTTGATCCGCTTCCCACATGGCTTCTTAAGTATTGTGTTGATCTGCTCGCTCCTTCCATCACTGACCTCTTCAATGTCTCCTTGACCTCCGGAGTTGTTCCAGCTCGTTGCAAGTCATCATATATCACCCCTCGTCGGAAGAAGCCCTCACAGCCTGCCGACTCTCCGGCCAGTTACCGACCGATCTCCAGCCTGACTTCTCTGTCGAAGCTACTCGAGCGTATCGTCTACAGACCGCTCACCGGCTACTTAACGTCCTCGGATCTTTTCCCTCATCATCAATCAGCCTACGGAAGGTTTCATTCTACTAAGACGGCGCTGCAAAAAGTTTTCACTTGTCTTATCGAGGCGGTCGATGCTGCTGATCGCGCGATCCTTGGTCTACTCGATTTATCCGAGGCTTTCGACACAGTAGACCACAACATTCTCTTATAGCGGTTGTTGAGGACCTTCGGCGTCTGGTCTGTGGCACTAACCTGGTTTCGGCCCTACCTGAGCGGAAGGCTGCAGTCGGTTCACTTCAATGGCAATGTCACCGCCTACCGTCCACTTGCTTTCGGAGTACCTCAGAGGTCAGGCCTTGGACCCTTGTTGCTTCTACTCTATACTGCTGGCCTCGAAAAGTTGACCGCTAATCTGGGTGTATCGTCTCATTTTTATGCCGATGACTCCCAGCTCTACACCAGCGACCATCCGTCCGTCCGAGGACGACGGCTCACGTAGGCGCATGGTCCTTACAATTGAGAGGTTCTCCGCGTGGATGGCTTCAAACCCACTCAGTCTAAATCCCACCAAGACTCTGTGCTGCGCGACTCACGGCCGATAAAGTAAACTCATTCTCTCGCCTCTGCATGTACTCGGGGCCGTTCTAAAACCGGTGGAGTCCGTCCGTGTGTGAGAGTCACGTGTGGGGACTGCGGCCGGACTGACGGAGAGAAGGAGAGAGCAGGGATGCAGCGTCGAGAGGTGGGACACAACGAGATTGGGCGTAGAAGGAGAAGGACGGAATTGAAAAGAGCGTTGATTTTATGTTTAAAATAAATGTAAATTTAATAAACGTCGTTGGAAGTGAAAACGGTCGTCACACCGTGATCTGGGCATAGTTTCATAGTCTCACCTATCGATAAAGCTACATGTTACCACAACCGTCGGCAGATGGTTTCGTTAGCTGCGCATCATCAAATCCTGCCTGAAAGTCGCCGCCCTTCGTTGCTGCTCGGACTGCTGTCGCCAGTTTCGTGCTGTCCAGGGTAGCCTATTGCAATAGTCTCCTGCAGGAGCGCCGAACTGTACGTTAGACAGCCTGTAGTCCGTTCTGAACGCTGCAGTCAGACTACTCCTCGGACGACGACGTTTTGACCACGTCACTCCTCTTCTGCGCGACACGCTTCATTCGCTGCCCATGCCACAGAGTTCAACCTATGTCTACTCGTATACAAAGCGCTCCATAGTGTCGCGCCAGGATACAGTGCAAATTTGTGCAGGGCAACATCGTCGTGTTCAGCTGGTCTCCAGCTGTGTGGAGCTGCGCGTGGAGATCTTCCTGTCCCAAGACCAAGACCAAATTCGGTGATCGCGCCTTCTCTGTTGCCGCCCCGCGCTGCTAGAATGGCCTTTCGCCTAAAGTGCGTTCCGCAGCATCGATTGAGATCTTCGGGGCACTACTAAAATTCCACCTGTTCAGGAAGGCATATCCCTGTTGAACTGATGCAGTGATTGTTATGGTACGGTTTTTTCTTGTTAGTGTGCTGATCGTGTCATTGTAAAGTGCCCTTGTAGAACAACGAACTCCCAGACCACCATCTCTCACCGGCAAAGAAACCTGCAGCCAACGCTCATTATCAAGGTCCACATTTTAAATGATTAACAGTCTTTCTCTCAACAGTTGATCAAACCGAACCAAGCCCGGGCAATCAGCGCAGACGGCTGTGCGCAGACTGTACAAGAGCTTCGGTACACTTAGACTGTTTCTGGCAGAACCAGAGCGTCATGTGTATAAAGCAAGGACAATCTTTCGATTGCCCTCTCGAGGTCATTAGCCTTTGAATTAACTACCATGTTCACAGCTGAACCTGGAATCAGAGGTGCGCCCAACAAGGTCATGTCCTCGAGGGCTATGCTCTTGAACTCTTGAAACGCAGGGTCATTGTTCGGCATCTGGGTGTTGTGACACGTGATTTCGCATTTGCTGCGGTTCAAGAGCAATCCCAGATTCTTTTATTCCTGCTGGATTAATTGAACGTCGGCGGCCACTGTTTCCTCGTTACCTTTCAATGTCAGGTCTTCCAGATATCCGATACGCAGATCCGATCGAAGCTTCATCAGAATCGGTTGCAGCACAAGACATATCTCCAGTGGTCCCAAAGGATCGCCTTGCTGCGGATCGAATTATGTTTGGGCCTTAGCGCAACAGTGGACGGTTTGAATAGGCAGCGTGAGCAAAGTGGTAGAGCTCTGGGATCTCTCTAGCAACTGCCTTTAGAAGAGAATCTCTATGCAGAGTGTTAAAAGCATTGGCAAAGTCGAGCTTCACTAGGACGCTGTATTCAGGTATTGTGGTTACCCAACGACGAGTCGCATGGACAGCTGCCTCATCGCCTCCTGGAATGCCTACCCCAAGCTAAATGGGGGCGAGCATTTGAGACAGACTTGCTACCGCATGCGAATTAGCGCACTTCACCGCCAGATGGCGCCATGGTAGCCCACAGCGATCGGTCTTATGCTACCGTCCACCTTGCTTAGGGCTAAAAGGTTCATTCACCTCTTCGGATAGACCTCCCTTTAGGAGCAGATTGACAAGGTCGGATAGATGTTGCTCGATGTTGTCATCTACTCCATAGGCCATCAGATCCTTTAAGGGTTTTGTGGGGTTATGCCATCTGGAACCCGCAGGGAAAGAGGAGATTGCCCTAGCTACATCTTCTTTAGAAACTTGAAGCGGGATGAAGCGATTCTAACTGTTTGGATCACACGTTGTTCTCCTGTCCACTGGTGCAGGCGGGTGTTTGTTCTTAAGCTCGGCCAGAGTTTCCGGTGTGTCCAGCGCCGGCTCATCTTCGCTGCAGATGAGACGGATGACTGCTTTGAAATTGCCTTCCTCCAGCTTGCTTCCAACTGTTGAAGCTAAATACCTGGCGTGATCGCATTTAGCGGACTTGAGTTTACTACTTGACGTCGATGGCCATTCATCGTTAGTGGACTTGTCTGGACCCTGCAGTCCCCATTCTGTAATGCGGGACAAAATCATCTTGGTGATGCTTGCCAACTTGCCAACAGTTTTGATGAATTCATTCCTATCGATGTCAATCACCATTGAAATTGATGGTTCGATAATTTCAAAAATGACATCTGTCAGCTGATTCGATTTGTAGAACCTCTGAATATGTTGAATGGCTGCTTGCGAATGACACCAGATCCAAACGACCACAGTCTGTCTGTCCAGTTGAAAATTGAGGATCTCAATGCCTTCGTCCTTCAGTTTACTGATGAGTTTATCAGTTCCATGTGACCTTGGTTTGGTTCTAGATCAAAGATCTTTGATTCGTTGATGAAGTAGCTCTTGTGCTTTCATTGACGTTGTACACTTGCACCATGAGTTTGCAATTGCAATTAAATTTTTATTGCACCTAGAAGCAAAACAGTTCAAGATAACTGCAGTTGAAAATTAATACTCTGTATCGCCCTGTCGCAGCCGATGTCTCTTTGGGAAATAATTTTGTTCACCCCATCGCCCGCAGCATCAGATCTTCGCTGTGGTGGGTCCAACTGCCTGTAACTGGTTTCCCAAGAGCTTTGCATCGTGCCCAAAATCCCTGATCGGCAAACTGATCGCTATAATCTGTACTATTTAGCCGTAGTCGCGTCCAGAACGCCTCGGAGTAGATATAAATTATTGAAGTAGTGCGATATCACGCCTTGTCTATGGATTCATGGATTTATCCTTTGGTACGTTACGTGACAATGTGAGGTTTCGTATAATTTATGCGAAATATACAACTTGACATTTGTAACTGACCATTGCTTTGCTTTTCTATTAAAATTGTTCAGGTATTCATAACGTGCGAATAATTTAGAATTCGCGAAGAAACGCAATTATACGGATAGATCAATTTTTATTTCTAGTGAACGAACTACTGTGATTAAGATTAGGAAGCAACAAAGTCAGAGGTAGTGAATGAATTGTGTGTAGACCTACAGTGTGTGCAAAAATGCCAAAGGCTTCAATAGATTTTTTCGATGTTTGGAAAAAAACTGTTGGCAATTCCACGATGATATTTTCACGCGTGACCAATTGTATAGGGTGGACCAGCATAAAATTTTAATAGCCCGACTTTGCGGGCGAATTACTTCTGCATTACTTAATGCATACAATCAAAGATATTTCACTCTAGTATTAGCTTAGAAAAAGTCGAACTGGTACTAGTTTTTAAGTTTAAGCAATGTTTGGAATAGCCCTAGGTGCCCTATTTTGTTGTCGTTAGTGACGCAAAATGGCGCTGTTGAATTGAATTTATATGAATTTAACATGGCGCCCCTTCAAGACCACTACTCAGAGGCGCTCCGGTTCCAGGCCCGAGCCAAAAGAAGAGTTTTGAAGTGTCGATGAAATGTATCAGAGGGCACCCTAGGAACGGGGTGGATGACCGGAGAGAGACCATTTCACGCTGTAGGGCCAGCCATGGCGAACGCCCTGGACTGTGTCAATGCCCTTGACAGACGATGATCGAGTTTTGATGAGAATTTTCCGAACTGATAAATCACATAATGATTTAATTCTTTATAAAATAGTAAAACGTTTCCTAACAGAGGCTGGAATAAAAGCACCGTAATTCGTATGATATGAAAAATTGTTGAAACAGGAGCTTGAAGTCGTAAACCACGCAAATTGGCACGCACGGCGCGCACCCCTACTAACATTCCTAATGTGTCCGAGTTAATTTGCAGTCAAGACGATGACCCGTGTACAACCAGCTATCTCCAAGTTAATTGTTAATATTGCTGTGTAGTACAACATGCCTGAATATAGGGTTTCATTTTTTAGATTTAGCATTAACATTGTCATGACTTCTTCATTAGCTAGGCACTAAAACCGATGACTTTTGTTATGTCACAGATTGCGCCATGCAGGTTAAAGGTGCAATAACAATGTTTTCAATCTTACTAATAGATTGAAATACCTTTAATTTGATGCATTAATTATAAATAACTTCAAATTATTGGCGGAGTTAGTCGGACCATTTATGCTGGCCCACCCTGTATTGTATGTGGAAGTCGGCAAATGAACTTTATGAGATACCACGAAGTGCAGTGGAGTTTCAAGTTTTGCATTTTTAGTTGATACTGGAAATATTTAAGGCATGGAGATATATTCAGACATAACTTATTAGACGACGACGACGATGATGATGTTGGTGTGCATATTTCTATATATCGACCATGGCCATATTGCCTGAACCCTTCTCGTTCTCAATGAATTGATCTGGTGACAATTACAATCATGGTCGTAAATATATTTATTATAAACATGAAATTCTTTGAAAATGTTATTAACTTCGAATGAGGGAAAACTTCACAACTACGGAGTTTTCCATCATTTACCAGGTTCATATTGTATCTATCTATCTATCTATCTATCTATAGTTTTCTGCCTTTTTGGGGGTTCATATGTCCAATGTCGCCACTTCTCGCTGTCCTGGGCTCCTTCATCTTCTTGTTGTAACCTGCTTCCATCATCCAGTCCAAAATCACTTTCTCGGTCTTCCTCTTGTTTTCTTTCCCTTCATTTTTCCCTCGATGATGTAGTAGGGAGTCGCCTCTTAGAATGTGTCCAATCCATCTTCTTTGTCGTCCTCTTATTGTCTTCATCAATGATCTTTTATCTCCTACCATCTGTAATACCTCTTCATTTGTCCTGTGTTCTTTCCAAATAACTTTTACCATTCTGCGCCACATCCACATTTCCAATGCTTCTAATCTTTTCTTGTCTTCTTCTCTTTTTGTCCATGACTCTGATTCGTAAAGGACCACACCATATTATATGAGCATGGCAAATGTGGCAATTGTCAAAAATTAAATTGCACATCGCCAATATTATAACTCATAGGTGATTAAGAAAAATTTTAAGGCAAATTTAAGAAGTTACGAGTGGACTCTGTTGGACAAATTCAAGCGACGAGCCAACCGCTGAGAAGACTCGATTTTGTTTAGTAGTTGCACGGACAAATGAGTGCGCCTCACTCAAAAAGTCGAGAGAGCGGCAACTCGGTGAAATCAATGTAAAGTAGCGCTGTGGCAGAGATAGGCCGCCAAGGGCGAGACTCAACAAGGACGGCCAAACAAAAGCGATTATACGGTACGAGATTTGCTGCTGAAGTGGAAGCGAGTGGAACACATCCAGCAAATAGCCAGAGATATGACCACATTTCGGAATTTACCCGGCAAGACGTGCGGCAGAACCAAGATCCGGTACATGCACCGCAACGCCGAGCTGGGAGACCCACACAGAGTGATCAGCAGCAATCTAGTCGGATTGTGATAAATGGGTGAAAAGCGAAGCGGTGTGGTCGGGAGTGAGCGAGCGAGCAACAGAGGGAATAGAATTAAAAGGGGAAGTCAACAGTGATGTCAGCTAGGTACAGGTTGATAAGTTGTTGTCAAGAGTCGAGATAGATTAATTGGATTTACGACGATTTGAGACGCAGGCGGTTTCTCGGCATCAATGCCTCCAAGGCGCTCAAAAGAACCAGTGCTTTGTTTCATTCACTGTGATGTAACTTAGTTAGACAATTGAAAGCGAGATTTGTTAAATGTTTGGAAAGCTAGTTAACCATATGCATGACGATAATGACACTCTCTTAAGTAGCCTACTCAACTTTATTTTCAAATGCTGCCCTACAAGAGGAGGGGTGGGACAGGCTTCTTTGTTAAGCAAAACCTAATTTTTCACTCCTATACTTTACCTGACAGTTGTCTTACTCACAAAACATACGAGTCACTTTTTCTTCGGTTCCCCTTCCTAATGACACTTATTTTATCACTGGAACTATATACAGACCACCGGGGAGCGATCTAATGACTTTCACTAATGATTGGAATGATCTTCTATTATCTTTGCATGACAAAGATAAAGCTGTATACTTAATTGGAGCCGTGAACATACCTTTTGCCCACAATCACCCGCCCTACAAGGATCACCACTACTTCGGCAACTCTAATTGTTAATTTATTCACTAATAGGACAACCAAAATCATAGAATCTACAATACAAATTGACGATACTTCCGACCACTTGCCTATCTTGGGTTGAGTTGACCACAAACCTTTAATTGCCCATCCTTCCTCTACTTCGTTTGCCCGTTGCACTAATGAAGCCGCAAAGCTTTCTTTTAAGAACTTAATGGACCAAATCGATCGGACTCCTATTGAAACAGCTTGTATGAATAATGACCCCACTGCCGCCCATGATTCTTTTGGCAACTTAATCCGAACTGCATATGATACTGCATTCCCTAAGCTGCCGCAAAAATGAAATAATTTTAAACACTTCAAGCAACCGTGGATGACTGTTGGTTTACTGAAATCTTGTAAAAAGAAGTCTAAGCTTTATGTTACTTTTATAAAATATCCGCCGGCTACTAACAGAGACAGATATATAATTTATCGAGATAAATTTTAAACATTAAGAAAAAAGGCTGAAAAGATTATTATAAACTTGAATTTACGAAATATAAAGATGATCTGAAGCAGACCTGGCAGACTATTAAGTTAATACTTAAAACGAAAAAAACTGACTCGATAATCAAAATTATGTCTCTAAATGGCACTGAAATTACTGATAGTACTTGCATGGCAGAAACGTTTAATACTTATTTAACTAATATTGCCCAAGAACTTGTTGACAATATTCCTACGACTGATAAATCGAACGATTCTTTTACGGATACTTCCTATCATGATTCCTTGCAGTCTGTCCTACCTCTCCGGAAGACGTACTCTCATTAGCACGTTGCCTGAAAATCACACATAGTACGGGTATAGATGATTCTGATCCCTGTCTCCTTAAACTGATACTCGACTTCGTTACCACTCCGCTATCTGCTATCATTAACTGCTCTTAGACTACTGGCTTAATTCCCTCTACATTAAAAACTGCAGAAGTGATTTCCATTTATAAACAGGCTCTGAGGGAGGGTATTAAAAATTACAGACCAATTTCCATTTTACCTTATTCTCAAAAATACTTGAAAAAACTATGTATGTTAGACTACATGATCTTATAATGAAATAAGGCATACTATGTCCAACATGGTTTTCAATCAGGACTCTCTACTATGATGTCCCTAATTGACTTACAGGATAAGATATCTAATGTGATGTATCATAACGAATATTCCCTTGGTATTTTTATCGATATCGCAAAGACATTCGACACTGTGGACCTGCTCTTAAAACTTGAGGTATTGCTCTTAGCTGGTTTTGCAGCTATTTGTACGATAGGCAACAACAGGTTTTATGCAATGGTTCTTTATCTACTCAAAAATTTATCCGCTTTGGGTTCCTCAGGGATCTATAATTCTAGGCCCACTTGTCTCTTTATTTTTTATTAATGACCTACTTCCTGCAGCCCCATTACTACACTTTCTTCTTTTTGCTGATGACACTAACAGCTTTTCCTCACATAAATCATATGATGCATTATGCAATCTCATGAACCAAGAACTCGCACATGTGAATGACTGGTTCTTAGTCAATAAGTTATCCTTGAATGTAACAAAAACCAGCTATATTTTATTTTGAGCACATCATAAACAGTACCCACCCGATAATAATGCTCTACTTATTAATAATACTCTGATTCATTGTTTCACTTCTGCTAAATTTCTAGGCATTCAGGTCGATCAATTTCTTTCATGGAAGGAACACGTCGCCAACATATCGTCTAAAATTGCAAAAAAACATAGGCATCATTTCCAGAGTAGCCTACCTCCTGCCTACTAACATTCTACGTAATCTGCATCATACTATGATCCACCCATATCTTACATATTGTAATTTAGTATGGGCCTCCAACTACTCGGCAAGATTACTAAGGTTAAATTCTCTCCAAAATAGAGCCAGCTATTCGGTAATATTGGGGTCTTACCATGCTCGTCGGTTGTCTTATAATGAAATGTACAATAATAATTTTTATTGGTATTCTAACTCTTTGTCAAATTACTTCCCTGCAAATTAATAGCCATAACCATAGTAAAAATTTTATTGTTTCACCATCATTATGCAAATGTAGGTAACAAGTTCTCTGTGAACAATGTATATAATAAGTATACAATTATTCATTTAGTTAAACTACTAGCATCTGATGTTACACAGAGCAATAAATAAAACAATAATGGAAAGCCGTTAAGGGACCGAGATCCCGCTAGCAGTGTCTCCCAATTACGGAGATGAAATTAAGTACACTGTATCCGGATGAAAAGTAGTACTCAACAAAAAGTGTCACAACTCGTTCAAAACTGTAAGTATTTGCCTGAAATTTTAAACTCAACAACAGTGACCATATTTACACGTGATTCCAAAGCCGTTTGGAAATATTCGTGAAATTGTCAAATTTATGAGCGATTGCGATGGAACACTGAAAAATTAAAGTTTCCAACATAGGCTCTTACTTACGCCGACGCTGTGACGTCGTCATCGATGATATACGTCACTTGGTTTGGTGTAAGCAATAAAAAAAATGGCGTTTACAGAAGAAGATAAAATTTTAATTAAAGTACTCAGGCAAGAACATGGTTATGGAGCGAAAAGTTTTCTGAAGAAATTTTCGAATAACGGCTGGTGTCTTTCGTCTGTTAAGTTATTGAAGAAGATCGATGAAACGGGCACAGTGGAGCGAGAAACTGGCAGTGGCCAAAAACGCACGACACGCGCTGTTGAAAACGTTGAGTTGGCTGAAAGGCTGGCATTAAGCCAAGAAAATGCACCAGGAACCCATAGAACAGTGCGTAAGATTTCGAGGGATATTGGGATTCCGAAGACCGCGGTTCACGAAATCATTTCCAAGGATTTGAAACTGGTTTGTTTTAGGAAGAGGCGAGCACAAGAGCTAACAAGAGCAAAGAAACTGACACGTCTTGTACGCGCGAAGCAGCTGCTAAAGAAATACCCCGAACACACAGTTCCATTCATATGGTTTACGGACGAAAACATTTTTACCGTCGCTCCTCCTGTCAACCTCCAGAACGATCGCGTTTATGCGGCGGATGGAGCGCGGAAGAAAAATATGCCAGCTGAACGTCTCCTCAAAACACGTTCACACTTTTCAAAGTCACTAATGGTCTCAGTCGGCGTGTCAACCCTAGGGTGCACTGATTTGATCTTCGTTGAGCCGGGTGTGAAGGTGAATGGTGCGTACTATCGCGATGTGTTGCTCGCTCAGCATATGTTTCCTGCCATCAAGCACGTGTCTGGCGGCTACTTCATATTCCAACAAGACAGTGCCCCTGCGCACCGAGCACGTGAGACCATTGCTCTACTGTCCCGGGAGACACCCGACTTCATATCACCGCAGCTGTGGCCACCCAACAGTCCAGACCTCAATCCAGTTGACTACCAAATCTGGAGTGTACTGGAGGAGCGCGTTTATCGTTCCCGTATTCGTGACATCGATCACCTGAGGACACGTCTGGTTGAGGAGTGGCAGCTCCTTGACCACGTTATCATCGACCGGGTCATAAAACAGTGGCGTCCACGTCTACGGTCGTGTGTCCGTGAACGAGGAGGACATCTTGAACACCAGCTGTAGCCGAAATTCAATATCCAATGTAGATAAGACTTTTTGTAAGATAATATCCAACATCTCCTGTGGAAGATCGTACAACTGAAGTGCAAACAGTTGCAACATTAACCGTAGAAGACTAGTCTACATAAGGAGACTATATTGGATCCTGGGGTTTCTGGATCTAGAATTCAGTTACAGATACCGGTGTAAAGGAGCTAATGATTAATCAATAAATCACGAGAAGTTTACGTAGCGCCCATCTTAGTCATCAACTCAGATACCAATGATTGTAATGTAAATTAGACTATTGAAAGCGATTTGAGTAAAATGTCTTGAAAGCTAGTTAACCATTATTATATCAGAGTGTACTGGTTCCACTGCAGCTGTATAGGTCAGATTACAGTGAGACGGAGAGCATTTATGAGAAGTTTTTAGGCAGACAGAGGACATAATCAAATTAGCCTTTAGATGTCAATATTCAAAGCATAATTTTAAGACTATAGACGTAAATATTCAAAGCATAATTTTAACGGTGATATCCGTTGAAAGACTGCAAATGCACCGTAACGGTACTAGTCCATTCTTGTGCAACACTTGTGCTGGATAATTGCTGTGCTAACGTTTGTCGTTTTATTGAATTACTTACAAGTATTGCCTCGGTGGGTTCCAACTGAATTCCACGATTATAACTATACGTTTCCATCTACATTGTATTAGGTTATGGGACACGGTGGCGTAGTGGGATGTTCGGAGCCTTGTGTTCGGAGAGTCGTAGGTTCGAACCCAACCCATTGCGTAGCAACCTTGGACACGTTGCTCACTCGTAATTGTCTTTGAGGAATGAAACGACGAGAAACCATCTCACTCATCTCATCCCCGGGGGTGGCGCCAAAGCCTTCGGGCAGAGCACTCATCATCATCTATTAGGTCATTCAATTGGCCTCAGTCAAATCTATTCTACTTATCTGTTCTATTTGTTACTATACGTTTCAATCATGCTTGATTTGAAAACATGATTTTTTTAGAAATTCATACCTACCACACAATCACTACTCTATATCAGTATGCAGGCCTAATATTTCTTTGGTATGAGTGATTTATGCAAACAGAATGTTACGTTGTCGTTTTTTGTCTCCGAAAACTTCGAGCATTCAATGATTATTTTGCGCCTACTTGCTGCAGACAGTCTTACATTATTTTTTACTTTCTCGTGCATTCTCGTCTATATAATAATTCCATTAAAATATTACCCATATGGCGCCGTTATCATAGTGCACAAGGCATCATAACTTGTCTTTCACCGCTTCACTGTAGGATCGCCAAAGAGTTCATGATGCTGTTAACCTTAATGTTGCTATCTAATATGCTATTGTAGGCCTATTATATAATTTAGTGCACAAACTCACCTTTGTTCTAGACGACGCTGGATCTGCCTCATTTGTTTCCTTCAGCAGTCTTTGATGTTCCTCTTTCAAATAACAATGTTGAAAAGGCGCCAAAAGAATATATGGATTTCTCCGAAAGACTTAAGCCTAATTATTTACAAGCACCTATAGAAACCATTACACGCATGAAGCGAATCGCAAATAGGGTCTAACGATAAATTTACCAAAAAGAGTTACAGTTCTATTTAAAATTTCTGGTAAATATGCAGAATAGTCAAGAGTTTCTCCAGGTGTCCTGATATTCGTTGGAACTTTACTCATTTGAACGCCAACAGTCGTCGACGTTATTTAGCGTCATTGTGCAATCCAGCATTGTTTAGACAGTGCTATATTGATATCCATCTTTTCGCACTGAGATGATCGTAACTAGAAAACTCCTTATGCTTGGGTGCAAATTAGATCAGTGGGCAAGCTAACCAGGATGAATATAATTCTTACCTATTGATACGCAAACTATGCATTTCTTTCAAACTGAGTCTTACGTTTACTTTCGTTATCGTTTCTGTTGTGTTTTCCTGCACAGGCGCCCATTGTGCTCGTTTACAGAGGTGAATACAATGACTTTTGTTTATTTTTTATACTGTTTTCTTTATCATAAGGTGCATTTCTAGTCAAAAACGTTTACTGTAAAAAAACTGTCAGCAAATTACCGATATAACGAGGAACATACGTGAAAGAGCGAAATCTCCCTATTTCGTGGTTGGGTGAATAAGCAGGAGGTCAATCTACTGGCGTCTATATTTAGAAAAAAACTTTTTTGCCTCATCGTTACAAACTTTCATTGTCTCGAATGAATGTTTAACAATCGGTCCTGTGAAATTCTAGATAGTTCATAGTCATAGATAGGGTTACCATAGGTGCTCAGACGATAAAGAGGACACACAAAATGTTCATCAGATCCGGTAACCATCCTGCAGTCGGCTCCTAGTGCTACGCCAATGTTAAGTGTTCAAAAAGTAGTCAAATTACACGTGCATAAACTATTGTTCTTATTGTAAATGGCTTCAATTAAACTTGACTGAGTTAGTGTTCAGTACGTTATACTAACTCCACACAGAAACAAAACAGTGACCAATTTACAAACAGTTGTTGCATCACATTCTGAGTCAGATTGAGGAAATTAAGGTTGGGACCGTATGTATACACTGCGCCTGGGGCTGAGCCCAACCGTATTTCTCTGAATATCTGATGGCCTTATGCTGCAGAAATTGAATTCCTGTGACAGATGCTAAGAGCAACTTATTTCTTTTCTTTGTCCATTGACCTTACATCAAACAAAACACTCATTTAATGTTAGCAATGTGTGATTGAATGGCCAAATAATTCAGCAATTATAAGAACAGGGACGGACAGGGAAACATTCGGACAAGGGCCATATTTTTGGAAAGCCCCCTGGATGCCCGGACAGGTGCCTAAAAAGAGGACATGTCCGCGGAAACACTAAGGGTTTCAAAAGAGAGATTGTGTCTTGGTGTGACACAATCCAGATTGGTCTCGGAACAACTTATTCTTCAAACACCGTACTGTTAGAAATCATTCCCTGTCCCTCCTACTCTCCTTTCTCTTCTATTTGGTAAGTTTAATAGAAGACGCTCAGGTGCTTCAGTTAGTCAGTCACGAACCCCTTTTCCACCAACAACATGACCACAAATACAACTAACACAACAAACCACAACGGTAACAGTCATAACACTACAGCTACCGCGACCAACAGCAGAAGCATCACCAGCAACAACAACACTAGCTCCCATAAGCGGTGATCGCTCATTTGGTCTCAGTTCATTTGGTCGCAGATAATTTGGTCGCAGTCGTTTTCGTCGCATTCATTTCGTCGAATTTCATTTCTGCTCAAATGGAAACTGCATGCTATGAAAGAAAAAAGATCTATTTAAGCAGAAGCTGGATTAATATAAAGACTTCCGCTTAATTGCAAGCTGGACCGATCAAAAGAGATCTTCTTAAATAGAAGCTGGATTGATGAGAGGCAATGCTGCTTAAATGAAAGCGGAATCAATGAAAATTATCGTACCAGACACTTCGGCCCAGACAATTCTGCGAAGGACAATTCGGCGCCGTTAATCATTTAATCAATCCAGCTTCCATTTAATCAAGTCAATTTTCATCGCATCTAGCTTCTGCTTAGGTAAGATTCCCTTTATCGATCTAGCTCCCATTTGAACAGAATTCTTTTCATCATATCCACCTCCCATTTAAACGCAACTCTTTTCATTAATCCCGCTGCCAATTAGTATTTGTGTTCGTCGATCCAGTTTCCATTTAAGCATAACTTCGTTCATGGATACAGCTTCTTCTTACACAGTCTTTCTTTCATCGATCCCGGCTCTATTTCGTGTCCTTGGTTTTAGCCCATTTGATCAAGTGCCCTTTTGATTGCGCCTTTTGATTTCCGCCCTCTTCATAGCCTCAAATTAAACACATACGCATACAAAAAAGTTGGGTAGTTTATTTCAATAAAAATGCTACGAAATGAAGTGCAACGAAATGATCTGCGACGAAATGATCTGCGACGAAGTTATCTTCGACGAAATGAACGGCAACCTTGCAAGAGGTGGTATGGCTCTACAAATGCTCCACAAAATTGCATGATTCAAATGATTGTTGTGATGATGATGACGGCGATGTCAATGTCCATGGCCATGTCCGTTATCGATAATGTCGATGATGATGATGATAATAGTAATAATAATAATAATAATAATGATGTCAATGTGGTGATGATAATGATGATGATAATCATGATGATGTTGGTGTGCATATTATTATATACCGACCACGTTTCCTCAATGATTTGATCTGGTGACAATTACAATCCCAAAAAATATTATTTCAATATAAACACGAGGTTTCTGCAGAAGCCCTATCGTTTCTGTTGTGTTTCACTGCACAAGCGCCCATTGTGCTGCTTAACATATATATTTTTATGTTAAGTGAACACGATGACTACTTTGTTTGTTTGATGCTATTTTCTTTATCATAATAAACTTTTCTAGTTAAAAACGTTTATTCCTACTTTAAAAATCTGTCATCAAATCAATAAAAGTTACCATTGTAACGCAGAACATAATTATGTGAAAGATCGAAGTCGTCCCATTCCATTATTCGGTTAATATGCAGGATGTCAATTTATTGGTGTCTATTTCTAGAAAAGAAATTTGTGACTCGTCGTTACAAACTTTTGTTGCTGCGACTCAATGTTTGACAATCGCTCTTGTAAATAGTTCATAGTTATATAGAAACACATAGGGCTGTCGAAAGAGCGATCATGCGTCATGGCGAGACACAATCCAGATTGGTCTGGGAACAACTTATTCTTCAAACAGCGTACTGTTAGAAGCCAATCCCACTCCCTCCTACTCTCCTTTCTCTTCCATTTGGTAAGTTCATATGAAGACGATCAGGTGCTTCAGTTAGTCAGTCACGAACCCCTTTTCCACAAACAATTAAAACTAACACAACAAAGCACAACGCAACAACCTAAACATTGAAACTAATACCGCGATACTTAATACGGGGTCCGTTAGATAGTCCGAGGGTTCCATACTCCTATCATGGGCAACTTTATTTATTTACTTGTGTGTATGTTGATTTACGATATTGAACTGTACACCCGAAATGTAGCGCCCATCGTTAGCTTTGCCATCACTGTCATTCTTCAGTGTCCTGGCCAAGTACCTGCATATACATATATGATACCCTAATATATATCCCTATTTCTCGATCTGAGTTCCGCAGCTATTCTTGCTGTACGTAAATCTCTAAATCACAATATCTCAATACTTCAATGACTCGATACCGCAGCCTTTTGGTGTACGTGGATTCATAAATCATTTCCTTAATCTATAGGTAACGACGAGTTCTACATCTATCAAACTGCACAATCAGCAAAGTAATCAACAACACCACAATTGGCTCCATTAGGGAATTAGGAATCTAGCTCACATGGACACGTGTTCGTGATAAACGACTCATAAATAGCTTTCATCAGCTTCTTATCATTTCGCTCACGAATATAAGAACCAGACTAAATCAACCTTGCCAGTGAAGATAATCAATAATAAGTTAACTAAGAAATTAAAGAAAAACTGGATGAAGGCAAAGCGGTGGATATAGTGTATTTGGACTTTGCGAAAGCTTTTGACAAAGTTCCACACAAAAGGTTGGAAAGAAAACTGAAGGCAGGAGGAATAGGAGGAAATTTGCTCAAATGGATAGGAAATTGGTTAAAAGACAGAAGGCAAAGGGTAGGAATTAGAGGAAAATTCTCTGAATGGTTGAGAGTAATGAGTGGAGTGCCACAAAGGTCGGTTTTAGGACCGCTGCTCTTCATATTGTTTATTAACGATATCGACATAGGAATAATCTCAAAAATCTCAAAATTTGCTGATGATACGAAATTATGTAGAAAGATAAACAAATGGGAAGACGCAGAGATCCTGAGAAAAGACTTGCAGAGACTGTTCCAGTGGTCAGAAGACTGGCAGATGATGTTCAACACAGAAAAATGTTCTGTTGTACATATGGAAAAGAGACATGAAAAATTTCAATAAACATTAGGAGGATTGAATAAAAGAGAATCGGAAGAAGAAAGAGACCTAGGGGTGGTCATACATAGTAGTGCAAAGCCATCAAGGCAATGTTCAGGGGCAGCAAAAAAGGCCAACCAGGTGTTAGGAATGATCAAAAGAACAATAGTCAGCAGAGAGAGAGAGAAATAATTCTCGAGTTGTATAAAACACTGGTCAGACCAAACCTTGAGTACTGTGTACAAGCATGGAATCCATACTTGAAACAAGATATCGAGAAATTAGAAAGAATACAGAAGAGAGCAACGAAAATGATAAAAGGATACGCAAATCTAAAATACGAGGATAGATTGAAGAGATGTGGCTTGACAACAATGGAGAGAAGAAGAACAAGAGGAGACTTGATTGAAACTTAAAAAATAATGACAGAGAAAGACACACTACCAGTACAACAGTTTTTCACATTTACCATGGACAATAAAACCAGAGGTCACAGATACAAAATATATAAAAGACCGGCAGGTATATGGATGCAAAGATTTTATAGTTCAAGGGTGGTAGATGCATGGAATGAGTTAGATGAAGAGACCGTTGCAGTTCCTTCAGTTAAGGCATTCAAGGAGAAATTGAAGAAATTTGGGTATTAGAAAGTAGTAACGAGGAAACAAAGGAACAAAAAGGAGTGGCTCTTACACAGATATGATCTTCTGAGCCACTATAAAACATGTTATGTTATGTTAATCATGACAATGTTCATCAATCATAAGTTCGTAACTACTTAATCATCCTTAATCATCAGTGACTTAATATTCGTCTTATAATCCTGCTCATAAAGGTGAGCCTCACGGGGCTACAATAATTCACGAGCATAGTCTCGATGATAATAATAAAAATAAAAATAATATTGATATTTCAAATGAACTACATAATAATAAGTTCGCAATATAATAATAAGAATCACGTTACACAGACTTAACCTCGTATGAACTGAATCGTCAAGAGCCGACTATATACCTAGGTGAACTAAGGCATGCAGTCACAGAAGCCGATCCTAGAAGAGCTACTTCTCAGAAGATGGCCCACCACAGGTGCCAAATATACTAGGAAGGTAGGAACCACTCAGATTCTACTGACCAATAGAATTGCCTTAATATTTATAATATATAACTTCTAGCATAATGATAATTATTATGTCTAATAATATTGGTCTTATGATAGTCCGAAGATTAGTGTAAACTCGAGAGTCCTTAGGGTTCGATAGTCCGAAGGTTTTATAGGCATACTCCGACATCGATCGGGTATTCATTCCTTCAGTTGCTAGTACGAGAATTTGTAGGGCGCCTCAAAACAGTAAAGCCTGTTGAAACAGAAGTTGGAGTAAAGAGTAATGATTTTCCTACTTTGGGTGATCAATAATAACTTGAAAAAGTAGAAAGTGGATTGATGAAAGGAATCAAGCGAAAATGGAAGCTGGATCAATGAAAATATCGTGCTTAAGTAGAAGCTGGATTGATGACAGTAGCCTATGCCGTCGTGATTGAAGTGGAATCGATGAATAGAAGGGCCGTGTACGCAAGAACTCTATTTATGAAAAAATTTACCTAAATGGAAGTTGGATAGATGAAAGGGATTTTATTCTTTAAAAAAAGTAGACCTAGTAGCTGGATTGATCACATAAATAATGCTGTTTCAGGATGGTTCTGCGTTTTTCTTGAGTAGGTCTACATTGCTTGCAGTAATGTTCATAACAATAAAATACGCTATATGTTTTGGGTCAAATTTCACAAAACTAAACTACGCTAAAATACACATTTATCCCGTTTAAATGGAAGCGGTAATGATGAGAAGATTATAACTAGCACCTTCGGTCCTTCGGACTATCGAACCTTCGGACTATCGAGCCTTCGGACTATCGATACAGAATCCTTGATACCACGACAGTTATTACATAATATTTAGTCCCATCGACAATTAATACCGACGACATCTAGGCCTAATACCAACGACATTATAATCCAGCACACTTTGATGGCATCCGATGAAAATGTCGCAAGATAAATGTCGCGAGCAAAAATGTCGCAATCAAAATATCGCAATTAAAACTAAAGCACGTCAATAATGTCGCACGATAATAATATCGCAGGTAAAAATGTCGCATTTAAAAATTTCGCACGTTCATAATGTTGCACGATATTAAATAATATCGTCAATGAAAATGTCACATATGCATAAATTCTGCTTAAGTGGAAGCTTAAGAGGAAGCTGGATCGATGAAAATAACCGTGCTTAAGTTGAAACTGAATCGACTCAAGGAATTATGTTCAATTGAAAGCTGGATTGATGAAAACAATCCTTATTTAAATAGGAGTTTGATCGAAGACAAGAATATTGCTTTAATAGGAGCTGGATTAATTAGTAAAGTTCTTATTTGAATAGAAGTTAGACCGATGAAGGTATTATTACATGAATAGAAGCTGGACAGATTAAATTGGTTGTTCTTTAAATGGAAGTTGGATCGATGAAAATATGCATGTCGAACTTGAAGCTAGATTGATAAAATAATGTCATTTAAGCGGAAGCAGGAATCAAGAAAAGCTTCTTGCTTAATTAGAAGCTGAATCTTTAAAATGAATAACAGTCTCACTATAGGCCGGATTGGTGAAAAGAATGCCGTCAAAGTAAAAGCGGGAGTGAGGAAAATGTCCATGTATAGTTAAAAGATGGATTGTTGAAATTAATAATGTCCATGGTGGATTGATGAAAATGTGTCGGTCAAGCAGATTCGAGAATGATGAAAAGATGTCTGCTTGATTAGAAGCCAGATCTTTGAAATAAATTAAGTCCAACTAGAGCGGGTTTGATTAAATAAATTTCGCTTAAGTGGAAGCGGGATTCATTCCAACTTCCACTTAAATGGCTAGTGCTTCTGCTCTTATGGAATGTTTCTCTCATTAATCCAGATTATTATTTTAAGCTATAACGCTTTCATCAATCCAGCTCCCATTTAAAGACGATTTTTTCATTTATCCATTTAAGCAGTATTTCTTTCACTGATAAAATTTTCATTCAAAGACTATTTTTATCTGATCAATCCAGCTTCTATTTAAGCAATATTTCTTTCATCGATCCAGCTTTTAGTTGGGTACAAAACTCTGTGTCAATCCAGTTTCAACATAAGCACAATTATTTTCATTGATCCCGCTTCCACCTCGGCAGAATTGTCTCCTCGGTACCGCTCCTACTTAGCCGTGATTTTTTTCATCAATGCATCTTCTTATTGAAGAAAATAAGTTTCTTCATTCCAACTTCTGATTAATCATTAAACATTTCATCAATGCAGCGTCTAATTAAACAAGATCCTATTAATTATTCCAGCTTCGACTTAAGCAAGGATTCTTTTAATCAGTCCGGCTTTTATTTCAGATTTGGAGAGCATGATAGTTGCAAGAAAATGTCAAAATAAACTACGGTTTACCAAAGTTCGTTATACGCATAAAACAGACATACATGTAATTCGCATTATAAATAATTAATAATATAATTATTATTAATTAAAATGGCCAATATAATGTGACATTTTGACTTGCGATATTATTATCGTGCGACATTTTTGATTGCGAAAGTTTGATTGCGACATTTTTATTCGCGACATTTTTCTTGAGACATGTTCATAGTGAACTCACTTTTATACCGTGACAGTTAATACCAGAATTATATTCCGTCGTGTAGTATCAAATCATCAAGTACTTCAGGTATTTGGAAGTTATGAACAACCGGAACGGATGTAAGAACAGCAACTCCTTTACAGGTGGTCAGTAGTTGGTGTGGATGGCCTTGAAGAGCTCGAGTCACTGTTGCCCGCTTCGGTAGTGCCATCAATCCGGCAATTGTACCTTGCGACGAAAAGGGTGTAGCTCCTATACAATCCATGTATGTCTTAAAGTGGGCCAAAGCCTAACGAGTTTCGTGGATATGCTGTTCATTGTTCCGCTTCATGGTGGTCGAACGAGCTTTACAACAGAACTGAACTGGCATTGTCGCGATGTTTCGTGAATTCATAATTGCAATGAATTACTTACTGTTGGGTTTTCTTTGCCACTCACACAGAATTGTGTGCATCCATAAATGAAGTTAAAATCAGAGAAAGCTGCTCGAATAGTTTAGACTTCACAACGGATGTAAAATTAATTTTACTTTATTGTAAAATTGATTTACCATGTGTTGTGGTATACCGTATACATACCGTCCGGATTGTCCTGTATTAAGGGTCCTGGTATTAAATGTCGCTGGGAGTAATTGTCGTCGGGATTTATTATTGTCGTGGGCTGAATTGTCATGGGGATTGAGTGTCTGGTATTAACTGTCATGGTATTAAATATCGTGGTATGACTTGTCGTGCTAACCAAAGAAACACTGTCACAGGCAGCGGGACCTTCAGTCCAACAAGTTGTCGACCGCCATTCCAGAGACAGCTTTCGAACAATCGATTTATTGATTAGTCGAATTAATCGATTAGTTGGCGCTAACTGATCGCGATTATAAAATGTCACTAATCGCCCAAGTGCAGTACTATGTACTCATTTGCTTTAACCGTTTGCCCACAACATCACAAACACACAAACAGATTATTATGCGCTCACGAAGGCAGACTTTTCTGTTTTCTAGGGTTTTTTCGCACTGGGAGCACCTCTGATTAGGTTGTACTGTGGAGAGGCGCTTTATAAATCCGTAAATAGAATAGAATAGTGTTAGGGAGACTAAAGTATCCCTGGGAAATTACCTTATATAATATACATTCATCACGTGCAATACCTAATTTATTCTGGCCTAGGATGGGCTCTCATCACGATAAGCGCATTCTTCTGAATGCCACTTAATTCGTAAATGATCGGGGTACCGATCCTAGGCGTGACTATTGGGCGACCTAATTAGTAATTACTACTGTATGGAATCAGGCGCTGACGGTGACGACAAGCGGATCCTGCTGAATAGATCTGAAACTATAGAGAACACTAGGCCAACTAGGATATTTCACACCTAGTGATTTTTTGTACGACATGCTATGTCAATAGAGCCAATAGATGTATGTTCGGGAGTGTCAACGTTCATAATGGAAGAAGAAAGACTTTAATAGTCGACAGCACTGAGAAAGACACCAGTAGAACCCATACGAGTTCAAATGTACAGATGATTTAGTAAATTGTAAGTAAATTAAAATAATAAATAAATGGCTACATTGCTCAATGATCAACCAATGAACAGTGTTATAATTCATTTCCAAAGACATCAACTGGAGGGTGATATGTTAGGCCTAAGTATAATTAACTAAAGAAGAATACATTTTTTTATATGCAGTAAATGGGTTCCTATATTGACAGTAGATGTCCATATCTAATATTATAATCACTATGTCTGGACTTCAACGAATGAGATAGAGCTAGAGGGAAAAAGAGAGGGGGAGAGAAACAGACAGGTAGTTGCAGTTTAACGACACTACATGTATGGGATGATAAAGAACATTAGCATCACCACACTCCTTTATCCAGTCTTCGGACTAGCACGGTCAGAGTGCGAACAGTGACAGAGTTTTAAACATACAGACATGGAGTAAGTTCGTTTATAGCTGAAACTTGAATGGAATCTAAATTATGCTTAATTAGACAAAAATTCGTCAGTGGTGCGGGAAGTACGACACAGCATATCATAATTTATGGCAATGATAAAAATCGGCTTTAAAGAAAATTATACAACTGGAATAAGATCCAATGTCAGGTCGTTACAGACCTATTACAGGATGTGCTGGTTATCAGTGGCAGTCTACGTTTATTTTTAACAACTTTGAATTTTAACTAGGTGGGAGTCACATGTTCATTTTCTGTAACAGAGCAATAAGCTATGTTATAGAAACAAAATATTTTCAGGTGTAAGGCAGTTTCAAGAGCATGAAAACAAACGTCTTTGAGTTCACTGTTATTTCATAATTTGTAAGTCAAGTTTAAATTTGAGTTTATTAAATCGTTTTTAGACCATAGGCCTAATCTTCATTCTTTTGTCAGTTTCCTGGCTGCTTCTATCATTGCTGTCAACAGCATGACTGTTCACGCTAGAGGTTACAGGCAGACTTCGCTATATGATAAACATCGAAGCAGTCAAGATCCTTCATCGTAGGGACTTGGAAGTAGTGGTGTTCCGGCGGAGTGCTGCCCATCATATTCATCACAGTTGCGTTTGTCTAGCACGATTGAAAACAAAATTTGGAGAGCAATGGTCTAATCAAATCTTTGCATTGCATCAATCAATCAGTTGAAATTTACATAGCCCCTAGAAGTCGCTACTTAGAGGCGCTACCGTTCAAACGGATACAGTTTCAAATAGCTGAAAGAAAGTGCGACTGTTTTTATCTTTGAGGTCACCCACTGATGTGAGATTTCTAGTCAAGTTTTTGCATTTTACTACACTCTGTCTCTAACCGATTGTGTTATCATATGAGGAATTCTACATCGACTGCCCATGTTCTCTATCTCTGGTAAATGCAATGGTTTCTATACGCGTATTATTGTAACCGGTTTGTAGATGATATCACTAAGTTCAATTGTAGAGTTCTAGAGACTTATGAAGTTTTTAAGTAGATTCGCAACCTATGTATCAAACTCTGTGCATAGTTTTTGAAGATAAACCCTTGCAAGAACTCCATATTCAGCAAGAAACTGTAACCGAGGAACGCATCTAATAGGACATTCAACTCTGCTCGCTGTTTTCCTTTTACCTACAGAAGAACAGCGTTGGATGAACAGAGTTTCGACCGTAACAGTTGGACTAAAACTGTTTATGTAGTCGTTCTGCCTCGTCGCTTTAATTTATGTCTCAACTTGATTCGAACTGCTTATTGTCCATAGGGTGTATCCTTGTCTAAACAGATTTATCCTCTGAATTCCAAAGTCACAATTCATGTAAGAAGTTGGCTGTTGTTTTGTCCATCGCAGTGAAGAACATATCGTATTTGTTATCATTTCTACTGAAAAATATGCGAATGAGTTCAACCCTCTAGTTACGAATCTGGATATAAATTGACTTTCACCAGCTCAGCCTCTATCATGCAGACGATTGCCGGCTTGTCAGCAATCAATGATTCCTGATGAGGCTCTAACGGCTCCTGGTTCGGTCCACCTATCTAAATAAACGCCTAAGTAACGGACGTATTCAATAGATGACATGCCCCTGCTGACCATGTAAGGACTAACAGCAAATCTCAGTTCAGGTTACATTAACCAGGTCTATCAGAACGTATTGAAAGGGGAACAGCAAAAACTTAGTCGTGTTACGATGTCTGCACTTTGGGATTGAAACATATTAACAATAACAGCTCTTTCTGCATTCGACAGATAAACGTACTGTAGAAATTGCTACTACTAGTGATACTAACAGTAGGCTACTACGGTATCCATCAAGGTCGCGCATAAAAGATCGCAGCCTAATAACACCGCGGCACAAAAGATTGCCAATGCACATTGGTACTTGGTTGATCGCCAAACACCAGCGACCCGATATGGAGGCTGGATTGATGAAAAGAATAATGCATAGGTTGAAGCTGGATTGATAAAAAGAATAATGCATAAGTTGAAGCTGGATTGATGAACAGAATTCATGCTTAGGCCTAAGCGGAGCTGGTTTTATGAAAAGAATATTGCTTATGAGATAAGCAGGATTGATGAGATACTGCAACACAAACGGAAGCGGGTTAAAAAGAATGCTGTGTAAGCAGAAGCTGGATTGATAATTTTGCTTAAATGGAAGCTGGATCGATGAAAATAATGCTGCGAAATTTTTTGACATACTAAGTGATGCGTTGGGTGATCTCTTGAGCCGCGAGCTGTTTGACGTAAACCGGATACTACTTCGACTACTCATAACAATATGTACTTGTGCATGTATTTAGACACGTCGCATGCATATATATATATATTCATAGTACATATATATATACTGAATAACGTCACTGAGATTGATGTTTGATTATAATAACATGGACAAAACACTAAAATGTATATATTGCACGTGTATAATGTAGAGTAATAAATGAATTGAGAAATTAAAGTTTCGTCCTGTTTCATAGCCTGTTAGGTAACTGTCACTCTAGGAATAACGTATTCATTATGTAATATTTGAATCATGATAAGGTTAAAATCTTCTCTTTTTATTATCTTTTTTTTATTATCGAGATGGCTCGTTGGCGAACCATCTCGTGTCAGGTCTCTAACAGCACGCATGTTAAAGAACCAACTGTGTAAGAAGAATGACACTGCATGCAATGAAGGCGCCATAAACAATAGACAATACTTTCCTTTGTTTCTTTTCATCATATTTTGGCCTAAGTAGTCTATACCCTCAAGTCCGAGGTTATCACCTCAACGTTTTTTGTCGCATGAGCGTTCACGTTCACGTGATCAGTTCTGCTGATTCGACATCGCCATTAAATTTTGTAGAAGTGGGTGATGCCTTCGTTTCAAAGCACATGACATGCAGTATACTCATACGAGATCAATTAAACACTTGTAGGGTCATTACTGCTTATTTTAGTCGACTATCACCAGCATCACTATTAGTTAGATAGCATTCATAAGATAGCAATCATCATTGAAACGCGGTTTTAGTGTGTTATACAAACTATTCGATTACTGTGATAAAAATAAATGATCTACTTACGATGTTGGTGAATCCGATGCCAATGATTTTAGTTAAATTGACTTTTAGTCTGTCGACTGCTCGCATCAGTCCTGGCGTTTCCTTGATGTAGTCTGTTAAGAGAATAATAACGTCTGGTTTGTCTGGTCGGCTTCTAAATTTGAATTCCATTAAATGCGCTGCTAAAATTCCGCTTTCTGTAGTTTTTTCTCCTGGTTGTCCCCATCTATGTGCGCCGTGTATGATTTTCCCAATGGCATTCACGACGTAATCCTTTGTTAGCCCTTGGGTGCGGAGAAAGTTACTAATAGCAGAGACTCCTGGAAAGTAGATAGCAAGTGTTGTCTTATTTTTCTTGTGCTACCTGAATCACTATAATAGTTCAGATTAAATTTTCTTGATAACGTGTAACGAAGTAAATTTAGTTGATCCGCGCATGCAGTAGGAAGATATATTAACAGATTTGTGCTCGAATATTGTAAAAGCTTTCAAGTAATTGCAGTTGTGGTACTGACCAAATCCCTCAACTACCACTCTGAGATCAAAATATCATTTAAGCTCAAGTGCTTGAAATGAATTCCGCTTTAAAAGTATACATCTGAGAGAGTGGCGTAGCGAGGGGGCGAAGGGGGTTAATTAGCCTATAACTGGCTTTTAATAACTGATTGATAGAGGCGGCGCACACAAGAAATAGTGTGCGTATACAAATGTTTTTCTCGAAAAATTTTCAAATGAAGTACATGTAAGTCGAAGTTGGGAAACGATCTTCATTCAATTTTCAACTTATTAAGATCAACTGTAAATTAATACAATTAGCTTGAAGGCTAATTACAATGACGTACATTGCAATACATCATCTGCTCAAACTGCTCTAAGACACATTTTAGACCAAGGGACTTTTGTTGGTTTTCAGAACATATCACCATAGAATTTAGATCATCTTTTTATGGTCTTAATTCTACTATCATCGCATTCAGGTGGGACGTACGCACAAAAGTATGAAACATTTATAAAATGTTGCACACAAAATTCATAGCGCACACGGTCCCCAAAAATTAGAGGAACGTTGCGTGTCCAGTGGCGAATAGCTTCAGTTCTCTTTGCAAAATGGTCAAGAAGATCGTCAGGTGACAGCGGGTATCGATGAAGTTTAACGATTTCCAGATTCCAGAGAGTCCTGCCGTCGTTCTCTGCCTCTTCAACGTGTAGTTGTAGGAACGAATGTATCTGCATGTATGTATGTCTGTCTGTCTATCTGTCTGTCTGTCTGTCTGTATGTATGTATGTATGTATGTATGTATGTATGTATGTATGTATGTATGTATGTATGTATGTATGAATGAATGAATGTTGAAAGCGCTTCCTTTGATTTCGTGCTGGTAATTTCAGTAGATTGAGCTCATGCGTGTCTTTCGGAGAGGTGTTTCAGGATTCGTTCAAGGTGGCGAGTTTTCCATTTCCAAACCAAGGACAGTCAATTTTCTAGCAAAGAGTGATTTAACGGCGGAGCGCAGAAAGGCTCAGAAGCTCATTAAAGTGTGTGATCGTAAGGTTGAAAAGGATTCTGCGCTCATTGGTGTAGTCAGTATTAAAGATTATTATTGATAGAGGTCTGATTCACGAAGACATTTTGAAATGAAAGTACATATAAGTCGAAGTTGGGAAACGATCTTCTTTCAATTTTCTGGTGGATTCTTGGATGAGTTTGAGTAGCTATTGTAAAGTTGATAATGGTGTGATCAGAGTCAAATGAAGGAGATATTTCGATATGCTCGACAAAAGCCCATGAATTTGAAATGATAACATCAAGGGGGTTTCCATCAATAAAGTCGTAGCAAAAGATCGCACTTCAAAAGGTCCTGCACAAAAGGTCGTAGCACATCAGATCGCAGAATAATAGGATTGCTCAGTTGATCACGAAACCAATGGGTCGTAAGTTTGGTGGTTCATTTGATGTTCATGACATAAAGCCAAAAGTTTTGAAATATCTTAGGTTTTAGTCCCAGGGTTTAGCGTAATTAATAATTCCATATCGTCTTCTAATGAACTATCGAACCTTAGGACTAATGACACAGAACCACACCAAGAACCAAGTGTTCTCAACTCCTCTTAGTATCTTGCTAAGGAAAAGAGCATGTAGGCGTTGTCATTGCTATTATAAAGAAAGCAATTCCAACACTCAGCTTCGGCTCCTATACAAGTTCACATCATTTTCAAACGCTGCCTCAATTACAGAAATTATTTGGTGACCGTCGATGCCATTCTCATTATTAATATGCTAAATTATTGTACGTGAAGACATCATTAAGAGACGCGATCATATTAGTCTGCGATCTTTTGTGCATCGACCTTTTGTGCGCGCGCGACATTATGAGGCGCCATCTTTTGTGCGCGACCTTTGTGACGTAAACCCATCAAGGGTATGGCCTGGGATGTTGGTAGGTTCCAGTACGAGTTGAGTGAGATTGTGAGACGTCAGAAGGCGATGCATGTGCTTAGTACACAGGATCTGAGGTGAATCAAACTGTAGATTGATGGCTCCTAGTATTAGAAGATGGCTGGTGCATTTTGACAACATAACAAGTTGAGCTGAGAATTCATCGAAGATGAATGCTGTAGTTGGTAACTACCCAGGACGACCTTAAGACGACAAGTAGATGAAGATCTTTGAACGAGAAGTAGCAGGAAAGGTGTTCAAATGTGATGAAGTAGCAAGCGTCTTTGAAAGATGCTCGGAGATGATTTTTGTAGAAGATGTATATTCCACCTCCTCTAGGACCATGTAGATTCCAGACGATTTGTTTAGGTGTTGGAAGTCTAGCATTATCTAAAAAGTTGTACCCTGGTGCAGTGGAGGCGATGAGTTCTGATAAATTTGTAGCTTCATACCAGTTTTTCTAATATAATTTTTTCCATACCATCTTGTCCGTTCCATTTTTCAAATACCATTAGTTATTGTTCCAACACCATTTTGGCCGTACCATTTTTTCCGTATCATTCTGTCTGCTACCATTTTGTTCGGTCACCGCAGTACGCCTAGTTGACGACTATCCCAGAGACAGAATCCCTGACGATTCAGATAACTAAGTTATTGGTACTGCAAGGAATCAGTATCCAACATTCTTCAGTATCCAGCTAATAGGATAATTTCAAGTGATATGACAACAAATTGCATTTTGATCTTAATTAATATCGATATTCGCAGGGAAATTAACTATATGAGACATGAAAAAAGAAACCGATGACCAGTGGAAGTGCATCGTAACTTACATACTATTCCATCATACGACGCCTTTAGAATATTTTGATTAACAAACCGAATGAGTAAGATGCGACGTGTGTGGTCGAGTTTCCAATGTTTACAAGACGTGCTACGTTCTGAAAGAATTTTAGAATCTGATTCCATTTGAAGGCGTCATGAGTTCCATTGGCAAAGGCTGCAATGGTTTTCCAATCATCAATCAGAAGAACCAAGTCCTCACCCGCCCGCTCCAAATAACCATAGCATCTCGATCTGATCTCCCGTATCTTGTCCGCTATGCACGCCACTCCTAGTGAATTCATGATGTCTTCATTTCACTTCCTGTCTCTCAATGATATCTCCAGTAAACATTGCAGCATTCTCATCTAAGCTCTCTTTAGCATTTCCTCGCCCCTCCGCCTTAGTGCCTACGCCTCTGCCTCATACGGTCTTACCAATGTCTTGTATATTTGACCCTTGAGGCGAGCTTATATCCTGTAGTCACACAGTACTCCAGACAAGTCCTTCCATTTCTGCCTGGCTGCTTTTATCCTGTTGTTGACATGCAGCTTACATTCTCAATGAGGATTTATCATCGATCCTAGGTGTATTTGAATGTTTACACTTGCTTCAGTATGTTTCCATTTATGTCCTTAATCACTAAGTTCGCAACTGTCCTCGAATAGACCATAGTTCCTGTTTTGCTGGTATTTATCTTGATCCATTTTCTCTCCAGCCCCTTGTGCTAACCACTGAAGCTCGTCTGGAGATTTTCAGTCAATGTTTTCAGTGCTATAATGAGACCATATGCATATAGCATATCCCATGGCACGTGTCTTTTGAAGTGTGCCGATAGAGCATCCATGACGATGGATTACAGCTCAGGCTTCAACCATGATGTTCATTCAGCTGTTTTCAAAGGTCTTCGAGTTGCCAACCCTGCACCTCACCGATGTGCGTGTCCATCATACATTGACTTTATTGTTCGAACGATATTCTTGGACACTACTTTTTAAAGACTCCAATAAACAACCTCCCTATTTTTTTATTATTTGACATGCAGACGATGTGTCTGGCAACGTTTTAAGTTTATATAACTCCATCGCTATATCTATGACTTTCAGTCATAACCGACGTCACAATATTTTAAAAATCTTGCCCCGATATGCATCAAACCCGTCGCTCACCAATAACTTCACTTCCATCCTAAAAAGCGCCAGTGGCGTGGCCAGGTTTTAGCGTCAGATGGAGTGGCAAGCACATACAAAAGGCGCCAACCTTTTCAATATCAAATGCAATCATTTAAAGCTATAATTTGAAATAACGAAATTCATAATATCAGTAGACACCTATTAGGAAGTTTTATATTGCTTATAGTAGGCCTACTAGAATTAAACAATACAGTCGAATTGAAAAACAAAAAGCCTTTATTAAAGTGTCATAATTATGTATCATTTCATATGAATAACTCCATTCTGTATTCTAGACAAAATTAGTATAAAAACAGGTTTTTTTGTTTAGGTTTTATTATAGCAAAACGATCAATTACTTTGTTAAAATCCACCTCAACAGCAAACTGTCTTTCGATCGTAATCAAAGCTAAGCAGGACAACCTCTCGTCGTTCATTGTGGAACGGAGGTATGATTTATTGAGTTTGAGACGTCTG
Organism: Bimastos eiseni; assembly: GCA_959347315.1. Lineage (NCBI taxonomy): Eukaryota > Metazoa > Annelida > Clitellata > Crassiclitellata > Lumbricidae > Bimastos > Bimastos eiseni. The sequence continues at coordinate 24,617,031 of OY365819.1, forward strand.
AAGGATCGTTCTGCCCCAACACTGCTTATTGGTAAAATCAGAAAATGCCATACAATTTTGACAGGTTTGGGTAAATGGAACACATGACCTTGGCCATCATAGTTTCAGTATGCCTACGCTGCTTATGGTCACTGCCATTTCCTCCGTTTCCTCTTTACTTGAATTTTTCTTGCTGCTAAAAATTATTTCTTTGTACATGTCTCAAAATGACATATATATTCTAGCACAGTTTCAGCCCCACTCTCAGTTACATCTGAGTATGCCTATTTCACTGCCAATGGTTTTAAAAAGTATAAAAATATCATCGGGTTCAACTACTACGAAGTCTATAATATAGACTTTATATACCGTGTCCCGGTGAAAAGTAGTTCCCTAACAGTTTGTCGGAAATTGCTTTAAGATTAGACTTATATCAATAAAATTACGTGTGCTGTTTACCACATCATTTTTGAAAAAATCTGCAAAGTTTGGTCTAAATTGATGCAGCATAAGCAAAGAAATTTAATGATATTGCACCATAGCGCATGAATCTCGCGTTAATCTCGCAACAATCGCGCGTCAGACCTCGATCCAGTTGACTATCAAATCTTGAGCGTAGGCATACTGGTGAAACGGGCTTATCGTTCCCGCATTCATAGCGTCGATCATATGAGGCGCGTCTGATTGAGGAGTGGCAGCTATTTTACCACGTGATCATGGACCGGGCCATCAAACAGTGTCGTCCACGTCTGCTATCGTGTGTAGGTGACCAAGGAGGATATTTTGACACCAGCTGTGACAAAACTTCACTTCCATACGGCTGTTGCAGGATCCACATGTTGGAAACTTCCCCTTTGGTACTGCACTTCAAATGTTCATAAACTTGACAGAATCATCTACATTTCCAAACGGAGTTAGGATTTCGTGTTGGCATGAACGCCATTATTGTTCTAAAAACTTAAGTCAATAAATACAAGTTTTGACCGAGTTAATGCACTTTTCTGGGGTCTACTTTCATCGGGACACAGTGTATAGTAGGTCTACCTGATGTTATATAGTGTCAAAAATGTTTAAATTAATTTTATTATCTGTGCGCAAACCGACGACGGCTAAATAGAATTATAAACTTCCGCTAAAAAATTAATTATTATATTGCGTATTCGGTGTCGGAGTCGGTCGTCAGACATAAGTGTTTTATGACGCAATTTCTAAAATCCCGCATTTTGCACATAATTTTATCACATATTCACTTCTGAGCAAAAGATGTTGGAAAAAGGGCGGTATCAAATTTCGGAAATAAATAAATAAATTTTTATTTTCATTTTTGTTTCATATTCGCCTGCAGAGTGATATTCCCAGTCTGGCACACGTTCAGCGTACAAACGGCCTCACAAATAACATTGTAGCTTTAAATGCCTTCCTTTTATCTAGACCTAAGCCTTTCACACCACATATAGCCTACACTAAAACGCCACTTGAAAGCTAAGAGCTGGGCACCAGCTCACTCATGAGCGCTGCGTCGAATCGAAAGGGTTGTCCAAAGGAGAGTCCGTGGGAGGTCAGAGTTCGGTGTCCAGGAGGTCAACAGGGAGGCAGAGTAGCTGTTAAGAATGGTATCGCTTTCGTCGTGGAGTGACAGATGGAATGCTAAGTTATGTGTCTGGGTAACAGTTTTTGAAAAGGTGAGATTAAGTTTAGAATGGAAAACCCGGAAGTCGGTCTGCTATTGGTCAACCAATTATGGCGTGCGCAAGAGACATTAACTCGTTCCCACAACTTAATAAGTCGTGCGCACGACTTATTAAAGCGTGCGCACGAGATATCAACTCGTGCGAACGACTTATTAAGTCGTGGGAACGAGTTAATATCTCGTATGCACGAGTCAGTAAGTCGTGGGAACGAGTTTGTATCTCGTGGGCACGATTAAATGTCTCGTTCGCACGACTAAAAATATTTTTCTTTCATGTCCCTTTAGGGGCTCCGCAGTAAGGACTGAAATATAAAAATAAAAAAACTATTTTATGTTCCACGAAAATAGGACAATAAAAATGTTACAAATATTAGTGGCAATAAAATTTATAAATTATAACGTGTAGTAGACGCGCGTGTTTCATTAATAAATAATACCCAAATGTTTCAAGCCAGAGCAATGCATAAAAAAATTACTATAACTGTCCTTAAAAGGCACCCCTTTTCTACAATTAATGTTCTCAGGGTGAGCGGTCTGCAAAACCTCTGACTGCGTTGCTGAAAAGCGCAGTAAGTCATAGCACCGGCCCCGTATGCATATCTGATTCGATGCAGAGATCGTTAATAAGCGGATGCTATGCGCTAGACTATTAAGCAGCGCTTTACACATTTGCCTTGCCGTATCATTACCTCATGAACTAGAACCAGCTTGAGCAAACCGTTTTCGTTTTCGGATTCAGCAGTTTTGGATTTATCAGTATTATATATATATATATATATGATATTGATACATATAATATATTTACATATATTTATATTGTGCATGTATATATATCAATATAACATATATATATATAATTATTTATAAAGAAACAAGCCAACATCAGAGTACAACAGTAGACGCCTGATCTCCAGAGGTAACTCAATTTAACTATATCTTGGATATCAGTTACACGAATCATAAAGAACATTAGATACTGATGGGTCAATGCTCGAAACCCACCGTCTCGCACTCATCTCTTTATGAAACTCACGTAAATGCTCAAGCAAACATAACACAGGTCAACGTAAAGGTGTTTTCATTGTCAAGTCTATTTGAACAACTCTTAGGTATATTGAGGGTGCTGAATCCAAAAATGACATTGGTTTTTCTGAAGTTGGCCCTAGTTCATGATATAATGGTCATCAACAATAAATTAGTACGGAACTTAACCGTAGCGTGTGAATTAACTTTTACGGGAGTAAATTTGTCCTAGTAGGAATCAATTCCCCTATTGCATTAGGTATGGGAGTCAATTTATCATAGGAAGATTTAATTCCCGAGGAGTCAATTTGTCATCGGAAGAATTAACTCCCCTATTGCATTAGATATTGGAGTCAATTTTACCCATTAAAAATTAACTCTCCGGGAGTCAATTTGTCCAATTAAGAATTAACTCCCCGGAAGTCAATTTATCCCAGCAATAATTAACTCCTCTACTGCACTAGATATGGGAGTCAATTTATCCTATGAAGAATTGAGTCCCCGGGAGTCAATTTGTCCTAGAAAGAATTAATTTCACGCGAGTGTCTATTCACCAGCGGGAGTGTGTATGTCCTAGGAATGCACTCAACTACTCAATATATCGTAGGAGGAATTAACTCCTCGGGAGTCAGTTTGTCTTATGTAGAATTAACTACCCTATTGCATTAGATATGGTAGTCAATATATCCTAGGAATAATTTACTACCCTGGATTCAATATATCCTAGGAAGAATTAACTCTGCGGGAATATTTATTCACCAGCGGGAGTGTGTATGTCCTAGGAACAATGCACTCCACTACTCAATTGGTCTTATAACTCCAGGGTCAATTTGTCCTAGGATAAATTGATCCGGGAGAGTCTAAAAGAGGAGTGTATTTGGCCTACTACACCGGCATTCAGCAAGTCGTAAACGTGAGAAGAATGAAGACTACATTGTAGGCCTACCGATAATTTCATGTGGACAATACTATAGTCACGTACATATAGTTAATGATTTTAGAGACGAGCAAAGACGAGAAAGTAAAAACATTTTACACATGGTATTAACAAAACTCTGGTTGTCCTCATTGCGCGCCATATACATTCTGATTTCGTACATAATAATGTACCTTAGAAACTTTCCTTCAAAACAGCATAGCTATTAAAAATCAGGGAAACATTCATTAAATATAACGATTGACTGTTCTTCAGATTTCATTAGATTAAGTTAATCAGTAGTAATACATGTGCGTAATGGATGTTCCATCCATAATAATGGTTTTGATGTCAGGTTATTGATTACAAAATTGTAGTTTACATAAGTATATAATAAATGAAAGCTCACTCTGAAAACCAGTTGATGTAATTACTCCTGTTATGAGAAAACTGCAGACCAATATGCAGACGCAAAACATTGTTTACGCGAAGTTGGAAAGCCCGGACAGTTTCTCTTCTGGCTGTTCAGAACAGTATCAAAGTTCACAAAGTAAAATCTGGGTCTCGTCATGTCATAATTGCGCGTTAATATAATTATAGGGTGACTCAAAAGTTCGTTCACCGTTTTCAAAGTTACATTTCTCGGTCAAAATGAGTCCTATCTCTTAAGTATTTTTCAAACGTTACCTATACAGGATTCAAATATTAAATAACCCTACTGATGGAAGTTGGGACACTTCAATCGCTGATTTAGCATATGCCGTTTAGAGTCGGTGCTTTCATTTACGAAAATACTGTACGCTAATAGCTAACATCTGTAAGAGCTATAGGTAAAAATATTGTGTTATGGTCTTTTAGGCCCAATAATTTGCTTGTAGTAGTGATATTATGATGAGCGATGAGCAAACTGTATCTCATGACACCTTTTCCCGGGAGATTGGTCCTCTTCAGTTTTTATAAAAATATTATAACAAACATCAAGCCCTTGCTGAGAAAACGCATTTTGAAAGCGGTGAACGATCTTTTGTGTAACCCAATAATATATATATATATACATATATATAATATATAATATATATATGTATGTATTTATATATCATAATATTTAATTCTAAAAGCACAAGACAGCCCATTAATGCCATTATAAAATAATGGTTCAAATCTTGACTAAGAACAGTGCCTTGAGCTGTACAATTGAGGGTAGGTAATGGGCTGGATGTATTTGAGACTAAATTTTTCTTAACCTCGAGATACAAGGGCCGATGACTCTACATCTACCTGAACTTTTTCTGACAGCTCAAGACTTAGTGTGTGCTCAAAATCGTTTAAAGGAGAAGTTTTCTGGGCGTCAGTTTTGCGATAAACTGCTTGTCAATCAAACCTGAACTCATTGAGTGGGGCTACAGTCAATAAGTGCCATGTTCAAGTCCACCGCCTGACAATTCCTTTAAATTGAAATGCCTGCATGCCTCAGAATGGGGCTGGCATTGTCTGTCTGTCTGTTTGTCTGTCTGTCTGTCTGTCTCTACATATACCTATCCTGTAGGCCTAAACACACACGCACAACGGCAGCACAGGTGTCGTGGGATGAGGCCCAAACGCGGGCTTGGTTAGAGGCGAATTGAGGAGGTGCGCTGAATGATTTGTAAACCTGCACAGAAAGGACTAAGTACTTAGTAACCTAAATATACCTTAGCCTATAGCTGTATGGGAACAACTCAAGAAAAGTCCACATCCCTCGCTTTACCTCAACCTTTATTCTTCATTCTCCGACACCTGCACTGCTAATTCTCATGTCCTCGACCTAGACACGACCTCTTACCAAAACCTTAGCTTCTCCGTATGTTTTATATGATTCGTTCAGAGTTCTTTTCATCGGCACATTATTATTATTATTATTAAATTTGTAACGCGCACAAGGTCATACCTAATTGTGAATCTGAGGCGCGGATAGTCAATCGCCAGGATAAGATGCAATCAGATTTTCAAATCCTTGAAAGCCAAAGAGAAATAGTGAGTTTTTAGTCGCTTTTTAAAGGAAGGAAATGAATTTGAGCTACGAAGAAAGAGTGGCAGTCGATTCCCTTCCCTAGGAGCAGAGCCATGCAATGCACGAGAGCCCATAACTGTTCTGCATCGGGGTTCAACTAAAAGACCTGTACATGATGATCGTAAGCAACGAGGAGGAATGTAAGGAGAATTCACAAGGGTTTGACTTCAGGCTGATTTAAAAGTTATGTAATAACGACAGATATGCGTGTAAGTCAGAAATAGACTGAAAAGAATACTAGATGAATTCTATCAAACTCCGCACAGTTATATGTACACATATACATATATAGAATATATGTGACTATATATATACATATATATACAGAGTGAGAGAGCGAGAGAGATCAGTGAACTCTATTGCACGCGACGAGCTCCTCAGTGGGCCGATGCTTCCGTATATATATATATATATATATACTCAAGAAATTACTTTATGTATATATATATAATCCATTTGGTTTAGATTGTACCCCAGGCGGATGAGATGCTTTGGAGAGATCTGATTGGTAGCTAGCAGGCGGCAAGTATTCATTAGACCACGCCTTAAAAACTTGGGCTTTAAGTGTGCCGAACCACGGCACTTCGGTCTTGTATCTCGATAGAGGGCGCTTTCGTACAATTGCACAGTTATTTGGTATGCAGCAGCTATTGGTATAACGCAGCGATAGGCCAATTACTTGGTGGCAAGACCCGCGAAAGGTTGGCGTCCATAACGTCAATAACAGGAGAGCCTTGGCGCGAATCAGAGGAAATTCGCGGGAAGCATCGGCACATTGAGGAGCTCGTCGCGTGCCGTAGAGTTCACTTGCGGGAAGAAGGCGAAGTGGACCGAGCTCGACGCGTGCGGTCGATCGATAGTTGCGACGAGGTAGCCGCTGAGAGAGGTCGACAAAGCGAGAGCTTGTAATCAAGCAGTCAAGGCGAGCGTGCGTCGGTAGTCCGAGAATCCAATTTACGAATCGAAAGTTATCCCGTTGACCACGATGACCCCGGATTTTGAATTGGACGAAAAACTCACTCATTTGGAAATTGGCAATACTAAATTAGTTTCCACTATTGATTGCAATGTGTCAACCAAGTGATCTCACAATAAACTAGTGTTAGGCCTACACTGACCCTTCAAATGGGCAACTCAGAGAGTAAGTGATGAATGGGTTTCCACCTTCATATGCAGAGGCCGTGGAAATTATGTTGTAGCTACTTCATAACTTCATAGCAGTCTCAAAGTTAGCTCAAGTACTGCTTTTCCACCTAAGTCCCGACATTTTTAACAATAAAAATCAGCTGATTGAATTTTGACATCTGCCTTGTTATCATCAACCAAATGTACTCGACCATCTTATAGCCTCATTGTAGTTGCTTGTAGTCATTGATTAAACATGAAGTCCTTATCAAAACTCTGGCATATTAGGTAAGTAATAGTGAAGGCGCTAGAGAAATGTCTATACATGCATATCGAATATTAGATCTAAATAATCTATGCGTTGATATGAATCTTGCGGCAATTTAAAACCGACATTTGTGTGGCATCCAGCCTATGCGCTGTTACAAGCCTCATGATGATGGACAAGATTAATTTGCAAGCAATTTTACTGAATAAAATTTATTGAATAAAAGAGTAGGCCTACTTTGGTGTGGCACAGTGGCTAGAGTGGTCAGCCCGTAACGTTCAGTGTGTGCTGAGCGCGCGGGTTCGAGCCTCGTCCGGGGCATCACTGTGTAGGGACCTTGAGCAAGTCCTTGACGCACCATTGCTCTGCAGTACAACTGCAATTGCACCGTCGAGGCGTGTGTATGCACTTCTGAGCAAAAGATGTTGGAAGAAGGGCGGTATCAAATTTCGGTAATAAAAATAAGATACTTTATTGTGTATACTTTAAAAAAGTCCTGCATATCTCATTTCTATGAAGTAATTATGATAAGATGAATTTTGGTAAGATAATGTGTGCTCACCCATTTTTCAAATTTCTGGGGAGCAAAATTCAAAAAGCGGGGGAAATAATTCTTTTCCGCTTCGCTCAATATGTTTAAAATTATACCCCACCCACTTTTCGAAACCTGGTTACACCTCTGATCCTCTTCATTACTTTGCACACTATGCTGGATTGCTGGCTAAGCTAACCAGTCTATAATTTGCTGGTTCACTTCCATATCCTTTCGTGAAAAGTGGTCCTGCGGTATTTCCTTTGTTAGGAATGACCGTTTCATAATGTTAGCTAGGATCCTTCCAAAATCTTCTCTTACTTCTTTTAGAACCTTTGGTTGCATCGTATCAGTCCCGAGGCCTTATCCTGCTTGAAGTTTTTCCAGTTCTTTAATTACCTTTACCTTGTAATATTATATCACTTAAATGTGCTCATCACCACCGCTGAACATCTTTACCGCATCTGGAATGTTTTCCTCCTCCGCCTGACTGAAAACTCGTCCAAAATAGTTGTTTATTTCTCATCGGTCCTCTCCTCATCGATGATGGTGAGTCAGTGTCCGCTCGATAGTCTGAAGGTTCGATAGTCCGGAGATTCTATACTCCGACATTAATTTAACTAGAATCTGGTTCAATTGATGAAAAGAATGTATAAAACTGGGAGCTGGATTTATATGAAAAGAATCATGCCTAAATGGAAGCTAGATGAATAAAAAGAATTATGCAATCCAGCTTCTAACAAACATAATTCTTCTCATAAGTCCAGCGACGATTAAAACCACAATTTCATCGTCTATCGACCGGTCAACATGCAATCTTCGGAATATCGAACCTTCGGACTATCGAACCTTCGGACTATCGATACAGAACCGATGACTCGACCCTGTTCATTTGCAAGCGGTCATACTCTATCCTTCTTCTGCTGCCTGTTTCTCACTTACCTGTAAAAACGCTTTCTATCATTTTTGACATTTTTGGCTAACTTACTCTCATATTCATGACAGCTTCCCTATTGGCCACGTTCGACCGATTCCTTTCTGAACATACTTCCTTTTTAGTGAATTGATTTGGTCATGTATCACTAGTTTAATTTCTTTCTAGAATGTGCTGTACTTATTCCAGGCTTTTTGCTTTGCCCTTCTTCTTTTCTGTACGTTCCTGGTTACCCATGGCCTCTTCTTGACCATTCGTTTTACCTTTGTTATGGTTTTATCGTTCAAAATTATCAACAGCTTATTCCAGCTTTCGTTAACTCCAGCTTCTCTGCTTTTACTTTCCAAGTTCTTCCCCCTCAAATTGCTTCTGACCTAATTGCAGTCCGCCTTGAAGTAATTACGTCTCTTTTGAGGTATTCCTTCCTGAACATATTTCAAAATTTCTGGAGCTAGATACAATAACCACTTCTCTATAGAAGTGTTTCTTGATCTGTCAAAGGCTTTTCAGACGACACTAATGTGTTTATGTCCAGCAAATCTCTAGCTGAACTAGTTAACCATCAAAATGCTAAGCTATAGAAAGTGAATAACTGGTTTAAAGCAAATGAACTGTCCCTAATCCTTGATATAACAAGCTATATCTTGTTCTGCTCGAAAGAAATAAAAGCCCTCACACATGATCATAAATTTACTATTAATGTAGACAAACAGAACATAACAAAAGTAGCCTCAACCAAATTCTTAGGGTTGCATATTGATGAATTCCTAAAATGGAATAAAAATAGTTGGCAAAAAACATTGGCATAATCTCCCGCATAAGACGTCTTTTGCCACGCTATGCACTAGTAACCTTATGCTACTCTCTAATATATCCCTACCCATCCCACTGCAACCTTATATGGACATCTACCTATTGCTCTCGCTTGGCTTGTCTAGCATGTCTCCAGAAACGAGCCGAGAAGAGCACATATTCAGAACCTATGCCCTAGCTTGCAAATATTGCCTTTTGAAAGTAATAATAAATTTCAGACGGGGCAATTTACGTTCAAGGTTCATAAGCGACTAGTACCCGGTCAATCAATTTGATATGTGGTTTTACACGAACTCTGAAGTACATGGCCAGTCAACTCGTTCCACGTCTAAGTATCATAATGCATCGTACGCGCATAAATATCAGGCGGCAAAGTATCCGCATCTTGGGACCCATATTCTGGAATTCACTCCCAAATGTACTAACCTTCCTCCCTACATTGCTTCAGTTCAAAAGCAGGCTGAAGATGTATCTTATGTCCACACTAAGTTAGAAATCACATTTGTTCATCATTGCATGAAATTTGTTGAATATTTGTATACCAATTTGCATATTTAGTAAATACTGCGTATCATATTGTTTGATTGTGAAATGTCATTAATGATGTTAGTTTGAACATTTGTTGAATGTAATAACAATATAAATGTTTCTTTTCTTTTTTAGTAGAAATCAGGCCCTTTTTTGCATGCATTGACATTTTAATAAAAACAATATAATTTTTAAATAAATAGATAGGACTTACCAACTAAGCTTAATCACTGAATGCATAATAGTATTAGGGAGACCCTGCATGCGGAAATACTGTTCCTTTGGGTCCACCCATTGCTACCAACTGTACATCTAGTAGCCATCAACCATTGTATCGTGTTTAATGCTTGAAAAGCTCTTTGCGAAATTAAAGACTATAATCCTCTCTCAGTTATTCTTATTTCAAACTGAGGACGTTTTGATGAAAAGTCGTCTAGGAAATCGTGGGATCTTGCTTTAATAAGAGATTAAGTAGGCCTTAGGTCTGTAACTGTATACAGCGCCAGACTGTTTTAAATCCGTAATAATAAACCTGCTTGAGTTATCGTAGAAGGTGTATTTCTGATCAGTTTCGTTTTTATTACAACACAGAATGCAATACTCTCTGTAATTTCTCCAGCCAACGTTTAGTAGAGTTTGTCTCTTACCGCGACTATAAACGAAAACAACGTCAATGATGTTGCTCTTCGAAGATTTCGATTGATGAGCATTAACAAACGTACGTTGGAGGACGTAGGGTCCTAAATGAACGGAGTAAACAATTTATCTTTCATGTTATTGAAGAGAATAAGTCTTAAATTTAATTCTTATCGTTCTTGGTTCTAACTGAAGTTAGTGCACAAGTTTAATCTTATTTATTGCTCCCTTTCGTATGTTGCTCTCCTTATTTTGATTGGAAGACGGCATAGAATAACAAACAATTCCTCCAGAATAACATACAATTGATCATCACAACAAGTTATCTGTATTGCTTTTTTAACAAAAACAATATGTGTGTGTGTGCGTGCGTGTGTGTATAGGTGTGTGTAGGTGTATTATTTGACTACCTGGGTCTGGGACCAACTTGCGACGGACATACATACATACATACATACATACATACATACATACACAACATACGTATATATATCCATACATACAGACATACATACATACATACAAACAAACATACACACATACATATATACATACATCATACCTACATACCTACATGCACACATAAATACATCGTACATACACACATACATACATGCATGCATGAATACATACATACATACATACATACATTAATAAATACATACATACACACATACATACAGACATCATACATACATACATACATGCATACATACATACATACATATATACATGCATGCATGCATGCACACATACATACATACATACATACATACATACATGCATACATACACTCATGCATGCATGCATTCATACATACATACATACATACATACATACATACATACATCTTACACACAAATATACATACATACACACATGCATACATACATGCATACAAACATACAAACATAAATACATGCATACATACATGCATGCATCATACATGCATACATACATACATACATACATGCAAAGATACATACATACATACATACATACATCATACACACACATACATTCATGCATACAAACATACATACATAAATACATGCATACATACATACATACATCATACATAAACAAACACATACATGCACACATACATACATACATACATACATACATATAAACATACATACATACATACATGCATACATGCACACATACATCCATACAACATACATACACACATACATACATACAAATATACATACATGCAAACATACATACATAATACATACGCACACATACATACATACATACATACACATACATAGATACATATATCCATACATACATATATACATGCATGCATGCATACATTCATACATACATCATACATACGCACATACATACATACATGCATACATGCATACATACATACATACATATATACATACATGCACACATACATACATACATACATACAAACACACATACATACATACATACAAACACACATACATACATACATACATACATACATCATACACACACACATACATACATAAATACATACATACATACACCGATACATACATACATACATATAAACATGCATTCATGCATACACACATACATACATACATCATACATACAAACATACATACATACAAACATACATTCATACATACATTCACACATTTATACATGCATGCATGCATACATATATAAATACATCATACATACATACTTACTTACATACTTACATACATACATACATACATACATGCATACATACATACATATATACATACATACATACATACATAAATACATGCATACATACATACATACATCATACATACACATACACATACATGCAAACATGCACACATACAAACATGCATACAAACATACAAACATACAAACATACATACATACATACATGCATACATACATACATACATACATACATACATACATACATACATACATACATGCATGCATGCATACATACATACATACATTATACATACACACATACTTACATACATACATACATCTTACATACATACATACATACATACATACACACATGCATACATACATACATATATCCATACATACATACATATATACATGCATGCATACATTCATGCATACATACATTATACATACACACATACATACATACATGCGTACATACATACATACATGCATACATACATACATACATACAGCATACATACATACATAGATATATACATGCATGCATGATGCATACGTACATTCATACATACATACATGCATACATACATACATGCGTACATACATATATCCATGCATACATACCCATATACATGCATGCATGCATATATACATACATACATACATACACTATACATACACACGTACTTACATGCATACATACATACATACATACATACATACATACATACATATATACATACATATATACATGAATACATCATACATACACACATACATACATAAATACATACATACATACACACATACATACATACATATAAACATGCATGCATGCATACACACTACATACATGCATAAATACATGCATACATACATAGATAAATATATACATACATACATCATACATACACATACACATACATACATACATGCACACATACATACATACATACATACATACATACATACATACAAACATACATACATACATGCATACATACATACATCATACATACACACAAAAACATACATACATATATCCATACATACATTTATACATGCATGCATGCATACATTCATACAGACATCATACATACATACATACATACATGCATACATACATACATACATATATACATGCATGCATGCATGCACACATACATACATACATACATACATACATACATGCATACATACATTCATGCATGCATGCATTCATACATACATACATACATACATACATACATACATCTTACATACACACATACATACATACACACATGCATACATACATGCATACAAACATACAAACATAAATACATGCATACATACATGCATACATCATACATGCATACATACATACATACATACATGCAAAGATACATACATACATACATACATACATCATACACACACATACATTCATGCATACAAACATACATACATAAATACATGCATACATACATACATACATCATACATAAACAAACACATACATACATACATGCACACATACATACATACATACATACATATAAACATACATACATACATACATGCATACATGCACACATACATCCATACAACATACATACACACATACATACATACAAATATACATACATGCAAACATACATACATAATACATACGCACACATACATACATACATACATACACATACATACATACATATATCCATACATACATATATACATGCATGCATGCATACATTCATACATACATCATACATACGCACATACATACATACATGCATACATGCATACATACATACATACATATATACATACATGCACACATACATACATACATGCATACAAACACACATACATACATACATACAAACACACATACATACATACATACATACATACATCATACACACACACATACATACATAAATACATACATACATACACCGATACATACATACATACATATAAACATGCATTCATGCATACACACATACATACATACATCATACATACACACATACATACATACAAACATACATTCATACATACATTCACACATTTATACATGCATGCATGCATACATATATAAATACATCATACATACATACTTACTTACATACTTACATACATACATACATACATACATACATACATACATACATGCATACATACATACATATATACATACATACATACATACATAAATACATGCATACATACATAAATACATGCATACATACACATACACATACATGCAAACATGCACACATACAAACATGCATACAAACATACAAACATACAAACATACATACATACATACATACATACATACATACATACATACATACATACATACATACATACATACATACATACATACATGCATGCATGCATACATACATACATACATTATACATACACACATACTTACATACATACATACATCTTACATACATACATGCATACATACATACACACATGCATACATACATACATATATCCATACATACATACATATATACATGCATGCATACATTCATGCATACATACATTATACATACACACATACATACATACATGCGTACATACATACATACATGCATACATACATACAGCATACATACATACATAGATATATACATGCATGCATGATGCATACGTACATTCATACATACATACATGCATACATACATACATGCGTACATACATATATCCATGCATACATACCCATATACATGCATGCATGCATATATACATACATACATACATACATTATACATACACACATACATACATACATACATACATACATACATGCATACATATATGCATACATAAATGCATACATACATATATACATGCATGCTTGCATGTATACATACATACATACATATATACACCAAATATTGGACTCAAAGGGGATATAAAGTATAAGTGTCAATATGTGATATCAGCCTAATTGTTGTTTAATTCTCCGCATCCTATCTACTAATTCGAATCTAGCGGTATTTGCGTTTTATTTTCAACGTGGGGGTTATTGTCAGAGGGGTTATTTGCTTCGGAGGTTATTGTTTTGAGGGGTAATTTGTACGGGGGGGGAGGTAATTGTCCATGGGATAATAATTGTCCGGGGGTAATTGTCCTGGGGTAATTGTCCTTGATCCGTAGACTATTCTCGCTTCAACCGATCTTTATTTTGACCAGAAATCCTGACTATCTGTCAATAATTAGTTACAGTTCAATACCGGATCGGCTACCTCACCAATAATTCCAGTTCTGCCATCGGAACTGTTCACACAACTCTCGAAGACGGGGAAATTGACTCACGACGACGTCGACCGACTCTCGAAGACGGTGACGTGAAACGAAGCCACAGCCAGCACCTCTGGTACTGGCGACCAGCGACTCCAAACTCGTTACTCGCACTCCTGCTCTCCGAAGACTGCTTCCCTGCTCCCCTTCTTCCGACTACGAACTGTGCTTCAAACTGGTCTGTGCGCTTTACTGATGTCTGTCTGTCTTCCTGTTTCAACTGAATTGATGAATGTTTGTTGCGCTTCCATTTATACTCACGACTTAATTTTTGACTGGTCCCGGCCAGACCACCTATGCTCCCAGCCAGACCGCTTGGTCCCAGCCAGACCATCTATGATCCCAGCCAGACGGCTTGGTCCCAGCCAGATCACCTATGATCCCAGCCAGACGGCTTGGTCCCAGCCAGATCACCTATGATCCCAGCCAGACAGCTTGATACCAGCCAGACCACCTATGCTCCCAGCCAGACCGCTTGGTCCCAGCCAGACCATCTATGATCCCAGCCAGACCGCTTGGTCCCAGCCAGACCATCTATGATCCCAGCCAGACCGCTTGGTCCCAGCCAGACCACCTATGTTCCCAGCCAGACCATCTATGATCCCAGCCAGACGGCTTGGTCCCAGCCAGATCACCTATGATCCCAGCCAGACAGCTTGGTCCCAGCCAGACCACCTATGCTCCCAGCCAGACCGCTTGGTCCCAGCCAGACCATCTATGATCCCAGCCAGACCGCTTGGTCCCAGCCAGACCATCTATGATCCCAGCCAGACCGCTTGGTCCCAGCCAGACCACCTATGTTCCCAGCCAGACCATCTATGATCTCAGCCAGACCGCTTGGTCCCAGCCAGACCACCTATGTTCCCAGCGAGACCGCTTGGTCCCAGTCCGACCGCGTGGTCCCATCCAGACCACATGGTCACAGCCAGACCACGCGTGGTCCCACTCAGAACCCCTATGGTCCCAGCCAGACCGTTTGGTCCCAGCCAGACCGTTTGGTCCCAGCCAGACCGTTTGGTCCCAGTCAGACCACGTATGCTCCCAGTCAGCCGACTTGGCCCCCACCAGTGCCCATATGGTCCCAGCCAGACCGTGTGTTCCCAGTCATACCACTTGGGCCTCGACATACCGCGTGGTCCCAGTAAGACCATATATGGTTCTAGTCAAACCGTTTGTTCCTAATCAGACTACGTGATCCCGTATTGTCCAACCCATTTCACGTTGTCCCAGTCATACCACTTGGTCCCCACCAGATCACTTGGTCCACGCCAGACCACCTATGGTCCCCGCAAGACCACTTGGTCCAAGTCAGACCACCTATGGTCCCAGTCACACAACGTCGTATTGTCCCAGCCAGACCGCTTGGTTTCAGTCAGACCACTTAGTCCTTGTCAGACAGCGTGCGCCCAGTCAGACCGTATGGTCTCAGCCATACCGGTTTGTCCAAGTCAGACCACCTATGGTCCCATTCAGACCGAGTGGTCAAAGTCAGGCCACCTATGGTCCTAGTCAGATCGCGTGGTCCTAGCCAGCCACGTGGTCCCAGTCAGACCACGTATGGTCCCAGCCAGACCCTGTTTTCGAGGTCAGACCATAAGTCGTCCCAGTCATACAGTCGTGTGGTCCCAGTCAGACCACCTATGGTCCCAGTCAGACCGTGTGGTCTCAGTCAGACCGCGTGGTACCAGTCAGACCACGTATGGTCCCAGCCGGACCTTGTGTTCCCAGTCAGACCATAATTGGTCTCAGTCAGACCACGTGGTCCCAGTCAGACCAACTATAATACCAGACTCATGGTCCTAGTCACGTGTTTACAATTTACATTTGCCATTTTCAAGGAACCACGTAGCAGTGATCTGATCTGAGCTAATTAATAATAAAATTTAAAATAATTAATCTGAATCATTCCTGGTTTGTAGCACTATAATTCCTGGGTCAACTGAAATTGGCGCAAAGGTCAATTAAGCATGATGATTCTCCTTCATATTATTGTTCTTTTTGTCTTTAGCTAAAGACGCCAGCAACAATTGACCTTCTCACGTTTCTAATAGGACTGCGCTTAGAATTAATCAAGCATGAAGTTACTGTATTCTGAAATCTTCAAGGGTGTCATTCCTGAACAAACTGATATTCATTCATTCATTCATTCATCGTTCCAAAAATTTACATGTAGCCCCTTCAAGATCCCTACTCCTGATGTATCGGGATATGTGATGTATCACTAGTTAACATATGGTCAGTAGGCACTCATACTTAATAAAAGGTGTTCGTCAACCATTATTCATTCGTCAGAAATATTCAGAAGAAACAAACAACTGGAATTCAAATTCAACCACGTGCGGATAAATTAATCTTTAGTGGGGAAAAACCAAATCGATGCGAAATGACCCACGAATGAACTGTGTTGTCGGTGCACTAACTTCGCGGTGAATATGATTTGATTTTATACATACAATGTAAAACAATTGCATTGACTACGCTTATCAGTTGTGTGTTTTCTTTTAGCATGAATGATACACTGCCAAGCCTTAGCCTGAGGCCCGTTTGCCAATGTAGGACTGGTAGATCAGATCACTGCTACATGTACGTGGTTCCTTGAAAATTGCAAATGTCAATTGCAAACACGTGTTTCTAATTATCAGGGATTAATTCATTGCTAAAAACACGGATTTGATTGGAAGAAATTTATTGCAGAAGATCAGGTGAAGCCGTATATGAAAAGAATCACTCACGTCCGAGATTGTTCGGTGCAAGTTAAAGTCACAGAAAGGATTGGAATTGAAGGAAGACCACCAACGCTTATGTGAAAGTCCATACACATGTATACAAATCAATCAATCAGTTAAACTTGATATAGCGCCTCTTCAAGAAATCTACTCAGAGGCGCTCCCAGCCCAACCACGGTCAAAAAGGACAGCTTTCAGAGAAGAGTAGAAATAAGATGAGGATATCGTGGTTAAAAGCCGGAGGTCCAGAGGAAGCTCATTCCAAGTGGTAGGGCCCACAAAAGAGAAGTCACGATGCTGCAGAATGTGTAGCAGTGTGTGCGAATAGAATGCTGAAAAGGCCTTGCACAACAGAGCGCAGCGCCCTAGGAATTCTGGCAGCAGTCGGGAAGCATACATACTACCAGCTTCGTCAGCTTCGATTGGTATCTCACCCACGACGCAATCGTGGTTCTTGTTCATGCCTTTGTTACAGTTCGAGTGGACCATTGTCGTTCCTTACTTGCTGGCCTTCCTCTTGTGGTTCTGGGGCGGTTGGATCAGGGCTCTGGGCTGCTAGGCTTATTGGACGGTTTCCTAAATTCTCTTCTGTTTCTGCATATTATGCGCGATGTTTTGCATTGGCTGCCAGTGTCACAGCGAATCTCATACCGCATTGCTGCTCTTGTTTCGCGTTGCATTCTTGGTTGTGCTCCATCTTACTTGCGTGATCTCTGCTGACCATGGCAGTGTCTGACGTTGCAGCTCGTCTGGTGCATCGATCTTCGACGACGGGTGAGCTTCTAGTTCCACGCGCTCGCTTGGCTATTAAGCAACGCCGTGCTTTCTCGGTTGTGGGTCCTTCAAAATGGAATGATCTCTAATTTGAGCTCCGCTCATTGCTAGTGGCCAAACCTTTCAGATTTTTACAAGTCCCTCAAGTCTATTTTCCTTAGACGTGACTGGGCTGGGAGCCTTCTTGAGTAGGTTTCTTGAAGCGGCGCTAAATAAATGCTCAGAATGAATGAATGAATATAGAATATACAAGAGAAAACCAAGAACAGAGGAAAACTGTCTTTATCGTGAACCCATTTGTTCTGGGTATACCAGCAGCAATCTCTTTTTTTACAAAATGTTCAGAAAGGTATGAGTGGAACCAACAGAGGAGGAGGCCCTTATGACCGTAAGAGTTGTCAAGACGCTGGAGGAAAATTATCATGATCGACCATGTCGAAGGCCAGTGACTCGACTAGACATCATAGAGTGCCAGAAGCGTGACTGCAGACCTATCAACTGCAGAATAGATCTGAGGAAGTACGGAAATGATGGCAGTTTTTGTGGAATGGTGAACCCTAAAGCTAATCTGGCCAGTAGGAAGGAGTCCAGATTGCTCAAGATACGAGAGAAACTGGAGAAACACAAGTCGTTCAAGAGTCTTTGAAAGAAAGCACACAATATGAAATTACCCGAACAATATCTGTGTCAAGGTTAGGTTTTTGAGCGATGAAAGACATGGGACCGTTTCTATAACATCTATGGCTGCGACGATAGTAATAAATTTAGTCTAAAAATAATCACCAATCATTTTCTGCATGGCTTAGTCTAGTAACGTTACAATGAGCCACACGATTGGACTAACATATGTAGCCATTTCTCATTTTCGAACGTACATACAAAGTTAGTTATACATGCATCAAAAGCATCGTTTAATAGACAAGTATCGTCAACCATATAGAGTTTTCTTGGAAGTTATTTTCTGTAAACGAGCACTATGGGTGCCTATTTAGGAAAGCATAAGCGAAACGATAGCGAAAGTAATCGTACACAACGAAAACCTCAATTTGGATTTTTTACAGTTCTAAAAGCAGGTAAGCTAAGTTAACATTGATCAATGATGGAGGAGGGCAACATATAAAGTTTAATTAAGAGCAGGTAGGCCTACAAATTGATCTCCACCAACCTACGTGGAGGTCGATCAAAGGTTCAAGTTGAGTGGGTGACAAGATAACTCGGCGATGGACAATTCGGCGCCGGACAGTTTGGTGCCGGTGTAGTAGGCCAAATACATTCCCCCTTTTAAATACTCCCTGGTCAATCAGTCCTAAGATACATTAACTGGTGGAGTTAATTTTTCCTATGAACAATTGAGTAGTGGAGTGCTTTGTTCGTAGAACATACACACTCACGTTAGTGAATAGACACTATCGAGGAATTAAATCATATTAGGATAAACTGACTGCCGGGGAGTTAATTTTTCCTAGGATAAAACGACTCTCATAGCTAATGCAACAGGGAAGCTAATTCTGCTTTGGACAAATTGACTCCCGTAGAGTTAATTCTTCCTAGGATAAATTGACTGTCAAAGCTATTGATAGAAGGGAGGTAATTTTTCTAGGACAAATTGACTCACGGGAGTTAATTCTTAAAAAGATGTCTTGGCTCCCATAGCTAATGCAACAGGTGACTTAATTCTTTTTATGTTAAATTGTATCCCATACTTAATGGAATAGGGGAGTTCATTCTTCCTAGGCAGCCAAATTGACTCCCGGGGAGTTAATTCTTCCTAGGATAAATTGACTCCCATAGCTAATATAATAGGGGAGTTCATTCTTCGAGGACAAATTGACTCACAGGGAGTTAACTCTTAATAGTATAAATTGATTCTCATGTTGCCGTGCTTAGCAAGTAGGCCGTAACTGCAAAAAGTCCTTTTGAGATAAAATGAAAAAGCTAACATGAAATTGCCAACACTTATTTAAAAAGTCACAATTCTGGTTTTCTCTTACTCTTCCATTTAAATGTGAACTTTTATTTGTTTATATTTTTACATTTAAATATCAAAAAGCAGATGCTGCCTTTTCGCTAGGGATCGACTATGCAGTTGTGTTCGAGATGCTGAGACGAAAACCGTAACTGCAGCAATAGTTAATGAAATTTCTAACTACACTAGTTCGATGAAAACTGTGAGGTACTGGAGAGGAATTATATGTCCCAAATATGTTTTTTCATATGGAACCATTGCAGATGTCCATCTTTTTGTCCGCCTCTTCTTAAAATAACCGTTCTCCATATTAAAAAAATATTGATGTTAATTACTGTTACAATACTTGGTGTATCCATTTCTAATATGTGTAATTGTTACTGTTACATCCTAGGCTATTTCTTAATGCTGTTTTTGTATCATATTGTTAAATCTTGAGCACTTGCTTTTTAGAATTCTATAAATTTCAATGTTTTATAAACCAGTTTTACACTGTAACCAGGAGGCAAAGATTGCAGCAAATTATTTAATGAAAGCAGACCACGTTTAGTCAACAGCAGGGGTTTCATATAGTCAAAAATCTTAACACAACATTACACAAATGGCAATGAATTCCATTATTAATTATATTCATCACAAGTTATAAAGTCAACTGACATTAGAAGCAAATGCAGTTTTGTAAGTTAGAATATGACTGCTTCGGTTCGCAGTAACCATCACAAAATCTGATAGGTAAGAAAGTGTTCAACTAACATTACAGAGGGAGAAACTGAACAGTGAGTTTTGGAACAGATTGTTTGATCTGTGTTTTCGTGCAGAAGCACCAGATTGAGCGATGGACTGGAACTGTTACAGTAGTGTGGAGTCCTTGACTGATGGTGCAGTGGTGAACTATAATGTGAAGTCCTCAAGCAATGGCTGATTGTGAACTAAGTAGTCTACAATTAAAATATATGTAAATTATTAACTCATTGCTAACATTTATAATTTCGATTATTAGCATAAAGTGTGTGAAATTTGCACCAAGAGTATCAAGACTGTTACATTAGTGACACATAATTGCTTAAAGACAAGTAAAATCTAAATCACTCGCACTCCTACGATTTAACATGTTGCCTATTTTAGGAAATTTCAGGCAAAATGTGACCCATTAGGTTATTTTACACAAAATGAATCCAATATATAATTTGCACAATTTGAGCCATTGCCACAATCTTCGCTGACCTGCTCATCTGTGGTGGAAACTCGGCCATCTCTGCCAAATACACAGCCTTTATACATGCAGGTATACGTGTCACATTAGTCAAGTCAATAAAATATGCGAATGCAAGTTACAACAGTTTTACTGTCAAATACACCGTTAGCCAATATTACGATTTGCATTCTGGGTAATTTATGGTTTTAGTAGCCCCAAAAGTTTCGGCATAATTTCTGGTCACAAGTGAGACATACTAACAAAATTAATCTCTGGATGTGATAAAAAGAATCATACATAAGTGGAATCCGAGTGTGATGAAATGAATCATACCTAAGTGGAAGGTGGATGTGAAAAGAATTCTGTCTAAAAGCATGGGAGCTGGATTGATGAAAAGAATCATACATAAATAGAAGCCGGACGTATTGAAAAGACTCATGCTCAAGTAAAAGCTGGATGTGATGGATGTGATGAAAACAATCCTTCCTAGGATAAATTAACTCCTACAGCAATGCAAAAGGAAGTTCATTCTAACCAAAGATAAATTGTCTCTAGGGAGTTAATTCTTCCAAGGATGAATCGACTCCTATAGCTAGTTGAATAGTGGAGTAAATTCTTCCGAGGACATATTGACTGCCGGGATGATAACGCCCATAAATAGTGCAAAAGGGGTGTTAATTCTTCCTAGGGCAAATTGGCTCACGGGGAGTTGATTTTTCCTATGATAAATATACTGTCAAAGCTATTTGTAGAAGGGAGTAAATTTTTTCTAGGACAAATTGACTCCCATTTCTAATGGCATAGGGGAGCAAGTTATTTCTAGGATGAATTGACTCACGGGGAGTTAATTCTTTCTAGGATAAATTGACTCACATGGCTAATGCAATAGGTGAGTTAATTCTTCCTTGGACAAATTGACTCCCATAGTTAATGCACTAGGGGAGTTCATTCTTCCTAAGACAAATTGACTTTCGGGGAGTTTAACTTGTTTATTGATATCTAACAAAGCGAACACAAAAAATAAACTACAAACATGTGGCTTCGTGGCAATAGAATCAAAATAATCGCTAGACGAGGTATAACAGAGCACAACTTAACTGTAGGATCGATGGATAACATGGAGGACCCAAGGGAGGGGAGGAATATCCCGCTAGAGGGAACCCCAGAAATACTACAAAATACTAATACTAAAGAAGAAATGAAGAAGTCCAGTGAAGTGGGAATTGCAGTTGTAGGCCTAATAATATTATGAACATTAAGGTTAATTATTATCAGCTCTCGGAATCTAGCAAATACTTACGAAGAGAGATTTTAGATGAGGTTATAGTTTGAATTCTATGGAGATCAGAGGGTAGCAAGTTCCAAACTCTAGGTCCCAACGACTCTCAGAGAGAGAAAACGGGTTTTAGTTCTGGCAAAATCGGGCCTATATTGGTTGAAGGAACGAGTTGGGTGATCATGAATTTCTTTCGCCTTAGTAAAATATTTGATGAAGCTGATGGGAGCCTATATCATTGACTGTTGAGAACATAAATGTAGCTATTTGAAATGTGGTAATTTGCTTTATTCCAAGTATGCGGTGTTGTTTAAATAACGGTGCATATTGAGCCCAGTGAGTTACTCCTTTTTTGAATGTTTTCGAGTTTGACTAAGTAGGAGGCCCATACCAAGTTACAGTAGTCAAGGCATGAATCAAGGGGTGAATCATAGTGAAGTTAAGTTGTCTGCGGATTGCTATTGGTAGTTTATTGGAGACCCTTCCTAAAATGTTTAAGTTTTTGGAAGCTTTCTCCCAAGACATGGTCAGTGTGACTTTTAAATTTTAAATTAACGTCAATTTGTACTTCCAAAGCGAGTAGAGGAGGTTTCGGATAGAGGGGTATAATCACATGTGAGCAAAACATTTGCAGATATACTTTTTATATAGTAATAGAATAATAAAAAAACTGGTTTTATCGATGTTAATTGTTAATTTATTGGCTAAGAACCAATCATATACTTTTTCCATTTCAATTATTAGCGTATGAATTAAGATTTGGTAAGAATAATGGGAGTAGAATAGGTTCGTATCGTCAGCGAATAGAAAACAGAAGAGTAGGTAATATACAAGGGTCAAATCATTGATATAGACCAAGAATAGGAGTGGATCCAAATTTGAGCCTTGCGGAACGCCGTGATGGACTGTACAGGTGATGGAATAAGCCCCATTGCAATTCACAGTTTGGGTTCTATCGGAGAAGTGACTCCTAGGATAATTTGATTTTCATAAATTTAAAAGTGCAATAGGGGAGTTAATTGTTCCTAGGACAAATTGACTCACGGGGGTTATTCTTCCTCGGATAAATTGATTCCCATAGCCTGTGCAACAGGGGAGCAAATTCTTGATAGGACAAATTGACTTCTTAGGAAGAATTTACTCCCCTATTGCATTAGCCGTGGGAGTCATTTTATCCCAGGAGGAATTAACTATCCGAGGGTCAATTTTCCTAGGATAATTTAACTCCACTATTGCATTAGGTTTGGGAGTCATTTTATCCCAGGAGGAATTAACTAGCCGATAGTCAATTTTCATATGAAAAATTAACTCCACTAGTGCATTAGGTTTGGGAGTCATTTTATCCTAGGAGGAATTAACTAGCCGATAGTCAATTTTCCTAGGAAAAATTAACTCCACCATTGCATTAGTTCTGGGAGTCAATTTATCATAGACAGAATTGACTCCTGCAATTCAAATTTGTCCTAGGAAAAATTAAATTTCCGGTAGTCAATATGTTCTTGAAAGAATTAACTTCCTTATTGCGTTGACTCTGGGAGTCAATTCATCTTGGGAAGAATTAACTCCCCCATTGCAATGCCTGTGGGAGTCTACTTAGGTATGATTAAGCATGAACCGTTTCGTAAATTCAACTTCCATTCAAACATGTTTATTTTCATCACATCCAGCTTCTACTTAAATATGATTCTTTTCAAAACATCCAGCTTCTGCTTAAGCATGAAGGGGACCGTAGAGCGGGGGGCGCTCAATAAAAGTAAAATCGCATTAGATACAATTCACCACATCCTACTTAAAGATGGACACTCTTCTTGGTTCGGGGTTTCACGCAATAATCTACTCAGTTTCCAGTCCTACATGTCTACCAGATCATTTTTAAAGCCTCCAGCCGCTGTTCGCTACCACTACCACTCCCATGCAATGTCCCTCAGTGCTCCATCCTGGGTCCGCTCCTCTTCATCTTGTATCCCACACTTTTGGGCCATCTCCTAAAATCCTCTTTTGTTCACCATCAACTGCAGAAGACACACAACTCTTCGCACATAATTATACTTCTCCCATGCGATGAAATAAGCCATCTCACACGAGCCTCCTCCGTTGACCATCATGTGTACTCGAATGATATTCAACTTTACAAAATCCTTCTCTGAAGTTCTTTTTCCACCCATCGCCCAGCTACTCAATTTGGTAAGCTCAATCGCCCAATGGATCTCGTCCAACCCACAACCTTCTCCACCTCAATCTTTCCTAAACGGAATAATAATTATTCGCCTTCATGGGCCATTCTCACCAAATCAAGAATACGTCTGACCCTTCATTTCAGGTATCAACTAATTCTCTATCCCACCTTTGAAATAGCAGGACATCAGCAATCTTGCCGTCACTTCTTATCCTCATCTCTCTTCATTTAACCACGACTTCAACCTCTCGCTCTCCTGCTTCGCAAACTTCTCCTCATCTGATCCATGCTTCAATTCAAAACTGCTTCCACCATGACCACCTCCATTTACCACTCGTAACCCGAAACTGCAATTCACCATTTTTCAAACTCGAAGCCACGCAACTCAATCGTCTTGAACTTATTCAAAACTCACTAAACAAAGCCGTCACCAGAATATCTCAGCATCATCTCATAACGCCTATCCTCAAATGACTCCACAGGCTACAAATCCTCTTCAAAGTCAAATCGCTAACCTACAACTTCACACAATACTCCCAGCCTAAATAGCATCGCGAACTCTTCACTAAGTGGCGTAGCGAGCCAAAGTGCCGCCTGGGGCGAAAATACCACCTCTGTCTATTATTGACATGACCTTATTCTTGTGCATATTCCGAGATATGCACAAGGGTTGATAAGCATATCATTTAACCATGATGGGATTATAGTAAGTATACTTATTA
Source organism: Bimastos eiseni (assembly GCA_959347315.1). Taxonomy (NCBI): domain Eukaryota; kingdom Metazoa; phylum Annelida; class Clitellata; order Crassiclitellata; family Lumbricidae; genus Bimastos; species Bimastos eiseni. Next base: position 24,643,342 of record OY365819.1, read on the forward strand.
TTGAAATAGACAAGTAACTTGTAACTTATCCTACAGATTACGGGTGTGGTATGCCTACGGTTTCATACTTTCATTTCCACTAAAATATTAACATGAATATAGGCTGTGGGTATAGGCTGTAGGCACCTGGTAACAATTTGCCCTATTAAGTTTTGAAGACCTTGGGCGCAAGAAATGTTTTGTGCAACATTTTAAAAATGGTTAACACTTTTGTGCGCAGATTCCAGCTGAATGCGATGATGGTTAAATCAAGACCATGAAAATCACATAAATTACATAAAATTCTATGGTGATAAGTTCTGATAGCCTAAAATGTTCCTTGTCTAAAATGTGTCTTAGAGCAGATGATGTATTGCATTATACGTCATTGTAACTAGCCTTCAGTTTATTTGTATTGTTTTACATTTCATTTTAATAGGTATTTTTGTTTTTCGAGATAGACATTTATGTGCGCACACTAAAGTCGTGTGTGCTCTGTCTCCGCGACTAGGGCTGCTTCAAGTACCAGGATATTCGCGAGTAACCGTCTTTAAAAATTACTCGAATAATTTTTTACTACTCAAGTGCCAGTTCAGTTCAACTTCTGGTCGTTTATTTCACTTCCGGTAGGAAAAAAGCAATTTCAGGCTCGAGTTTTCCAAATTATGAAGAGTTAATTCATTTCGGAAAGTTGCAGCATACATTGTATGCCAGATCCAGGTCCTAGACTTCATAGTTTCCTTACTTAGGCTACTATTACTGACTGCTAAGTCTACTTAGTCTATCTGTGGTCCATGGTAGTCTATCTATGGTCTACAGTAGAAGCTATGCAGCTTGTATTACTATTACGCAGCTAGTATTAAGCTCTCCCAGTATTAACTGGTACTTGAGTATCCGCTAAGCTACTCGACCGCATAATCGTCTCCACAACTACTCGATAGCGGCAGCCCTATCTACGACTCGTGTGCGCCTTCATGCGCACACCTTAGAGGTAACACTGCCGGGTAGTCCTATTTACTGAATACTTCCGCTAGTAAATGCAACAAATTTTATCTAATAAACGTACAAAAGTAAGCAAATAAGAAAATAAATTAATATTTTTTTAAAATTTTTAACTGAAGGTAGTGTAAACATAATTAGCCGGTTTTTATCAAGTTTAGATAAAAATAATAAATGTAAAAAAGGGCGCTAGTTAATTTAATTTCACCATTACTTTCGCATCTATTGAATGAAATAAATAATTTAATAATAATAATGATAATGTATAAATTCTCTTTTGCGCCATGTCTATCAGATGGTGTATCGGTATATCGCAAATGTTTGTTTTAAGTCGAAAAAAGCTAAGAAGCCTTGTGCCAGGTTTAGACAAAGGCAATAAGAGTCCAGAAGAATGCAATTCTGCACCAATGGTCCGGTTTCTCGACTTTGTCGCCATCACTATCATCCATATGACATTCCTTTATCCATCACCCATCGGGTTTTTTCTTCGAATCTGAAATCCATATTTCAAGAACTCTTATCCAGGCTCATTTGATCATCCACCCTCCAATTCTCGACCAATACGACACCATAATCACCAGCAGCGTACCCGAGATGATGCGCATCGAAGCATTCAGCTTTACATCAACCAGGTTAGTGTGGTTACAGCGCGCCCACACTGGGGCACAGAACTCCGCGGTTGAGTAGCACAACGCCAGGGCTGCGGTTCGAAGGGTTGTGGCATGAGCACCCCTGTTGGAGCCAGCCAGTGTGCCCAATATGTTATTACGGGTGACAACCTTAGCAGCGATCTTTTTAGGGTGCTCGTGGTATGTCAGTGATCTGTCCAAAGTCACAAAGTCCCAGGTACACCGGATTTGGGTTGTGGTCTATGCGCTGCCCATTTCAAAGATATCAACATAGGAGACATACCTTCAGCTTATTTTAAAAGCTATGATATTGTGTAATAATTCGATTGTGCTATTCTTTCGGCATCATTGTTTATCAACTAAAGTATTACAAGACAGCTTAGTGCGCACATTTCTTCTTTTTCCGTCTGTGTGTTGCCATTTAATGGAGTGCTGCGCAGACAGAGCTTTGTGAGTGATGTAATAAGACATGTGTTTTGAAAACGAGAAATTATGAGCACTTGTGCTTAAACAGAAACCCATTTTATAATACTATTTTCTTGCTATTTGTAGACAAAGAGCGAAGACAATATAGTACAAAGGTAAATTTGTTTATTCTAATTATCTAAAGATAAAGTGTCATGGTTAAAATAGCATAGATGAGTTCCTATATACTCCTAGCTTACTCTTTGGCGATCATACTAGAAGCGACCGTGATGTCTCGTGTATTATGATAATAACGCTCGAGATATAATATATAATAAAGTAGACTGGACCAGAAGGATGACCAGTGAACAAGAAAACATAACTTGGCCCGAATCGTCGAAATGTATCATGATGTCTTTGGTGATCTAACATGAAGCGATAGATTATGGAATTTTAATTAAGAAGAGGTGAGTATCCATCGATGCTTTTGATAACGTAGGCCTATTATTTGACACTGTTTAATCTTGGCCATATGAATCGTGTAGATGAATGAATATTGATCTAACCTCTTTAACCCAATGCGCCATAGAAGCTCCTATGGCCACGGCGCAATGGAAGCTCGCAGAGAATAACAGAGAACATAGTGGACATAATGAGTGTTAGTAATCTGAGGGTAACGAGCGATATTATCGGAGCATCCTATAACAACGGAACCACTGATAACATTATTTATTCCTTTTCCCCAAATGTAGGGCCCGGGTACAAGATTATCGAAACGCCTAGAAATTTGATATATCTTCCAATCACCCTATCCACGATATCGATGATGGAAACGTCTCTCACCGATCAAAATAGTCAGCTAATTAATCTAAGAGGCGAGGAATTATCGATATGGTTTCATATAGGAGAGGCTTAAAAATGTTTTTTATATATAGGATGAGTCGATACACGAATGTTAAAGTTAATATTTCGGAAGGACAAAAAGACAAAATCAAAAGATCTCTACAAGCGGGAACCGGCGTTAGCATTGGATTAAAGCACAACGATTTAAATGTAACCCACGTTTTAGCTCTTACACAGGCGCAGGTTAACAAGTTAGCTAAGGCGTATCAGGGTGGAAAAGGCGCGATTATAAAAATGAGTAAAACGCAATTGATACATAATGCCAAAGTCGAAGGTGGCTTTATCGGCGCTATTTTACCGTTTCTAGCAACTGCGGGTAAATTTCTGCTTACGAACGTGTTACCGAGCTTAGCAACGGGCGCATTAACAGGAATAGGTGCAGCGGCCGGATCAAAAAAGGTCTATATCTGAGAACAGGCTTTGGATTCGTACACGGTGAAGGGCTTATCCTTCGACCAGATTCACCGTTTAAAAATATTCCACTTCTCGGATTGTTTCTATAATTTTTTGGCTTATCTCAGCTTAGATAAAAAAAGTCATTCCAATATAAAATGTCTCATTATTCGATTAATAAAATGAGGTGGACGAAACCCAAAACTGAAAAATCTACGAGAACCCAACCGAGATCCGTCACGTGGAAGTCGTGTGAAGGTATGTGGGACGTTAAGCATAGACCGCAAGACAAATGGATAGTTTAAGATGGGAGTTTATTGCTCAAGAAGCGATAACTATTCATTCACAAGAGACGGTTGTTTTACCCGTTAGACTTAGGTGTCCGAATGACCAAAGGATCGTGTAAAGTTTCACTCCATCCGGAATCGATAGAAGCGGGTTGCCGCCTGCTGAGCGATACCGTTACTGGATTCATGGAAGAAATTTTACTCGATATTAAGAATTTTAGAGATCTTGGAACTGTCACCATAAACGAAGGAGATTCGTTATGTTATGTCGATTACCGCGTCAACGAATAAAACTTGAATTCTATTTTAATAATATTCTTCGATATTATAAAATGGAATTGAATAAAGCAGACACCTATTGCCTTAAGAATATATCTGAAATTCAACAGGAAATCTTGCGAGAACGTGAAAAGAGAGAAATTATTTGTAAAAAATATCAAAGAGTACTAAAATAGTCGAAGCGTTTGGAGGTTTGTTAACCCTACGTCTTCTGGACTCGGTGTATTAGGAGTAACTTTTCTAAGTACCATCGTAGCCGTACCAGCCGTTACAATTGTGGTAGCGTTATCCGCAGGAGCTGGAGCATTGTGTTTGATATCTGCTCAAGTCCGCCGGCAAGAAAAACATGCAAAGATCAGGACTATAGCCGAAGGGAAACTCAATTCAATCAGCGACCTCGTTTCAAAAGCCCTAGATGATAATAATATCTCAGACTCGGAATATTCTGTTATTCTAAGCGAGTTTGAGGAATTTAACGAGATGAAGGAAGAAGTTAGAAGTGAAAGCAAAACCAGCATAGACGAAGCAACAAATCAATCGTTCCTTAAGCAAAACGAATTGAATACAAAGTGAACATACATTTACGTTTTATGTTTACGATTTATGTTTACGATTTATGTTTACGTTTTATGTTTACGTTTTTATTTTTCACATTTTTATGTTTTACGTTTAAATATTATGTGTCCAAGTTAAACATGTCGTTTCTAAAAATTCATCAAGACCCAGTCAAACGTGATTTTATCGTTAAGAACTTTCTTAAAAAGAATGCAAAAGATTAGACAAGACTCGTTATCCGAGAAAATTGTGGACATTGGACTTCAGCGAGAATTAGCAAAAGCGTACAACCCAATAATCGACTCTCAGTCTGGAATATGCAAAGAATTAAGTACTATAAAAGAGAACTCTAAGGCAACAACTGCCGCGCTTCGAGCATTGCCATCATCGATATCGACATCGTTGAAAGCGATTCAATTCCCACAATATCCCTCAATAGAAGTGTTTGAGGATGATCCCGTTTCCTATATTAGAAAATTACAAATAGGCGATATCGCGACTGAATATCTAAAAGAATACGCCTCAAACAAGAAGTCGACGGATACGACCTTCGGAATAAACTCTACAGAAGGGGAGTTTTTCATCGGTAACAGCCAAATCTCGATCGAAGAAGATGATATAACTATTGGAGATGTTACCTATAAGGGAACTCCGGAGCTATGGGAATTGATGACGATGAAGGAACCAAACGAGTCGATATACAGTCAAAACGAGCTGGACAAGTACTGGGAAATTCTTGAATCGACGGGTGCCTTGTATATGCCGAAAAATCAGAATAAACCCAAAAGAATGTTTATCTCGAATGCGGCAGACAGGTAGCAACAACTGCATTAAGTGCTGGGAAAGACGCTGCAACGGAGATTGGAAAAAAGGCCATAGATGTTGGCAAGACCGTTGCTATCAATGGTGGAAAGCGATTTGTGGATAAAGCGGCGGAAAAGCTGTTTAATCCACCACCGCCGCAATCAGCCGTACTTATCCAACAGAGCAAGCACGCGTTAAAGAGTTTAATATCCTCCGATGGAAATACGAATATAAATAATTTACTGTCTGGTAACGGCGGCGCCATATCGACCCAAGATCTAGTGCGTGGATCTGGAATAAAGTTGCCTTAGAATAAAATCTTGTTATATTAAAAAATGCAGTCAGATATTCTAAGATTTACTGAAAATATTATTATAGATGAGGGGGTTGAAAGATACGAATGGCACGAGTACGAACATGTATGAAGCAGTGGAAAATAAGCTATGCCTGGTATTCTTGCAGCCCATTCTGCGAGAACTCAACAGAGTTAACAAACTCTTTAAACTGAACAGAGCCAGTCTTGTGAAACTGTTAGTGCTTGATGACATTATATCACAGCATTTTGCATCGCGTCATGAGACCAACAACTCTCTCAACGTGGACTTCAATTTTAAAGTATAGCATCGATACCCAGTCCAATCATCTTCCGCTGGCAGCTGTCAACTTTGGAATAGAATTTCAAAATCCTCTTGCTGAATCTGACATTAGTCGCACACCAAAGGCGGAGGATATTCAGATTCGGTTCCAAAATTTTTTGGTAGAACCCTTAAAAGAAATGAGGAAAAGATTGCCATCAAACGTTGAAAGGCTAGAGTCTCTATCAGATTGTGGAAGTAGTCCATCGGTAGTTTTGGGAAAGCAGAAGCCTAAGCTAGCAACACTGTCTTTTCTGCCTTTATTCCGGGGAAATCTTGGACATCTGGAACAACAATGGAACCGGCTTGGTTCAGTTTATTGGCCAAATACGGAAGACACCGAATTTGAACAATTTTGGATTATATTGTTAACCATACAGATGCAGCAGGCGAGCGAGAATTTAACGAACTAGGGAGTTTTGCTTTGTCACTTCTGGCGTTGCTTTTCAGCAATGCATTTGTTGAAAGAACATTCTCACAAATGAATCTTATTAAAACTAAACACAGAAATAAGATGCATCAAGGATTGCTCGAAAACTTGTTCCATATTCGAGGATATAATGAACCAAAAGAACATTTGTTGCAATAGATTTCAGCCAAGTGCCTCTATGTTGTCACTGTTCATAGCAGATATTTAGGCTACATATATATATATATATATATATATATATATATATATATAGAGTCTCAAGAACAAGAAGATTTGGAATTTTAGTTTCGTATGTGGGGTACAAGTGTAATGTGAGAGATGCTAAAGAACAAATTACTCTGTTCATATGCCATTATTGCTCTTAGCTTTACGATCCAACAAGTTGATCATTTTCAGCTGATTTGATATTGTTTAAGTTATATTTATATTGGGCTACTTTGGGGCGGTTTTGGAGAAGCCTTTGGGCGGGAATTCCACAAAGTATCCGTTATCCTTGCTATTAGTCCTTCTTCCACCTCTTGTTGCTGTGATATGAATGGCAATTTATTTCTTTAGTTTTGTGATAAAAGAAATCAGAGGCGATCTTGTGTATTCAAGAAAATACAGGTTATCTGGTAACTTTAGAGGGGGCAAGGCCCACGTAGATAACTAATTTGGAGAAATATTCTGTTTCTTTGAAACACAAACTCTGTTTGGATTTGTGAGGATTTGATGCTCGACGGGCTGACAAAAATATGGTGGACCTGTACAAGCTCGATTGCGAAGGCACGTTGATTTTCTGTTTACACACAGTGACAGAGATCGAATCCCGGAGTAGAAGTAGCTTTAATATACTAGAGAAGAGAGTTTTATACCGTGTTTGTGATCGTTTATCTGGCTGTATGTAACGTTATAGCATCAAGTTTGACTAAACGTTTCAGTTTCCATTCTTGTGTGTAGAATTCGATACAATTGCTAACTGTTTAATTTGTATCTATATTAAATTTTGCTGAATGAATCTACACAATTGACCAAGGTGCATTTATAGTATTTTATTATTGACCGTTCTGTCCGCGCATATTTGAGCGTATTTTATTATTTGACGCGAATAGATGTCCAACTGTGGCATAAATTGAGTCGGGATCGATGAATAGAGACTGTGTAGGCCTAAGCAGACAGTAGATTTATGAACGGATTTATGCTCAAATGGAATCTGGCTAGATTTAAATATCATGCTTAAGTAGAAGTTGAATTGATGAGAAAATGCCGTGACGATGGAAATTGAATCGGTGAAAAGAAGACCACGTACGAAGAAACTGGAGTGATGAAATGAATATACATAAATGGATGCTGCATCAATGAAAAGGATCCTATGCTTAAATAGAAGCTGGATTTTTGAAAGAATACCGTTACGATGGAAGTTTAATCGATGAAATGAAGGCCGTGGACGCGGAAACTGGAAACCGAAACTTGCATTGATGAACAGAAATTAACCTAAATGAAAGCTGGATTGATGAAAAGGATCATATGCTTATGTAGAAGCTTGACTGATGAAATGAATTACTCTATTTTGGGACACTTCCGCGTTTTTCTTGAGTACATTGTTTGCAGTGATGTTTATGATAATAAAATACGCTATTTGTTTTTTTTGGGTAAAATTTCACAAGAGTTAAATACGCAAAAATACACATTTACCCAGTTGGATACTGCCGTAACAAGGATTTGAGACTGGGACCCCGTAAAATGAACCAATGTTTTCGCCTGTTGCAATTTCACAAAAGTTAAATGCGCTAAAATAATTTACCGTAACAAAATTTACTTCTAAGCGATCTTCCAGGCTTAATTTAGTAGCTGATGGGAAGAATACCAATTTTATGGGTATTCTCTTGACCCTTGCAGTTACCAGACTGACGGTGAGGTACTCAAAGAAGGAAGGGGGAGACCGAATCCTAAAATCTGAGATAAGGCAGATCAATAATGTAGTCAGAAAATTACAAATTATCTAAGTCTTAGATCCTAGATCTGTTGACCAGTATTTCCTCTAAGCTGTGCGCATGTGCGCGCGCACACGTATCTTGGAGCCAGTGCATACAAGAATTTAGTGTGCGCATACGTACCTTTTTCCCGGAAAAAAAATAAGTTGGACAGAATGGAATAATTGCAAATAAATTGAAAGCTATTTACAATGACACACAATTATCTGCTCTAACATAGGTTATAGCCTACTGTATAATTGATCAGCTTGGCACGCACCCGGGATGCTAATCATGCTATTGCCAGGCTTAGTGGGCTGAGGTTCATGAGCTCATGTTCAATTTTGCGTTTGCACGGCCAAGGTAGCCGTATGTTGCAGATTAGGTCAACTAATGCAACCACGCCCCATCGATAAACGTTATGCTTAAAATAATGACGTCATCCGTAACACTCAGCGTGCGATGAGTGTGAGAGTTCGACTCTCGTCCGGGGCGTCACTGCGTAGGGACCTTGAGCAAGTCCTCGCACACAATTGCTCTGCATTACAACTACAGTTGCGCCGTGTGTGCTTCTGAACATAAGTGTAAGAAGGGCGATATCAATAACAGTTGTATTGCATTATCTGCTGCCAAGTTAGTTAAAGTCTGTTTATGCCCGTTTCTTTTGTAGAAGGCTCAAAGAGAAATTTAAGATATTTAACAGTAGTAATGAAAGATTTTACATAGACCATCAAACAAAATGATTGTCTCATTCTAAAGTTCTGAAACGGAAAATTTGTTCGGCATCATTCAGCGATGAATGGCTGGATGAAATAGTAGAAATTGATGTACCGAGTGCAAGGAAGAGAGATTCCCGAAAATGACACAGAAGAAACAATCCGTAACATGATCCTGCTATTCTCGCCAGACCATAATGATTGTTGCATTCCTAATTTTTGGTTTGTCTACTGTTACGCTCGCTGTCATTATTTGAGTTTCAAAATGAGGCAGCCATCCTGTAACACACGCAGGAATCAATTATTCCGCCCAAACGCAGTCACAGAGAGTCGCTGAAACGAAGAAAATGAAGACTGTGTATCGGATATTAAGTATTCCACGAAGGAGCATTTTGCCTCACCGTGGAAGAATGGAGACATTGGAGAGGCATAGAGTTTGAATTGTTTTGAGTTGTTGTTTGACATTTTTGTAATAGTTGTAATGGTTCTGCCAGAACCTTTCATCTTGAGGAATGCATAAGATTGTAATAATTATACATTCTCCATTATACTTCTCTAATGTTATGGTTTCAAGTATTTTTATTGATATAATTACTTTTGTTGATAATTATAAGTAAATTTGCATTACATTCTGGACATCTGGCTTTTTAATATGGAGGTCAGAGCTTTGTGACGTCATATTTGAAGGGGTCATGGCCTCTATGACTACGTGAGACGAAAGACGATGGGTTCAAAAATCGTCCAAAATTGCGCGTCATCATTTACGAACCCTATGAACAGATAATTTGCTAATTTATATATTCTGATTTTCATGAAAACGGGATTAATTAAGCATAATAATCTGTCTATATAGTTACTTAAGTCACGTGCTTTGTCCGTCACTTCTAAGGCGCGTGATTGGACAGAAGTTGAATCTAAGACGCGTGATTGTACAGATGTTGACCTCAAAATAGAAAGCAAAAGTCACTGTAAACAAGTCTTCGATTCCCGTTTCAACTTTTTTTATTCGCGTCTATGTAAGTATAAATGCAGTTATTAAAGTTAAATTCATCGTGTGATGTAAGTATATTTGCAATTATTCAAACTAAACGGAAACTTATTGGGTGATGTGTATTTTTGACAGCTGCGAATGTGCAGTGTTACAGTAGGTGTAGTAGTGCAACAGTTCATCGACCGCTTCGTTTAATATTGTGTATACCTACTTTAGCTCTGCGTCAAAGTGTCTTCACCATTACTATAGCAACGCTAAAATCAAGTATGACCCGTGATTATTCACGGGTTAACAGTTAGAACGAACAGTGCCAGTTGCAGTTGAATCGTGAGCTCAAATATTATCAGACCCGTGATTCTTCACGGGTTGACAGCTAGTATTATAATATTGCGCTATTGCTAATGTGCATCTGTTTCCATTTCAGTTATACGATCTTCCACTGGAGATATTGGACATCATCTTACAAAAGTCTTATCTACATTGGATATTGAATTCAACTACATTGGATAATAAATGGAGCGGCGTGTTAGGAACAATACTAGGTGTGTCTTTTAATCACACAAAGCAGAGAAACGAAGATGTCATCAGGTCTCTCATATCAGTCGACGTTTGCTTCAACCAAAGAATTACCAGACGCCGGGTCAAAAATGGTATATGGCGTTATCTGACAGGTAAAATGTCTTCCAAGCATTGCTGTTCAACTTGTATGCAGTGGCGTCGCTACCTACGTCGATGCGTTGCTGCCATTGAGGCGCGCTGGTGCGTGAACCTCTGATTTTTTAAATTTAATTCAAGTGTTTTCCCATTAAATAAAAAGTTAGCTTTAGCCGCCCTATATTAACAGCGTTACCGCAGACAACTGTAATCGTTCCGCGGTTGCAAGAGTTTCACGCGAACGACCCGGGAATCAGTATGTCCTAGGTAGAATTAACTCCCCTGTTGCATTCGGTACAGGAGTCAATTTATCCTAGGAAGAATTAACTCCCCGGGAATCAGTATGTCCTAGGTAGAATTAACTTCCCTGTTGCATTCGGTACAGGAGTCAATTTATCCTAGGAAGAATTAACTCCCCGGGAGTCAGTTTGTGCTAGGTAGAATTAACTCCCCTATTGCATTACATATGTGGATCAATTTATCCTAGGAAGAATTAACTCCCTGGAGTCAGTTTGTCGTAGGTAGAATTTACTCCCCTAATGCATTAGAGATGGGAGTCAATTTATCCTAGGAAGAATTAACTCCACGGGAGTGTCTATTCACTAGCGGGAGTGTGTATGTCCTAGGTACAATGCACTCGACTACTCAATTGTTCCTAAGAAGATTTAACTCCCGAGTCAATTTATCCTAGGATAAATTTATCCTATATCAAGGATCTAACTATATCAAATCAAGTCCGCAATAACCAAACCTCTTGCTGCGTTCCGGTGCCAGGACAAAATCCGGGAATCAGGATAAAGAGATTGCCTGGAACCAGAGGGGGCTCCACAGGGGGTGGTACTGCCCCTAATTGAGTTTGTGCCCCTCTGATAGCCTCCAAGATTTTTTACCGATTTACTACGAAATCTGGTATAATTTATATTTGTAATTTACTTCCTCAGACATGATGAAAATAAAGATTTTTTCTGGCAGGGCATTCTCAAAGGCACGATGTATACTTACTTGCATAATGAAGTCTGAAATTATTTCTTCTTAATATTCACACAGGATAACTTACTTACTTGCTTCGAATTTTGAGTGGCAAATATGGTTATTGTGATCAGATAATAAAAGAGGTCAGATAGTTTATTTACTTTTTTAACCCTTGTTGATGGGACAAAGAATGGTAGCCAATGAATATTTTCGGATTTAAAACGGGTTCTTGCTTTGGTCATAGAGTTTTCTGTAATAGAGTTTTCCGTAATTTGCTGTTGTGCAGATCTACCTTTCTGATGCCAAAGTTTATCAAAATCTCAAGTCATCTAGAGAAACTTCGTGATTATTTTTATCGATTCATATTCGCTTTACTAAAGCATGCACACTTATATCATCATCATGGTCGTCGTTATGGTCGTCGATGTCACTCATCATTATCACAATCATTATCATTAAAATCATCATCATCAATCATCGTCATCTTCATCTGAAACATGTACTCTGTTCGACGAATTTGCAGTTTCTTGCGGAAAAACCCCTTCTGCAGGCATTAGTTTTTGCATCTCATGAGTCAAAGTTTTCCCAGTTGAATCAAATTCATCCATTCTGTAAAATGCAGTCACCGCTCTGTGATTTCTATTAAACCCTGACAAAATGATGTGAAAACGATGATGATGATGATGTTGATGTTGATTATGATATGTTGCAATGTGCTGCCGTTGAGAAATAGAAATAGTTAGCGTATTTTCAGGTTTCTATAGAAAAACAGAGAAAATAAGTGCAATCATCAGAAACAACAGAAGCTATTTCTTAGAAAATATTCAACCAACTGAGGAATTAATTGCTTCGCTGTTGTCTTTCAACTGTATAACGAAAGAAGAAAGTCACTTCATTCAACGACAGCATTCAAACATAGAGAGAAACACCGAACTCTTATACATCGTGAGATCTTTCGACAGAACAAAGTTTTCAAATTTCGTCAAATGTCTTCAGCACACAAACCAGAGGATTGTGGCGAGAATCATGGAAAATGGAGGAGGTTGAAAGTTCAAATTCTACAAATGGGATTGGAATTAACATAGTTTTTTTGATAAAATACATATGCACATAAATCGAAGTGCATCACGATCGTTTTGAGTTTTTGAATTATGTCTGTACCTGATATGGTGTAATGTGCAAACCATTGTAGGATAATGTATTGTATCGCAACTTCTTAACAAGTAATGAAAACTTATTAACATCTTAATATTGAACTGTCTTGATAGGGTTCTCTGAGGGAAGCATGATGTGCAAATGGGCGTTCATAAGCCATTCTCAAACATGGCAATGGCCACGTTGAAGAAATTAAATTTCTTCAAAGAGCCCAAGTGGAGGTTGTAGCAAAAGCGATTAATTTCAACTCATAGATGTGTCTAGACTAATCTCCACGTCTTTACTAATTTCAGTATTACATTGTTGTGCAAAACGTGTAATTGGTCTTACTGCTGAAATATCGCTTAGTCCCTTTACCGACATGTGATTTTCACTTGCAGTTTAATATGTCAAGTGAAAATTATCGTCTTCGAATTACCAACTTTTCGCAAACATTCAAAGAATCAATTAAAGCTATTTAATTCACTGCCCATAGTCACAACATATTTTGCTGATTCAACGTTGAAGATGACCAATTCTGGTAAATGCGCTGCTACGCGAATTCATAAAATGATTCGCTCGTTATAAGCACCTCAACAATCCAACATCAATGAATCATTCGACGACACTTGTTGTAGACTTCGCAATAATTATATCCAATGAGAAGCGCTCTATGTCCGCAAACGACTAAAGCGAGCATAATTATCTTAGAAAAAGTTGAATGCCGATATGGAGTTTTTGGTCAGGAGGCTAAACTCGCGAGGAGCTCGTTCTAGGTAGATGGAATGCCGGTGCTTATCCAGAAAAGTGCAGAAGACGGGGACACCCAAATTTTCCCAAGCAGCAGATCCAATTGACCGACATTGGCCGAGAGTAGTTAGGGGACCACAGGTTTGACGCACACTTTCTAATGCACCGAAATGAGTCGAGGTCTGCCATGTGCTGTCAATCATTCCGTAGGCGTGGCTTAGTTGTTGTTCAAGCTGTCTGATTGGTTGCTGGATTAGCGGTTTCTTCGAGTGCTTGGTCAAAGGTCAGTGTGCCTGCCCGATCACAAGACATCATGTGCTTGGTCAATTACTGCCGAGACAGGCCGATACAATTAGTGCTATTGTTAGCAAGCGGTTCAACTGCGTATTTATAAACATAGGATATCTTGAATTCAATGTCAGTTATCAAAAACGAATGCACCTCCATTTTAGGCGTAATAAAAATCAAAGTGCGAACTCGTGATGCAAAGAATGCAAAGTCAAAAGAAACACACGAGCTACTTCATCAAAGAATCGAAGATTTTCGATCTAGAACCAAACCAAGATCACCTGAAACTGATAAACTCATAAGTCAACTGAAGAATGAAGGCATAGAAATTCTCAACTCTCAACTGCGCAGACAGACTGTGGTCGTATGGATCTGGTGTCATTCTCAAGCAGCGCTTGATCACATTAAGAGATTGTACGAATCGAATCAACTGAGAAATGTCATCTTTGAAAATATTCCTCTGTCCATTTCAATGGTGATCGTTATCGATGGGAATCAATTCAACAAAAGCATTGGTAAGTTTTAATGCGCACACTCATCTTAAAGAAGACTTAAAACATGTTTTAAACAAATATAGTTTCGTTTTATGAAATGACTAAGACTAAGACACTTAGAGCAGAATGTTGAAGCGGACAAGAAATACTATTAATTTAAGTGAATAGAATGAAAATAAATTAAACAGAAACTACGACAGTCTGGGCAAATATTTTTTAATGACATTAACTGAGTCTATCTCTATAGAATGTGCTATGATATCGGCGAAATACAACACTCGCAGTTAACATGAATTTAAAAAAATGAACATTAATATCAACCAAGTAAGGAGAGAATGGCATGAAGTTAAGAGCTTGGAACCCAAATATGGAAACGGTAAGAGCCAGCAGCAGACAAGCGAAAGATGAAATATGAAGGAAACATACAATGATAATTTTGCAATCCCACATCCTTCAAAATGATAAGAACGTACTGAATGAAAAATTAGTCGTGATTAGTTATTTGTTTATTAATGACTATGTTTTTATATTGACATCAAAGTCAACGTCATCGGATGGCTAAACCGTTGCCATATGTACACTAATAGTACAGGCATTTTGTGAAAATTTTTGGGTGGACTTCACACGAATTGCAGCAGAAAGTCTAACAACTGTATGTTACACATAAAAGTATCTTCTACAACATATCAAATGTCTCCATGAATACTTGTGGTGGAGATATTATAAAAATCGTGATATTTAGCGGCACTGTAATGACTAACAAGACGCATATTTTCTGAGAAAACGTTGATCTAAATTATTCTAAATTATTCTAATTCAAGTAAGTTAAGGTGAACTACTTATATGTTTTAAATTAATGCAACATTATTGTACTAAATTAGGCAGCATAAATTGCTTAGTTTTCAGGCTGTTCAAATCCTCCACTAAGTGTCACTAATTCAACCTCTTCACCGTCATCCCATTCGACTTGTGCGATATGCATGCTGGTCCTTTGTCAGCAGTGGTTATATGCAACAGAGCACTCAATGTCATGCTGCAATCGGTTTTGCAGCTGCACCTAATGATCTATTCAAAATGTTTCTTTAGTTTGGACTTCATGTGCGTGTGCCCATGTACCGGGACCAATGTTCCATCTAATTTCTTGGAGACAGTGTGCGCAAGAAATTCTGAGTGTGCGACATTTTATAAATGGTTCACATTTTTGTGCAGAGGTCCGATCTGAAAGCGATGATTGTTATATCATGACCATATCTAAAAATATATGGTGATAAGAAAAGTACCTTCTCTAAAATGTGTCTTATAGAGCAGATGACGCAAACATCGTATTGTACGCATTATTGTTATTACCTCTCAATTTATTTACATTTTTCTATTCTGCCCAGCTAAACATTGGTTTGCAGTTCATCTTAATATTATTTTGGCTGTTCGACAAACAAATTTGTGTACGCGCTGTAAATTCTTGCGTGCGCGGCTCCACGACCCGTGTGCGCGCGCACATGCACACAGCTTAGAGGGAACACTGGCCGGGACCTCTGAACTTTTGAGATTCAATTTTATCCGACTAATAAGATCATTGCTCTTGATCTGTTGCTCATCATCATTATCTTCAAGATATTTTGCTACTTCAACAGAGACCTTTTCTCTTTCTTCATCTTGTGGCCGACCCAATTCTGTTTCTTTAAATGTCAATTTTGATCTGCTGCACATTGACCTCAGCTCCAAGGACCAGCGACCTGGATCCTCTCTCTGCGTTTCTCCTCCAGAAATTTGTGGATGCGCTCCTTTTTCCATACCGCTCTCTGCAGCCGTTCCCTCAAAGAGGATATTCTTTCAGCCTCGACAAAAACATGGTAAATCCTTGTTCCTGTGCCAAGGCGTGAGGAGCTAGATGCAGCTGACCCTAATGACTTTAGGCCAATTGCTAATGTCACTTCCTTGTCTAACAAACCTGAAAAGATTGCAGACGTCCAGCTCACTGCCAGCATCGATAAAAGTAGCCAACTCCTGGTCTTTCAATCTGGGTTCCAAAAGAGCCACTCCACAGATACCCTATTGGTCCGCCTTCTCTACGATATTTTTGAAGCAATTTACAGGTCTCAGGTTTCTCTATTGGCTCTGCTTAATGTCAGCTCCCAGGTACCCGCTTTCGATACTGTTGACCACGTTCTCTGTCTCATTTAGTCCTTCAGACAGCTTTCTTGGTTAGCTCGGTTCCTTCCTTCAAGACCTCCACCAGGTCTTCTATCCCCGCTCCATTTGGACTACCCCCAAGGCCATCTCGTGTATATTAATTATACCGCAGATTCAGGCCCCCTGTGCTGGCTGCTGGCACAACCCCTTTACCTCCCACTGCAGTCCTAAGCGGACGACCTCCAGGATTATCTGCACTGCTCAACCCTGGCAGTTGCCACTGTGAACCGTACAATGGGCCGGGCCATGTAGACCTTGTAGGCTTGGATGTCTTCCAACCGCCTGCACCTCCGCAATCCACCTAAAACTTAGTTCATTCAGTTTGGCACTTAACGTCAGCTAGCCAAAATTTACATGAATGCCCTCGTCCTATAGAGTTCTCATAGTTTGTTTTCTCATATTCAATCATGGATCTTGGTGTTACTCTGAGCCAAGAGCTCACTTTCACACGGCACACCCACTTGCACTGCCATGATTACTACTATTAACTACGCCAGCTCAGGAATAGCTATTAGCTAGTGTCGGTATCTTGCTCCTTGCCCCTTAATGCTGCTGCAACGTTTATCCACTCCTTCGTGGCTTCTCGCCTTGGCTATTGTAACGCCCTTCATGACTGGCTCCCTGCATGCCGGATCCGGTGCTTGGATCGGGTATTGCATATGGCGGCACTCCTTATTGGCCGCATCCCAAGATTCGGCATGTCTCTGAATATATACAGGACGTACTTCATTTGCTCCCCTTCACTCAGCGGAGCACATACCGGGTCTCTTCATTAGAATTGCGCTGCATAAAGGAAATCAACTCCAAGGTACCTGCGGAAACTATGCTGTTTTATATTAAGTGTCCAACGCTGAGGCTCCCTCTGTTCTTCTTCACAGGCTGAGCTTCATGTTCTTCGCTCCCGGACTTCCATGAGGCAGCACCGAGCCTTCTCAGTTGCTGGTCCCGCAACCTGGAATGGGTTCCCTGTCGCCCCTCGCTTAGTGCCCAGAGGAAACTACACCGTGTTCTTTGCCAACCTTTAACCTGTCCTATTTAGCCAGGGTTGAGTTGGGAGCGCTTCTGAGTAGGTGCTCTTGAAGGGGTGCTATATAAACCATCGAAATAAATAAATATACTTCTTGGTTCTAAGATTCACGCTAAACACTAAGTCTTGATGATACGCTGATTCCGCAGCATGCAGGTCGAGAACATGCAACACACGAGCTTGCACTACAAATGCCCAGTCATCACCGCTGTCATTGCAAGATTTCAAGACTGTTCTTCAACGCAACTGTGCTCACTGGGAATACCGTCCAATTAGAACTCTTCTTCTTCATACCAACATGTGCTGATTTCTCACAGAGCAGACAATCTCTGTCATAAATGAACTCTTTCTCAGCTGAGCGTAGAAAAGCTCTGTCAATTTGCTCCTCAGGTTTTAGCTTCTGAAATTAAGCTATTTCTTGTTGCCGAAACAAATATACCAGCTGGTATATTTGTTTCGGCAACGTGATGAACCACTTCCTCTGAAGATGTATGAATGTCATCTCTTCGATATGCTCTTGCTCAGTTAATGGAGGCACTTCCCTTCTCTGTTAGGGTAGCTGCTGCCTCTTTACCTCCCACTACAGGATCTGCGCAAATTGCACATCTGAAAGGACAACTTACATTTGTTCGAGTTGTAATGTCACTGAATAAAAATAATATAAATATAATTTAAAAATAACATAAAAGGATAGTATAATATAAATATATATATATACATATATATATGTACTATTTGCAGATTAGCATGATTATTTGTGCTATATATTTTCTTTAAAAAATAAAAATAAAAGTGGAGTGTGCTAATTAAGACATGTAAAAATTCACATAGGCCTATTTAACATTGGTGGAAATGGGAAACACTCCATCAATAATTTCAATAGTTTTCACCACTTGCATTGCTGGAAACTTTTTATATGTTAAAGGACACATGTTTCTGGGTATAAAACAATTGAAAAAGTTTTTGTTGCAATTTGTGTGAGGCGATGTCCTTATAATGCATGTACTATAATGCAGATAATGTAGTTGAACTAAGTAATAACAATTGGGATACCAAATAATAATAGTAATAATATCAGTATTTTTATTATTATTATTATTATTATTATTATTATTATTATTATTATCATGAGTATTATTATTATTAGTGGTATTATTATTAGTATCATCGGTATCATTATTATTATTATAATTATTATTATCATTATTATAGTTTCATTATCACAATTTTTGTAACAATAAACATAGCAGTCAATCAATTCAATGCTACCTAAATGAAAAGAGTCAATTAAAATATAAGTAGTGTAAAAAATAAATAGGATATTCAAAGCTATTATTTGCATATTAATAAACATTGTTTTTCATTTAGTGATGTATGCAGTTTCCATTAACTTCACTCACAGAATCGAGTTACCAATGGATGCATGTGTCATCGGAGTGACTAAACTGCGAAACGAAATCTACGTCCTCCATACAATGCCCTCACAGCATCCTGTAATTCGTGTCTTTGAGGTTCAAAATCCATTTCGTCTTCAAAGGGAAATCGTAATAATAAGGGAGATTTCATTTCCCACTGATTTGGTTTCCAGTGAGACGGATAATTGTTTATACGTCGCTGAGTGTGATTCGATTGACGTCTGGAAGATAACAAGAGAAGGAGATGACGAATACAAATTCATCAAATGGCTGGACAAGGGTCATGTGCTTAAGCTGTCAGTGTTAAGTGATGGTGAGTTGTTGGTGTTCACTCAGGGCTCTTCCACTCTTGATATTTACGGATCGGACGCAGAACTCATACGATCCATTCAGTTATCATTAGGCCCGTTTAGTTTACTTTATGCAGTGGAAACATCCATAGGAAATTTTATCGTCGCTCATCAATGGATGGAGAATGTCGAAGAGGAGAGTGGATCAAATAGGAAGCAGAGGGGATGGATGTACGACGTTTGTGAATTTAGCAGAAACGGTCAGATGATCCGTCGTTTCTTGCCCTCAAGTGAAGCTCAAGAACTGGATCGTCCAGAGTATCTTTCACTCGATTCAGATGACCGAGTGTTTTTGGCTGCAAGTGGCGGAGTGATTCTCTTGAATTCAGATCTGAAACGGAATCGAATCTTTTGTTCAACAATAGAAGAAACGGCGATCGAAGGGCCTGAACGATTGCTATACGACAAGGAAAACAAACGACTGTTCGTCGGAGGCCATCGTGATGGAGTTAATGTATACACTATAAGTTTGATATGAACTAGAGTGTCATAAATTAATTCTGACATACAAAAACACTTTAAAATTATTTCCAGTAACGAGATAAATCGGCAAGATTGAAGACTCTAGACCTCGCTGAGACCCGATTCGATGGAGTTTTCGTAAGTAGGCGGATTGTAATGTCGCCGCCCCTACCCCACACACATTTTATAGGCCTACGAACAAGACATAACGAGGTTCTGAGCACAATGAACATGGATCTCTCTAAGGCCTTCGATACCGTGGACCATGCGATCTTATTAAAAAAGCTGCATAATTATGGCGCGCGAGGATCACAGCTCGACTGGTTTGCCGATTACTTATCCGATAGAACCCAAACTGTAAATTGCAATGGGGCTTATTCCATCACCTGTTCAATCCACCACGGCGTTCCGCAAGGCTCAAATTTGAGTCCACTCCTATTCTTGGTCTATATAAATGATTTTGCCTTTGTTTCTTCCCTGCTCTTCTGTATTCTATTCGCTGACGATACGAACCTATTCTGCTCCCAATCTTCTTACCAAACCTAATTGATAAGCTAATTATTGAAATGGGAAATGTATCTGATTGTTTCTTAGCCAATAAATTAACAATTGACATAGATAAAACCAATTTTATATTATTTTATTCCCCTAGGAAATGTGTACCAGCAAATGTCTTGCTCACATTTAATGGTACTCCGCTTACCCAAACCTCCTCTGCTCGCTTTCTAGAAGTACAAATTGACGCTAATTTAAAATGGAAAAGCCACATTGACCATGTCTCGGTGAAAGCTTCCAAAAACTTAAGCATATTACGAAGAGTCTCCAATAAACTACCAATAGTAATCCGCAGGCAACTCTATTTCACTATGATTCAGCCATACCTTGTCTACTGTAACTTGGTATGGGCCTCAAACTACCCCTCCTACTTAGTAAAACTTGAAAACATGTGACTCGTCAGCACAAAACCAGTCACTTATATACATAATATTTTTTCCTGTTTTTTGCACCATCCTGAAGCTGCTAGATTTACCTTTCCAACACCGTTTTCAGCTAGTTTATGCCTTGCATACAGCCAAAGTTATAGAATTTCCAATGTGACCGTTTACGTAAAGTGCTATTCGAGAAAACTGCGTGCAAAGTTTAGCCATATTATTTGTATAATCTCCTTAGCAACGGCTATTGTTTTTTAACCGATTCAACTGAAATTTGGCACCATTGCAGCTGCAGGTATTACAAATGTACTTTCAAAATTTGGTGTAGATATCTCAAGTAGAAACAAAGTTATTAAAGATATTCCAGTTGACCAACAATAAATCATTGAAACTAAATGTCAATTTTATTACAAAAGTCTCAAATTCCGAGAGAGATTAAGCAGCTATTACCTGCTAAGGAATTAGATATTGCAATACAGTAATGGATAAAATTAACATCCAAATAATAAAAACATAGAAATAAAATGATAGTTTATTCCAGTCACACTATGTATTCAGCATCAACTGGCAAAGACACGGGTCTTCTCCCACCACCACCTAGAGTTTAAGATGTACCAGGAACAGATGATCCTGAATCACCACAGGATGATGTGTTTCCTTTGTGTTCTGGGTCCCCTGTGGAAACATGATCTAACCCTTCAGTCGACCATCTGCAAGTGTTAAAAGGTCTTCTGCATCATGTCGTCCAGTTTGACGTGAAGGCGATCGGTGGCTCTGGATTGTCAACGGATGTAGTAGCCTCATCTTAACGACACTGTTTGATAAAAAACATTAGTGCTGTCGCCCTCCTCCTTTATCCAGGCTTGGGACTGGCACTGCCAGAGTACAAGCAGTGGCGGAGTTAAAAAGGAATTGATGTATTTTTGTCCAGTCTTCTTTTCGGCTCTGTTTGTCCAAGGCGTCGTCTTCGAGTTCATGTGTAGCAACAGGCATTCACATTCGTCCATGGATCTACAACAAAAAGACAAATCTTATGGATTACAGTCTAATACTAACAGACGTTTAAGAGCAAATTTTTTTATAGAAATTAAATATAACAATCCGAAAAAAAATTTATGACAAAATTTTAGATCTAAATTATAGAGGAAATAGAGAACATCAGCCCTATAAGCTAGCCGGAAAGACAGTCATTGGTGTGAAGCATTAGCAACTTCATATCTTAGCCTCGGCATATCAGAGCGGGACAAATCTTCTCCCTCACCGTCTCATCTTCCCAGCGACAGTGTACAATCAGTGAAATCGTCATAGCTTAGTTGGTAATGAGGTGCAGGCGGAGCAAAATTCTTGATGCAAATCTCTAGAGGAGATTTGAATACTTAACCCTCGATTGACAACCCAGCACACAAACCAAAACACAAGCAAGCTCACCCACATAATAATAATGAAACAATATTTAGAATATATAAAAAGTGAATCAGCAGGTCACTCCAGCCGGACAACTGGTTTTACATTTCGGCCAGAACGAGTAACCCGCCCGCGAGTTTCAACACCACGTCCACGACTCCTCCGGAAGGGAGGAGTCTGCCCTTTGCCGATGCTTCCAGTGTCAACCGGCGAAGACAGAGGTCTTCTGCCACCACGTCCGCGAGTTTTACGTGTTTCACCAACCGGTGGATCTGGTTCAATAGAAGAGGAAGCGTGGTGTCGTCCAGAATTCTCAATGGGAACTGCTTTCTCCAAGGGTTCTTTGTCCTCAAGTCCAGCTGGAGAAGGCTGCAGTACTTCGGGCAATGGACACATCACATCCTTCCACGGATCTGCAACAAAAGGTCGAATCTTGTGGTATAGATACCACTTCCTTGCATCATCCATCTCTGGAGATGTGATTGGAGTTGGCGCTTCCATTGGTAGTGCATCCTTGCTCTTGAAAAGCTGGAAAGGCACTTCTGGATCCTCAGGTGACACCCTGGCAAACACCATCCCAGGGTGAGCAGAATCAAACCTGAAATGCGTAATAATTTAATGTTGTATCATGTTCAAACAATTACAAAGTACTTCTCGCAGTGTATACCAGTTAAAAGCACTCCAGTGTAAAAAACCCAATGAACAAGTAGCTTGGAATCAAAGGTGAAATGAAATTAAAATAATATTTAAAGGGTCAGAACAGAATCAAAAAAATATGCACAATAATTTTATCATAATTATAGATAACTTGTAGCATTATAGTTAAGTACTGCAATGAAAGGCACTAATAAAAATCTACAAATTTCCATGCATTTTCGCTGTTGCACATGTAAGTGAAAAAAATTATGTGGTTCATCTAACCTGAAATGCCAATGTTTTTTAATGCCCGAAAATGCCCGAAAATATGGCCGCAGATGTTCTTGCCAATCTCCAACCGGGACCAAGGATGTTCCATCTTCCAGGCCAACAAGCTGACTCTGATTTACAGAAGCACTTCCATTCACCACAGATGCCATTTCTGACAGAGATGACACTGCATGGCGTCTGAATGCCTGTTTCAGAAGCCCAAAACACCAGTCCGGGGCAAACTTTGTGTGTCCTACAACTAAAAAATTCAACACTATAGACTTGTGAAGACCAATGGCAACCCTCCATGCACAGTACCAAAGCATGAAACGATTCTTGTTTTGGCCTGAACAGTTATCTCAATGAAGCTTGACATCAGTCTCACCAAATCCATAACGCTGAAAGAAATAATGCAAATAGGACACAACAGCATTCGAACCCTTACTGATGAGATGGGCTTCGTCAATCAGAAAGTTCACTTGTCTAGGAACCCCTTCACAGCAGACACCAAATATGCCTAACTTGCGTGGAACAAGGAAGTATATTGGTCCTGGCTGTAAAGGATCACTCGGCAAATGTACTTGCTGTGCATAGTCAAAACTGTAGTGCATGGACATGCTGCGGCTACACGGAGCACTTGCTTGCAAATCAGAGAGACCGAATTCCAGGCATGTTGATTTTGCCTCGTCAACCATGGATTTGTAGAGTGATCGTTCAATCTGGACATCATTCAAATGCTGTTCTTGTTGACGAAGCTTGTCACCTGTGAAAAATATGTATTATAATTAATTTCAAAACTAATAAATTATCGAGAGAACATCATTGGTTTTATATTTATACCATTGAATCTGTAAAGATTGAGATTTTCATTTCAACGAGGGGCAGCAGTGAACTAATCGAAACCTACAAGATTATAATTTGAAAGAAGGCAGTGCAGGTATAGAATTTTTAATTAGCAACAAACAAGGCAATTCTGGACATCATTATAAAATTTTTGTTTAAGACACTCCAAGGAACAATAGGGCAGAAATTCTTCAGTTCAACGGTTCTGGAATGATTTGGATGATGGAAGAGGAAGATAGGAGAGATAGACACAGGTTAACTTGCAGTGCTTCTAACGTCTGAGCCATTTAAACCCATGTTATGTCATACGATACAATACAACTGCAGTGCAATTGAGCATGATGGACTTGCTCAAGGTCAGTAAGCAGTAACTTCCTTGGACAAGGTTTGAAACCATGTTACAGGTCAAAAGCTCTAGTCAACCTGTAACCATTTAGTTAAGTGCAAATTGTAATCTCGTATGCAGACAAAGCTTGGTGCTCCAAATAACAACAAAACACTACAACAGCATTTCAAATTTCCCA
The DNA here is from genome assembly GCA_959347315.1 of Bimastos eiseni. Lineage (NCBI taxonomy): Eukaryota > Metazoa > Annelida > Clitellata > Crassiclitellata > Lumbricidae > Bimastos > Bimastos eiseni. The sequence goes on from OY365819.1 coordinate 24,667,644, forward strand.
AACAACTTACTTTCTTGCTTTTCTCTATAAAATCATAGAAAACTATGCAGTTCAAATCAAACCTTTTTCATGATCCTCGATATTGGCACTACGGTAGATCAACGTGTTGTTGTTTTGGCAAGTCCAACACAAATCAGTCATTGGCTTGCACGTCGTGATGAATGGAACGAGTTGAAGCCAGTACTGTTTGAAGGTCGAAAATCCAGCGACTCGTTTTCCATGTTGTTCCATGCACGTTTTGTATAAGCCGTACACTTTGGTCTTGGTGTGGCTCGATGGCAGCAACTTGATATCATCCCGCTTAAATCCAGGAACCCTTCCAGGAAGCATCATAGCATGCTCACTGGCATAATTTGTCAGGAAGCGAATGATATCTTCAATTTCGCTAAACTGAAAGCAGTGGGTGTTGCTCTTACGTCCACCGCTTTGTTTTTCTTTTGGTGTTAAACCTTCTGTTTTATACCACTTGAGAATCCCCGTCAGTCTGTCCTGGCTAATTCCGTGGATGAACTTAAAGGTTGTACGGCAGATCTGACGGCTTTCCAAATAATATGATGTTCGCTGGTGTTGACGCACCGCTTGGCTGGATTTCCTGCTGCCACAAGTCTCATCAGACATGTTTATTGCGCAAGAAATTTTGCCGAGTAGCACCAACATTTGATCCCGTGACACAAGTGCAGCCATTTCCATTCTACGCTTGACCATGTCCTCCGGAGCATACTGGCTACTGCATAGGAGTCCATTATTAAGTTTACATTGACATCTACAAAATAATAAACCACCCATATAAAAATATTTTTTTCTATTTATCAAATTCATTTCAGTTTGCTTTTATAAAAGCCATGCAACAAAAAAGCAAAGCCAATGCTAAAAGCCTTCATTCAAAACAAACAGCAATTTACAAGATTTATCAACCGGTAGACTGCAATTATTGATTATCGAGAAGAATCCTGATAAAAAATAAAATGCAATTGAAATACTAATTATTATTTCCTATCATTAACTTAATCAATTAATGATAAACTTGTACATTGCACAATAAGGATTGTAAAAGATGAAGTAGTGCAAGAGAGGAAATGACACAACTTTTGCATTTATAACTGAATACTAAAAAACAAGCTCAATAATACAGGTTGTAAACCTAACCGTTATGCCTAAGGTCTTATAAAAACGAGCACAGTGAGAAGAGGGTCTAAACCTAGTAGTTGTGCCTGAATGTTTATAAATACAAGCTCAACTAGAACAGGCTAATCTTTACAGTTATGCCTGAGACTTATAATAATAATTAGCTCAATAATTAGAGCTTAGTTTAAACTGATTTTCGTATAGGAGTCGCAGTGAATCAGAAACAGTACGTGAATGTCTATAAACAAGGATCCTGTGGTGCACAGTATTTAAAAAATAATCGGGGCTTACCTGAATTCAACCGCTTTCTGATATTCAACGGCATTGTCATCAGTTACGAACTCGCTAAATGTTTTAGCGTGCGTCATGACCTCTTCGAAATCCGAAACATTCATTTCATTTTCTTCTTGGTCATCTGAATCGTTGTTGGCATCAGATTCTGTCCGAAAATCATCATCACTGAAAACCTCGCTTTCATCGCGATCGTCATTGCGATCGATGATCAAATACTCTTGCAACAATTCGTGCACTTTTGCTCGATCCGACCCTTTAGCATTAATCAAATTCGCGATAATCTCTTCCATTTTCGAGAATTCAGTATTTCAAAATCAACAAACTAGATTGCATTCCGTGTGTGCGTGACATTTAAAGAGACCGGGTCATACCCAGTGCGCATGCGCATAGCTGACCTTAAAACCATCAGCCAACCGCAGTTCAAGATTGTATCACGTGATCAAAACACGCGCTCGGGTTGCTAACAAGGCATCGGATATTGTTTACATACGTCGACCTCCTTCTGGGCAAGCTGTGTGCGTAATAGATAAGCTAAGGTCATATGTTAATAATAGAACAGGAAATGGAGATATTCTGCTGCAAAACGAGACCATGAAGGCGGGAAATCTCGAACCATAACCTAATTAAATATGACACCAAAGAGAGCGAAATTTGAACCGAAATTATGATTTTCCGTCTCGTAACATTATAGGGCTGTTGGTAAAAATCTTTTTTGAAGCCTTTATGAAAGTCCAAACAAAAGTTTTAGATATTATTTGTATTAAATATATATTTTTGTAATCGTTTCTGCATTAATATCAATTACGACCGGTTTGAGGTTTCATGTCATTTTTGGTCATTTTAAGCCTGATTGTAACCAGCGACTTGCGACTGGTTTTGCAAAATTTTTCCACACATTTTAAAAAAGGCTCTCCGATTTATTCAAGGAATAACCCACTGGGCTCGATTTGCACCGTTATTTAAACAACACCGTGTACTTTAAATTTTGAAGCAAATTACCACTTTTCAAATAGCTACATTCATGTTCTCAGCAGTCAATGATAGGCTCCAATCAGCTTTTATTAAATATTTTACTAAGGTGAAAGAAATTCACGATTACTCCACTTGCTCCTCCTATCAGTATAGGCCCGATTTTGCCAGAACTAATACCCATTTTCTCTCTCTGAGAGTCGCTGGACCTAGAGTCTGGAACTTTCTACCCTCTGACCTCCATAGAATCTTAACTATAACCTCATTTAAAATCGCTCTCCGTAAGTATTTGCTAGATTTCGATAACTGTTAACAATTAACTTTGATGTTCATAATATTACTACATTTATAATTCCTATTTCACTGGACTTCCTCGTTTCTTCTTTAGTAATAGTATGTTCCTAACAGAATTTTTTATTTATTTTCATACTATATTTTCGTCTCCTCCATATGCCTCGGCTGTGCGCTAATGATCAGCAGTTAAGTTTAGTTAAGAGTGTTATATTATTTTCTCTATTTTCTTTTTATTTTTTCTTATTCTTGACAACAATGCTTACTTACCTATTCTTTTCTTTCCATAAATATATATTATAAATATATATATATATTATATATATATTATATATATATTATCTTTAATTTAACCAGATTCTTCGTTGCCTATCTATATTAGTGATTATAAGTATTTTACAGTCTTTTCTTGTGGTTCCCTATAGCGGGATATTTTCCCTTGGGTCTCCATGGTATCCGTCATTCTTCCAGTTTACGTTGTGCTCTGTTATACCTCCTTTAGCGAATTTTGTGCTTCTATTGCTATGAAGCCAGTTTTTGTGTGTGAGTGTTTGTATTGTTGGATATCAATAAACGATTTAAACGAGTTAAATATATATATATATATATATATATATATATATATATTTCGTTTTCAAATTCGTTTTCGGCCGAAATTGACAGTGATTGTTTGTCTTTCAATGTGCTTATAGACTGGGGTAGGTAGCATATCTGTTATGTAATATAGGGGTGGGGGACTGGGGCCACAGTTGCTGCTATTATAACGTTGTTGGGGGCAGGTTTGGGCCAAAAATTGAGATTTTATGCGTTATTTAGTATGTGAACGGCCCATATGTGGATCGTCATCAACATCTTTCTGCGCTGGACCAATGTCATTAGACTCTTCCACATAATTGCCAACATGGTAGACGTCGGTCTGATGAACTGAATTTCCGGTATATATTCATGACACTGGGTCAGCATCAACATCTTTCTGCACTGGACCAGACTGTTCCGAATTACTGCCAGCCAGATCAACTGTATTTCCGGTATTTTCTTAAGTGATTTTTTTATGTTTGATCCTTGGACTCAAAATCGGCCAATTTCTCCGGTTCGTTTCTTCTTCGTGTTGATTTCAGAGAAACTAAATTTAAATAATACCTAATTTCTCTATGTTTGAACTGCATGTAAGCATCTCTTTGTTTTGTTTATTAAGACTCAGGCCACCCAACAAAATCAATATCGTTGTTTGAAACAGGTGACATCTACGTAGCCCCTAAGAGACATGGAAGAAGAATATTTTAACTCGTGCGCACGAGATAACAACTCGTTCCCTCGACTTAATAAGTCGTGCGCACGACTTATTTGACCAATAGCAGGTCGACTTTCTGTGACGTAAGCAAACTTCTATTTCGTGGATATAATGGCGTCGCTGCAACAATTGGCAAAGAAGTAGTTTGAAATGGGACAACGGCGATTTGTCGTTCTAGCGTCCCAGATTCCACAACACCACTCTTAAGATAAATCGCGGGGAAAACTCTATCTGATATTGTCAGTATTTTAGCTCTGTCAATCTGAACATCATTTTCATTTTCGCTTTCATATTCGCCTGCAGAGTGATATCCCCAGTCTGGTACACGCTCAGCGTACAAACGGCATCACTAACATTGTAGCTTTAAATACCTTCCTTAAAGGCCAAAGCCTTTCACACCACATATTATACACCCCTATAGTAGTATTCGTAATCTCCAAACTTCTAAAGCGTCACTTGAAAGCTATGCGCAGGGCACCAGCTTATTCAGGAGCGCTGCATCAAATCGCAAGGGTTGAACTACCGGTAGTTTAGTAAAAAAATGATGTTAATTAAAAATCCAGACAAATCAACTTAAATGAAGAAAGTCAGGCGGCTAAGAAGAGTACTCACATATAAAACACATTTGAGCATGAATTCAGTGTGACACATATAATTGTCCAAATGATAGTCCGAAGGAGGTCAGAGTTCGGTTTCCAGAAGGTCAGCAGGGAGGCAGAGTAGCTGCTCAAGAGGGCAAGTAATGAGTCTGAGTAAGAGTTCTTGAAAAGGTGGGATTTAAGTTTAGAATGGAATGCCCGAATCACTCTATGTCTTAAACATTGTTTCGTTCATAGAACTATGTGTTTCCCCATAAATGCCAAAATAGAAGTGTGTTTACGTCACAGAAAAGTCGGCCTACTATTGGTCGAATAAGTCGTGCGCACGACTTATTAAGTCGAGGGAACGAGTTGTTATTTCGTGCGCACGAGATAAAATATTCTTCATTCATGAAGAAATCATTTGAAAATAGTAAATTGTAAATAGTAGAACTCATAATATTCTCTGAGATATTGTTGATTTATTTTTCAACAAATACGTGCCATACAACTCTACCAGTATCATTCTATTTCTTTCATGCGTTTACATATCCGAGCATTGGCTCGTTTTCCGAGATTTTAATAATGCCAATTCAAACCGGTGACGGCTATGTGATTGTTAGCTTATTGCGAATCATGGATTGCCAGAATAAAGACACCTTCTGTAACAAGTTTATATGCAGACATCTGCCAGGGTCATAAGTGATTCCCTCATTCCATAACGCTGAACATCTAACAGCTAATACGATTTGACCTAACATACATGTATATGTAGGCTCAGCTTGGTTTAGATTAATGAACAAGTCTAACCTCGATATATTTATGGGTCAACTATTACATAAATGTTAATATTCATGTTTAGAGCGAGATTGCCCTGTCCGTTAAAAAGCGTTTCATAGAACTACTGTCTATATGTTCCTCGACTACTAAAAAATATATGTGTCACACTGAATTCATGCTCAAATGTGTTTTATATGTGAGTACTATTCTTTGCCGCCTGACTTTCTTCATTTAAGCTGATTTGCCTGGATTTTTAATTAACATCATTTTTTTAAACTAAACTACCGGTAGTTCAACCAGTTGATGTTCCAACCGAAGAATGCGAAGATGAGCCAGTATATGATGAATAGCACCAAGCTAAAAGTTCCACTACAGATTCCACTGAGACAGAAACAACACCCGCCTCTGGGCTGGAACATAATATGCAGACTGATCTAGAATACGGAGCAGTGGGAGAACAACCTGCAGTAGATATTATCCAAGAACCAATTCTTCCTCAATCGAAGTTCCCTACCGATCCAGGACTCTACACTAACACGAGTTTGACCACAAGACTGGTACGAAAATTGTGTGAAATCGGAGCATGCCAACCAGGCCTCAATGAACCCTTTCAATTTTCAACAGATGAATTTGGCCGCAAATTTCTTGTTTTTTTTTTGGTATACAAAAATTATCGGAAGGGGTAGTAAGAATGAAGGAAGAAATTGACCTATCTATTCACCAACAAGTCAAAAGATGTACTGCCAAGCTTGTTGGTTGTTCGCTAATTGCAAATCTGTGCATTATGGCAAGGAATGGTCTTACCCAGACACTGGAGTTTGTAAATGAAAAAAAGGTATGGAAAATTGTTAAGCATGAAACTTCTAAACAACATCAAGATGTAACACGCCAATATTTGATTACGAAATATGGTATTTCAAATGATAGAACTGTAATATCAAGTTTGATCACCTGGGAGCGTCGCCAGGTGCAGAAGAATAGAGAAGTTTTGAAACGTATGATAGATGCGACGCTGTTCTTAGCAACTGAACTGTTATTGTTACTGGCCAAATATGATCATTTAAAGTTTGAAAAGAAAAACCAACTGTATTTAAGTCATGCTGTAGGCCTACAAAATTATTTAATTCAATCACTCGCATCTGAAATATCGGCGACAATATTGATAATGAATAATAATAGTCTGCACAATTTTTAAAAAAATTTAAAATTATTTTTAGATTCAACTATTGATATAACCAGAAATGATCAGACAGACGTCAGTTTCTTTGCGATTCATTTTAAATTCAGGACAGACTGTGGGCAGATTTTTAGGCTTCTATACTTTAGAAAACAGCGATGCTGTAGTATTTGTTGAGATAATTTTATGAGAGATAAAGAGACGAAACATTGATATCACCCTCTGTCGAGGACAAGCATATGATGGTGCCTCTTTGATGTCTGGAAGTAATAAGCAGTTGTTTTTCGGCACAGCTGAAAAGTTGTATACGTTTCTTAGTCTAGTTTACCACGACTTCATATTCTCCAAGAACACCAGAATGCCCAGTATGACTCAACAGTAAGGTAGCCCGGGGGTGAATGTAACAAATTTCGAATTTCACAAAATGTTTGGTATTTGTACGAAGGATAATTGTATATAGCCTAACATTAATTAATATAGCCTAACATGTTGGCTCCATATTGGCAAATAAAGTGTTAAATGGTTTCGACATCAAATATACCTTAGACCAACAAAATAACGAGCCTCGTTGGGGGTTACAAGTTGCCCCACTAGCGGGGTAAGTTGTAACACAAGCCGGGGCATGTTGTAACGATGTTGGGATGAAACTTAACTTTCTAAATGTTGCTTCTTTGGTAGAAGCAAACCAGGAAATGCTTGTAATTACATCTATAAAGCATAGAATTACAATCAGGCAGTCACATTATTGGTTGTTACAATGTTCAGGAGTGTAATATCCATTAGAGCCTCACGTATTCCTACATGCACTTTTTTGGGGGCCAACTTCTTCATCTTCAGTTTAGCATCTTCTGCACTTGGCCTTCCTTTGACGCTGACAGCACAGGACTTTCCTTTGGCAATTATGGCACTTGATTTTCTGTCTAAACTGGCGGTTCTTGACTTTCCTTTGGCACAATCTGCACAAGACTGGTGGCACCTAACTTTCAACAACTGTTTTTGAGTCGTGTTTTTAGGCCTACTGTCGTTACATTCGCATCTAGTTGCATATTTTCTGGTGTATCAGTCGGTATGACTGCATGTCTCTTCTTAACACTTGTTCTACTTGTCTTTCTTTCTGAAGCCTTTGGATGAGAACAAACCCGATCTAGAGAGAAATCTGTAGTTCGCTTATTTCAGGAGAACTTCTGGAAAATCGATAGGCCTACAAGTCAAAGACTGTCCGAATTTTTGGCTGCCTAATGTAGAGGAGAACGGGGATGAATGTAACGAATTTCGAATTTCAGCCAATTTTAACCGAATTTCACTGCGGTGTGCTAGTTTTGTCTAAGAGCAACTCTACAAGTCATTTGATAAATATATATATATATATATATATATATGTATATATATATACATAACCTCAAAAATGATGGAGAAAGTACTGGACCGTATAATACTGACGCCGTCGCCGTGTTACAACTAACCCCAGAGGATGTGTTACAACCGTCAGTGGCGCGTTTACCTATAGGTGCACTAGGCGTGCTTATAGGGCCCCAAATCTCAGGGGCCACCAAATGAATAAAAACACTAAATACAAAATAACATCTCAGGGGCCTTCAATTTCCATATGAATGAAAACATTTCATATTAAATAACTTTCTCAGGGGCCCCCAAATGAATGAAAACATTTCATACAAAACTTCTCAGGGGCCTGCAAATGAATGGAGACATTTCCTGCAAAATAGCATGTCTCACACTTGAAATATTTGAAATATAATATATTCTCTTGTTTTGCAGTTAAGCATTCACATGACAAGTGTATTGTGGTAATTCATAATTGTTTTATTAATGTCAATATCAATATCAGCTCGGTTAGCTGTGTTCGTAAGAACGAAGGCTGCGTGTTATGAGCCTCTTCGCTTCCAGAAGTTGACTCACTGTTTTATTGAGTAACATTTTAAAATAAAGTTACGTATTTCGTTATTTGATGTGATGACGTGACGTCGCATATCTCAGACTTGTGCAACTAACTGCGGTGTGTTAGATATGTCTAAAAACAACACAAGTAAAAGGCTATATATATATATATATATATATATACATAACCTCAACAATGATGGAGAAAGTACTGGACTCTCTCCCCCCCTTCGCCACAAATCGTCACAGATGTATGACCCTTCCAATAGGTGCACGGTGTCATTTATAGACGGCCCCTCAAACTCCGTGTACGTGTTCAAAATGGCCAAAATAATGTTTGCGCCGAGGGCCCCGTTTTTGTAAACGCGCCTCTGACAACCGACCCCGCTCGTACATGGTTCCAATTTTTTCTTCATATCCGTGGAAATTGTCAACTTCCAATAATATCGCTTACACAATCGCTACTTGAATAACAACTTGTCAACTCATAGCATTCAGTAAAAATGTAATACGTGATTACAGTGAGTGATGAGAAAAATAAGAAAAAATCTTAAACTCACTTTTCGGTTAAAATTTTTTTTTGATTAATAACAAATTCATTTCTTAATATTATGCGCACAGATTTTTGTCACGCTGGTTTGTCGAATTGAGCTACCGTTATATCCGCATTAGGATGTTATGACATAAGTCTGGTTGCGGTCACTCATGGTGTCACCCGTATGGAAATCCTCTCTTAAGGATACCAGCTTATAGAGAATCGTAATCTCCACTTGAAAGTCAAGCGCAGGGCACCAGCTTGTTCATGTGCGCTGCGTCAAATCAAATGGGTTGTCAAAAGAATAGCTCAATGAAGGTAAGCGTCCGGTCTAAAGAATCCTTAGGAGGCTCTAATGTTTCCTTACTAATGCTACTTGTAAATCGTAATCTGAATGAAAAGGCCGAAAGTTTGCTTCCTGTCCTAAGAATAAAATGGCTCACGAAAGGATCGCTCTGGCGATATGAAATTTTTGCAAAACGTTCCTATGCGAATTTATAGGTCAATATGACTATTTTCAGCAAAAAATTGGCTTTATATTCCGATATTCAGACAGAATATTTTCGAGTTACACAATTTACACACTTTCGATATAATAACAATCGCCATTTGCATTCGCATAATCTGAAGGTAATATTAACTTTAATATGTCAGGCGAGCCATTTATATAACAAAAGCCTAACTCGGAGCACTCCCCAATGAAAGGCAATGATACACTCACGATCGGTCCAATTTCAGGGGCAAAGATCGCACCCGTTCAATTCAAAGTTCAATCCCAAGATCGGCTCGTCTGTAAGGCTAGTTCCTATATATTCATTAACCCATTCATTTGAACACCTATATAGCGCCTATTGATAAGTCTAGGTCTACTCGTATATGCTACCAGCTCAACCACATCGATACAAATAAGTCTTCAACTTGTTAAAGAAATCATATTACTGGGTAATAGTAACGGTTCACTCTGAAATGTCACAATCAAAATATCTCAATTAAAAATGTTAATAGCTTCGCACGATAATAATATCGCAAGTCAAACTGCCGCAATTAAAAATGTCGCATGCTAATAATGTCGCAAGTCAAACTGTCGCATGCTAATAATGTCGCACCTTAATAATGCGGCACGATAATAATATCGTTCTGATGTAACATATTATACATAGTTCTGATTTATGTAACTTGCTGCGGTTTGCGATTCGCTCGATAAACGAATATAATAATAATAATAATTATAATAATAATAATAGTAATAAATATTGTCAGTCAAAATGTCGCATTATATTAGCCATATTAATTAATATTAATTATATTATATTAATTATCGATATTGCGAACTCTGTTTGTTATGTGCGTATAACAAACTTTCGTAAACCGTAGTATAGGTCGTTTATGAAGTTTATGTAAATTACATATTTTGAATATCTGTAAACGGAATTTTTTTGCAACTATCATGCTCTCTCAATATTAAAATAGAAGCTATACTGCTGAAAGGAATCCTTGCTTAAGTCGAAAATGGGATAATTAATAGAATCTTGTGTAATTAGACGCTGCATTGGTGAAATGTTTAATCATTAATCAGAAGTTGGAGTGAAGAAAATAATTTTCTATAATATGAAGCCACATTGATGAAAAGAATTCTTCTGAAGTGGAAGTGGGATCGATTAATATAATCGTGCTAAGTTGAAACAGTATTGGCACAAAGTTTTGTGCCCAACTAGAAGCTTTGTCGATGAAAAATATATGGCTTAAACAGAGGTTGTATTAATAAAAACAATTCGTCTTTAAACGGAAGCTGGATTGATGAAAGCATTATTGCCTAAATTATATGGATTAATGAGACAAAAATTCCATATGAGCAGGAGAACTAACTTGCATTGATTTCCGCTTCCACGTAAACGACGTTTATTTTACCAATCACGCGCTAGTTAGACTTAATTCGTTTCAAAGATTCGGCTTCTAGTCACGCAGAAATCTTTTCATCATTCCAGAATCCACTTGATCAGCAGACTTTCATCAATCCAGCTTAGACATTAATTATTTCAACAATCCATCTTTTAACTATAAACTGATATTTTCATCATTCCCGCTTCTATTTACGAAGCATTCTTTCTCTAATCCCCACCTCTAGTTAGGTAAAAAAAATTTTACTTAACACGGCTTCTATGTCGGCAATAATTCCTTTATTGATCCAAATTCTACTTAAATGAGAACTCTCAATCAATCCAGCTTCTATTTAAGCACTAATTATTTCATCAATCTAACTTCTATTCAAAGACCTTTATTCTGTCCAGATTCAGGTTATGCAATAACACATTCATTGATCCAATTTCTATTTAGAAAAGAACTATTTTAAGCAAGCCAGTCAATAACATTTGTTTACAGATATTCAAAATATGTAATTTACATAAACTTCACAACAGTACTTTTATTAAATCGCTTTTTATACACTATTTTCATTCTTTGGTCAGTTCCTTGGCTGCTTCTGGCATCGCTGTCGACAGTATGATGGCTAATGCTAGAAGTCACAGGCAGTCTTGGTTATATCATAAACATCGTAGCAGTCAAGATCCCCAATCTTAGGGACTTCGAAGTAGTGGTGTTCGTAAGGCGCGCTGACTACCATCTTCATCAGAGTAACGTTTGTCTAGAACGATTGCACAAATAATTTCGTAAACAATAGCCTGATCTAATCGTTGTAATGCATCAATGAATCAGTAGAAATTTACATAACGCCCCTAAAAGCTTCTACTTATAGGCGATTCCGTTTCAGGCCAAACGAAACCCGTCTTGAAGAGCTGATTGCGTTTAACAGGAACTGCAATTGCGACTGGCTTAATCTTTCAGGTGACTCACTGCAGTCCAGCTTTTGTCTGCTACTATACTATGTCTCTAATCGAATGTGTCATCATAGGAGGAATTCTACATCAACTATTTACTGTCCATGTTTTCTATCTCAGGCACATGCATTGGTCTCTACTCTCGTAGTATAATTGCAACTGGCTTGTTGCTGGAATCACTAAATTCTATTTATAGACGCTCTGGAGACTCTTGAACTTCTTAGGTAGTATCGCAACTTATGCATAACAATCTGAGCATAGGTCTTGAAGTCAAACCATTGCAAGAGCTCTGTGTTTAGGATGAATCTGAAACCGAAGCACACAACTAATAACACATTCAATTCTGCTGAACTAGCGTCAGTATTTTTCACCATTTGACCAAGACATCTGATCACTGTTTATCTCATACCCACATATGAAAAGCGTTAAGTTAACCCTTTATGTGATGCTTTTATTCCAAACACCTGACATGCTCATACGATGTCAATGATATATTTTATGAGTCATTACTACTTATTATCAACCACTATCAGATTATCAATAACTTCGTCTTCACTGGCGTATAACATTCATCATCGAGTCGTGGTTTCAATGTACAATTATAGTATTATGTTTTCAAACTATTCTAGAACTGAGTTTAAACAATTGGACTATACATACGATGTTGGTGAATCCGATTCCAATGATTCCAGTTTCATTGGCTTTTGCTTTGTTGACTTCTCTCATCAGATCGCTTGTTTCTTTTATGTAGTCGGTGAAGAGAATGAGAACGTTGCGTTTCCCCCGTCTTTCTCCTTTCCCCGGTTTGAATAATTCGTGGTTCGCTGCTAGAAATCCGACATTTGTATTCTTCTCTCCTCCAGCCCATCCTCTGTATGTTATGTTCCCAATGGCTTCCACGACCTTTTCTTTTGTTTGCCATTGGGTCAGGTAAAAGTTTCTACGGGCAGTGACTCCTGAAAAGTACATAGCAAGAGTTGAAATTATATATCTGAGATAACGGTTAGGAAATAAATAAATGCAGTTTTTGCGCTCATTAATGCCTGCGTCAAAGTCGATCGACAACGTATATTCGAGAACGAATACTGCCGACATGTATTTGGAATGATTAGCCGTGAAGATGACCTCCCTCCATGCAGTAGACAGCCTCCTCTGCTCACTCGCCGGCTTAACCGTCTTCAAGCTTTCAACTCTCTTTACTCTTACATGTATGTATACACTCCATGAGGTCACGACAAACTCCAAACGTTGATTTGCTCCTTATTGTCACGGCGCATTAATTGTGCTGTATTAATTAAACCTCCGTCGGTCTGCTTTGCTTCCTGCCTCCTTCGTCGTACCTCATTTGTCCAGTGTTTGGACCACTTCTTTGCACCTTAACTATGGAGCAGACAATTCTTTTTTGGTCAAGGCTCACGAAAGAGAATGCTTTGTCGATACGAACATTTTCACAAAGCGCTCATATGCGGATTAATAGACGAACGCGATTACCTTGAGCGCACAATTAACTTAATTAGAATTCCGATAATTGGACATTTTTAGTATCGAATAGCAAAAATACGCCGTCATTCAATATAACAACAACCTCCACCTAGTGCTGCACGAGGGCAATTTTGCGGACGAAGTGGCGTATCGCTGAGTTCGAAACTCAATCTCACCTGAAGCTGGACTGCAGGGATGTAGTTACTTATGCATTGAGGCGGTAACCAGTAGTAAGGGCGCACACATAATGGCGACCATCAAAAGAGAGCACACAACAAATGACGCGCCACATAAGGGCGATCGACTAATAAGGGAGACAACCGCCAAAGCAGAATGTCGACCGTTTGAATGGACCCCCGCCATTTAACGTGCAATGATCGTACTAGCCAAGATTAAGGTCTTACATGTGCCAATCTCTTATATGTGCCAAGATTAATATTTCTTTCATTGTTGACCTCATGTGGTGTCCTTCACCAGCTCTATCTATCTTGATGAACTGGTGAAGGACACCACACGAGGTCAACAATAGATCAATACATGTCGTGTATTATACGGTGTATATGATATGTGACGGTTCAGTACAAAAGCCATCACATATTTCCAAATTTGAAAAATGGGTTTTTAATGCAATATTAGAGACCTTCTTATTAGCTTTTCAGAACTGCTTCTGTTTCTCTTATATCTGATACCAGAGAAAAGTTAAGTCAATTTAAAATCGAACTATGTTCGCCCTCTCTTCTGAGAAAATCGCTCCCACAGTTTGTGTAATAATTTGGTCATTTTTCCGTAGCATGGCATTTCTTTGCATGTGACCTCTTACTCGAGCTATGATTGGCTTAAATTAAAAAAAATTCTAATTTTAAATTAGCGTAGGTTCCAATAAATATTCATTAAACATGTTTGGCATTATTTTATAGCAAATGCAATTGGAAATAATGTATATCAATAGTTTGTTTAATCATTAGTGTAAAAATGTCAAAAGGGATGAAAAACTGGATTTCCCCAATAAAAGGCCAAAATGAGGCATTTCATAAAATGCGACTTCCGACTGGTTTTGTGAAAATCGATCACATATATGTATATAGAGAGAGTATTAAAGTAGGCTTAGTGGTCCAAGTACAGGGCCATGGAAGAATACTAAGGACAACAACCCAAGATTGATGAGATGAGAGCAGATCATTAGCATCCAAATAAAGAATCAACTGATTAACAAAATTTCGTCCTAAAATTTTTAACTGGAATGATACGTTAACGTCAGAAGTTTATTAACTTCATTTTTACTGACAAAAGTTGGAAGCAGGCCTACTAGCTAATACCATTGTTTTCTGCGTGTGTGCGTGCGCGCTTGCGAGTGCGCGTGGTGGTGGTGGTGGTGGTGGTGTGTGTGTGTGTGTGAATCAGGCTGCATGGACAAATTGGAGACTCCGATAAATAGTATCCTCTGCGCGTGTTTTACAATGCGTGACAAAATTCGCCAATAAAAATTCATTACCACTTAGAAAATTTTCAGTATTTGTATTGATTTTTGATCCTCCAGCTTCTTTTTGATAAATCCCATTCTGCCTTCAGAATGATTATTTTCATCAATCCAGCTTGATTGGTGAAAAGAATCTTGCTTAAGGTGAAGATACCTTAAGCAAGATTCTTTTCACCAATCAAGCTTCTATTTAAATAATAATCTTTTTATCTATCCACCCTATATTTGAACAGAATTATCTTTATCAATCCAAATTCTAGTTGAACACAAAACTGTTCATCATTCCCACTCCCATTAAACCGGTCGCCCTTTTGAGTGTCAGCCTTTTGACTGCTCCCTTTTGAGTGTCACCCTTTTGACTGCGCCCTTTTGAGTGTCACCCTTTTGACTGCGTCCTTTTGAGTGTTGCCCATAAGAGTGTCGCTCTTATTGGCCGGTCGCCTTTATGTACGCGCTCTTTTGATGGTCGCCCTTTGTGCGCTCCCTTATGAGGGTAAACCCATTGATGCCAAATTGGCGTCATGTTGGCTCTTGCATCATCAATAATTATGCTGATGGTGTAAGTCCTTGATCCATTATTATCGGCCTGATTGTGCTTTGATCGCTGTTCGACAGAGCTGTTGATTAGTATCTAATCATTTGCTTTCAAGTTCCTCTAGGACGCACTTTATTTGACTGGATGGCAGCGTTGAATGGTAGCTGAAACAGCCCCATAATTATTTTGACATCAGTTGGTTTGAAAGCTGTTAGACTAGCTGCTATACAGTCCTAATATTGGAGCGCAATAATTGTGTTGTTCTTATGTTCGTGACAAAAGCATCGCATGAGCATATAACATTACCCTTCTTCAATTATTTGCAAAAAGAGAACCGACAAAAACGCTGGCATCGCAACACTCACTCTATGGTCATAGTCATAGAGTCAGACCAACGTACAAAAGACATTGAAACAATGCATCCTAATATCAATCTGTATTGTCTTTCATCAGATCTCTCATCTCACTTTA
The DNA here is from genome assembly GCA_959347315.1 of Bimastos eiseni. Taxonomy (NCBI): domain Eukaryota; kingdom Metazoa; phylum Annelida; class Clitellata; order Crassiclitellata; family Lumbricidae; genus Bimastos; species Bimastos eiseni. The sequence continues at coordinate 24,683,379 of OY365819.1, forward strand.
CGCTGAGGGTAAAAGAAGCAAGTGTTAGGATAACTGAGACCTGAGACAGAACATGAATACATATAATTACAAGAATAAGAAATAACGGAGATTCGAACGGCCCCAGTAGGTAGGAACCCCAGGTGGCAGCATTGGACGGAGTAGTTGATCAGGAACCCAAAGACCGAATCCCTGACGATTCAGATAACAAAGTTAGGTCTACCATTACAGCAAGGGTTCAGTAGCCAAAATTCTCCAGTATCCAACCGATACGATCATTGCAAGTGATATGACATAAGTTGCAATTAGATCTTAACTAATATCGAAATCCAGAGAGAAATAAACTATATGCGGCATAAAAGAACAAACCGATGACTAGTGAAACTCTGACGTAACTGACACTATACTCCACTGAAAGAAGTAGCTAGAATATTTTTGATCAACAAACCGAATGTGTAGGATGCGACTTGTGTGGTGGAGTTTCCGATGTTCAGAAGACGTGCTATGTTCTGAAAGAATGTTTTAATCTGATTCCATTTAAATGCGTCATGAGTTCCATTGGAATAGGCTGCAATGGTCTTCCATTCATCAATCAGAAAACCCAAGTCAGTTGCACAATCTACAGCAAAGCATTTGTGGGCAGCACTTTTATGAAACATTAGGTTTCAAATTATATAACGTCACAGTGATTTTATATAAATGCGAAATTTACCTGGTCTTGTCGAAAACATTAATCACCATTTTAATTACCACCAATGATCGACCCATCCTCATCTAATCTTCCAAATACATCTTGGAACTGACAGTTAAGCTAGATTTGAATCGAGTTACATGTACCTCTGGAGGTCAGTCGTCTACTGCTGTATTAAAGTATTATGATATTCAATAATATATTGGAGAAATGGAATTACTTGCGCTGATTAGGATTCTTGGCGAAAACCATTTTAGAGACGAGCAAAGACCAGAATGTGACCACATGTTAGAGATGTACTCAGCAGAAACTCGCTACGTCAGCGCTATGCAAATTCTGGTTTCACACATCTTTATGTACCTCATAAACTTTGCCTCATTACAGTGTGGCTAATAGCAATTAAGTAAATAACAAACGATTGGCTGTTCTTCAGATTTCATTGCCTTAATTTAATCCTTATTAATATTTAATGCAAGTTCTATCCATACTAAAGGTTTCGTCGTATTCTCTACTAAAGTGCAGGTTAGCTAATTATGCAAAAGACCTAAATCAAAGCTCACCGTGCAAAATATTTGCTGCAATAACTTCTGTTATGAGAAAACTGCAGACCAGTATGCAGACACAAAACATTGTTTACTCGAAGATGAATAGTCCCAACAGTATCTCTTCTGGCTGTTCAAACAGTATTAAAGGTTATGGAGTTCAATATCAGTTATATTTGTGGGTGAATATAGGCTATATCAGGACATTAGTTTCTCAATGCATAAGACAACCAATTAATGACAATATAAATGGCCTAAAAGTAGGCCTACTCTATGTGCGAAGACTAAGAACAGTGCTTAAGAACAGAACTGAGCAATAGAATCGAAAGCAAGTTTAGGAAGGTAGGAAGTATTTGAGACTCAATTAAGCTTAGAATCAATAAAATTATTAGGGCCAATGACTCTACCCCTAACTCACCGCCTGAACTATAGCTGATAGAGCACGAGTTGTACTCTGGGAATTGTCTAAGAACCTAGGATTTGTGCTCCTGAACAAAAGATTGAATGACAATTCCGTTAACTGGTCTGTTGCACGCAAACCCTAGTGGAGCCCCACAAAAATAAGTAAAATTAGGATCCGTCCGCTCTGTTCATTGCATGTGCGTGATGCAGTCATCGTTGACTCATCTACGTGTTTGTGCATAAGTTAATGACAACATGCGGTCATAATTATATTTAACATAGGACTGGGTAATGGGTTGTCTAGCAACTTCTAGGCAGATTGACGACGTACAATTTATCTGCTACTTAAGCAAGACCCCCGGGAACCCTTAAAATTTAATTCACTCCATGAATTCCTCTCAACACATAATAACCATAACCATGTGTTTTTATTGTACCAAACATAAACATAAACAATTATCATTTTAGAACAGAAGAACAAAATTGGAAGGGTACAATCGGGATACAATATAAACCCTAAAGGGACCAACTGGGTCTATTCATCCTCGATAGATTGTTTCGGTAGATCGTCAAGCGTCACTGCTCTTACTATTGAAATGCCGACTGCCTGTTTTTCATCGTCCTAGCCACATGGTCAATATATTCTTCGATTTCGTACGAATTGTTCTTCCAATTTGTGGAGTGAAGTGGTGGGGAGGATTGACCCTTGTACATATGGCAAAACCCAAGAGCAGAGGCGGATGTATTGGCAAATTGATTGAGAATAACAATGAGGAAATAAGAAAGGCCGATCAATATTGCACCTAAGTTTAATATTCTACAACCGATCGTTAAAGGTCTTATGTATAATTGGTAAATGCATGTCAATGTGACGGAAGGTTGTTTGCAATGTTCTCTAATGATTGAACTAACCACACACCTGACAATTAGCGTCGCCACATTTCTGCCCTGGCTGGACTCTGGGATTAGTGCAAATCCGATGAGTTTTTATATGTGGAGATAAGTGAGTACCCTACGTGGTTTGTAATTGACATTTGACATTCTCCTCTTTAAAAGTTTATTTTGTTTTCAAAGATACCAATGTACTCTGCAGGTGGCAAATTGAGCTTCAAATCTTTACAGAAAGAAAAGAATTAAGAAAACTTTTATTTATTTTACATGTATGCTTAATAATGCTTACTTTAGCAGCATAATGTGAGTCCGTATTTCAATTATTCAGTTTTACCCATTTTCTACTAGCGCACCCTGACAGGGTGCACTCCAAATTTGAAAAAAACTATGTTGTTTTCAAGCATTTATGTTTTGTTGTTATCTGATAACATTGAGCAAAATAAATATTTTATGTTCGGTTTTTCTAGGTTTTGTGTCTTTAACCCTAAACGGTGGTTGATTAATCAATAAAATGACGTCAAATCGAAAGAGCAAGAATATATACGGTCAGAAAAGGTAGGTTTTTATTCTTGCTAGCTTACAACCTGAACATATGATAGAACTACGTGTGTTTTCACGGTAATCAGTGATATTATTCATATATTGACATTTCAAGCTAAGACCAGGACTGGTGAAAGTAATTTCGCACCCTGCAAGGGTGCGCAAGTAGCGAAGGTTCTGTCTATAGTCCGAAGGTTCGATAGTCCGAAAGTTCGACAGGCCAAAGATTGCATGGTGCTCGGTCGATAGGTGATGAGATTGCGATTTTAATGGTAGATGAATTGATGGAAAGAATTATGTTTGGCTAGAAGCCGGATTACACCATTGTTTTCATTCATCCAGCTTCCATTTAGGCATAATTCTTCTCATTACACATTCTTTTCATCAATTAATCCAGCTTCTACTTAAATTAATGTCGGAGTGCGGAATCTATCGAACCTTCGGCTTATCGAACGGACATCAGACTTAACGTGTACATGCTTTTGAATTATAGTTAAGAGCAGTGTTCCCCCTAATTTTCTGGAGGTCGTGTGCTCAAGAAATTTTGTGGTTCACACTTTTGTGCGCAGGTCCCAGCTGAATGCGAAAAATAGTTAGATTAAGACCATATGGTGCTAAGTTCTATTCTGCCGTCTAGAATGTAATTTTTAATTCGGATGAGCAATTCATAATTAAATTCTTCTATACGGTTACCGGTAAGCTACGTGGTTTGGTTTTAAGATTACGCCTATTCATTAACATGAATCCGCGTTCACAGTCGACACCTGAAGCCAAAAAAAGTTCCTCCTATATCCATCAGCTTTGAAAGATCTAGAAACTGTTCACTCTGAAGTGCAAATGCAACCATTTCTGGATTTTTAGAGATCAATGCATATATAGGCCTACTTTTAATCCTCTCAGCTACAACAAACATATAGGCCTAGTTGTTGTAATGTTGAGTAATGGCACAAATGCCATCGTTTCCCAGAAGATCCTTGTAATTTGAGGAGTGACTCTTAATTATCTGTTCAACACCAAAATTAAAATTAGCCTACATTGTGCAATATCTTCGTAAGATTAAACTTGAACTTTGTGTTTGGGTAATCTCTTTTCCTTGCACTCGGTGTATCAGTTTCTACTATTTCATAAAGTCATTCGTTGTTGAATGATGCCGAAAATTTTTCATAACTTTAGACAGAGACAATTTTAGATGGTCGATTTAAAATCTTTTATTATTACTGCTAAATACTTACATTTACATTTCTCAATTATTACAAAACCAACGCACGCAAACTGACTTTAACTAACAGTAGCAGATTATGTCATTATTTTTAGCTGAAAGTATATCGATGGCGCGTGGCTGCATTAGCTGAGCAACATACGGGCATCTTGGCCGTGCAAGAGCTTCAAATAGAACATGAGCTTATGAACCTCAGCCCCTTGAGCCTTGCAATAGCATACCAGGTATACGGGCTAACGAGGCTAACACGTATTTTAGAGCAGATAATTATATACGTCATTGTAATTAGCTTTCAATTTATTTTAAATTTTCTATTCTGTCAAGCTAACTATTTATTTAGTCATCCCATTTTGAAACATAAGTCCATTTGGAAGAGAGAAGACATTGTCACTCGTTTGGTTACACAAATGCCCTGGGCTCAGAGAGAGTTACCAAAGTGTTGCGTGAGCAACAGACCCATAGTACACTGTTTGTACTGTTCCTTGACGACGATGTCCTGGTCACTAGATTCAAAAGTACAATTGCGTAATGCAAGGCGTGGAAAAGGAGTGCATGCATGCCTTTAGCACACTCATGGCAATTCTGTTGATCTCGGGATGTAACGACTTGCCACGTTGCACCATGGTTTGGGAGCAATCTGCAGTTTGTCACAATAATGCACTTTCATTAGGTTAAGAGCCACAACAGATTCGATGAACTACTCCGATTTCTATACATAGCTGACAACGAGTCTGGACAGTTTGGATCGATTTGCCAAAGTTCGGCCACTGTAGATCTACACAATGCTCAATATGTGTTGTCTGAAGTTCTGGCCCATCCCCAAAATATGTCTTTATCGATGAGTCGATGGTCTTTATTTTGGAAAACACCACACCAAGCAGTTTATTTGAACCAAACCTGTGAGATTCGGTTACAAAAGTCTACTCTTTGAAAGACCAGCATCGCTTCCATGTCATGTTTATTTTGACAGCAATTTTTGCCGCTTAAGCAAATCGCACTAAGTAGGCCTACACGTGGACGATGTTTCGCGGAAAAGCAAGTTGATCATGTGGTTGCCTCTGGTACAATGGTGTCTTGCAATACAAGAGCCTTGCATTTTGCATAATTACATCCAAGATGTTCAAGCAGTTTCATGGATGTGGAGAAGTTGTCAAAAGAAACCTGCCATGGAAGCGCTGCTGGTATTTCAGATAGTAGGTCAAGTACGACTGATCATGAACATCCTAAACCAAATCCATACTACTCGTGGCTTATTCTTGGCCCCACTTGCATAGGGTTCAAATTGTATCATGTAGCACCCTGCACTGACAAGGCTCCATGTCTTATAACGATACAAAATACGATACGATATGAGACGTGACGTCTATTTTACATCATTGCGTCCCGCACTTCAAGTCCTGGCCTTCATTCTAAAACTTTAAAAATTCTACAAGGAAATCACTTTATGCAGCAACTCAAACTGCTACAAATGAAGTCGCACACGTCAAATTGTTCCTTTGTTTAACACTTGTCTAACCAACGTCTACGAGCAAAATTGTATCTACATGTAAATCTACGTGTCTTCAACAGACATCACTTGCCTGTAGAGGCTAGCAGGTTTCTAGGCCTAAGGTAGAGTTTAACAAACAAAACCTGATACAAAATCATATTGAGTGTGAAGCATATAACGGAACACAAATAAAACTGTACCCAGACTGAATATATAATGCTGAAAAGTACAGCCTGCGTAGCAATCTCAAAGGCTTCTTCCCGTCAAAATAGTTCTGTTAGTCTCCGTCTCTACCGCTTCAAACAAACCCGCGCATTATGCTGTTACTCCTGGAATCAAATACACAAATGTAATGAATAAGAGTTGAAATGATTATATTTTGAATTATGTCTAAACTGAACTAATCCTCTGATAACGGCATGAGAAAAGAATTATTCATCGGTATCTTAGCCCGCGGGATACCTGCTGGAGTGCTTTCTAAAACATCGCGGTATAAACGTATGAATCAAATTCAATGAAGTTAAAACCAGACGAATTTTGCCTGTTGGGTATAATCGCTTGTTATTGAGATGAAATTAATTCAGGAAAGGCACTACAGATCTTAGATGAATATCATGGAAAACTTTGACTTTATTGGACGCGTTCGAGATAATTAATAATTTTTTGGCTTTGCGATAGCGCCAGTTCAAAATTCATTGCATCTACTTTCGATCAGAGAGTTTTAAAATGTGACTGTGTTTTAAGGCCGTAAAATACATTACATCTAAATGTGTTCCAAAGCTACTAATCTCGACTTATACAACGCAATTATTGACACGCCATAATGTCCAACGACCGAGCCTTGAAGAATCATTGACGTAGAGCCGACCACAGTCAAATTATTGTTTACATGCACCTCATTCCAATTATTAAACGGAGGATTTCTAGAGCGCCTTAACGCAGCCATGCCGCTAAAAGGGTGCTAATGTAACATTAGACAAGGTAAGAAAATAATAGACATGATAGAGTTTTTCATTTTATGATCAGGAACATAATCTTATAAAATGCATCAATGCTTGAAACCAAATACCATAAATCGGACGGGGATCACGGAAAGTATAACTCAGCACCAACCTTATACACGAGGAGCCAATGGATTGCCAGCAAATAGAAATTTCAACGGATCACTTTTTAGTCAAATGAGTTTCATCTATGCGATAAATACATATACCAACTATTATAAATCAGCACTAGTACAACCCAATATTCGCTAGAAGGTTCTGTATCGATTGTCCGAAGGTTCGATAGTCCGAAGATTGCACGGTGACAAGTCTGTGGATGATAAGATTGTGGTTTTAATGGTTTTAATGAATTGATGAGAAGAATTACGTTTTGTTAGAAGTTGGATTGCATAATTCTTTTCATTTATCCAGCTTCCATTTAGGCATGATTCTTTTCATATAAATCCAGCTCCCAGTTTTACACATTGTTTTCATCAATTAATCCAGATTTTAGCTAAAATAATGTCAGAGTATAGAATCTTCGGACTATCGAACCTTCGGACTATCGAAGCTTCGGACATAGAACCTTCGGACTATCGAGCGGACACCCGCTAGATGCACTCGAATCTGTTTACTGCTGGATGTAAGTGGGTAATCTTGTAGTTTAGCGTATTTAATAATTGCTCAGTTCTTATCCTGAATTTTAGAACATTTAATTATTTCCTTCATTATATCATGCATTTTGTAGGTAGAAACTGGATTGATGATAATTATTATGCTTTAAATGTAAGCGGGATCTATAAAGGGAATTTTAAAAGTGTGTTTTAGAGTATTTCATTAAACAAAATGTTGATCAGAAATTCCACTAGATTTCATCGCTACGCTATTTTGTCAGCAATCTAATTTCTAATTATGCATGATATTTTCCATTCATGCGTATTTCTCTTCGTCGATCCAGCTTCCATTTAAGCATATATTTTCATCAATAGAGCATCCATTTAGGTATATTTATTTTTGTCAATCAGGTTTGTGCTCGCGTACACGGCCTTGTTTACATCGATTCCACGTCCTTCGTAACGACATTCTCGCACCAATCAAGCATGATATTTTCATCCATCCAGCTTCAATTTCAGCATAATTTTTTTCATCAATTCAGTTTCTACTTACACATTATGCTGTTTCATCGATCCCGTCTCCATTTGAGCTACAGTTCGACATCTATTCACGTCAAATAATTAAATACGCATTTTTTCTGAAGAAACTTTTGTGGAAAAAAATACGCTAAACTACAGTTCGACATCTATTCACGTCAAATAATTAAATACGCATTTTTTCTGAAGAAACTTTTGTGGAAAAAAATACGCTAAACTACATGATTACCTGTAATGTGTTTACCTCGTTCTCGACAACCTGTGACAATTTATCTCAAGTTCTCCAACAGGATCATATTGCACACTATTCTGCCCTCATACGAAAGACCATCGTAACTGAAAATTTGGCTATTTTGAGTTAGATGCAGTTTTAGCATGCTATGATGGTCTTACACCTTGGTAGGAAGTATGAAACGTCTATCTCAATTCAATCATAGAGATCTAGCACTTTATAATTCCACGCACCTGCAGCGATCGTAGGCCTATATAATACTAAGAAAGAACAACGCATCTGCACATGCCTTGTTTCTTGCTATTACGACATAACGTGATTCATGGAAACATGCTTCTCGCGCATGCGCAAATGGCATTTTTGAACAATGCTTTCATAACATTTCACGGACTTGAGTTATTATTAAACATCATTTCTTCATTTATCGCACTGTAATGATATGCAAAATTCTAGCAACACAGAATGGCAGACAGGCAAACAAACAGACACAGAAGAACAGGCAGATAGAGAGACAGACAGAAGAACAGATTGGCACATAAACAGACACACAGAAGGACAGACAGGTAGAGAGACAGAGAGAGGGACAGACAGGCCCACAAACAGACACACAGACAAGGACAGACAGGTAGAGAGAAAAACAGAAGGACAGAGAGGCAAACAAACATACACACGCGGAAGGACATGATAGGCTGATATAACCTTGAACTTCGTACATGCGCGTACTGATATGAGTGGCGCTATATAAATACTTAGTAGTTGGTATAATTTCACATTTGAAAAGGTTTTTTACAGATGCGCGGTTCTTAACAATTGTTGGCTTGATATCATCAGTTATCAGAGCTAATTAAAACACATTATTGGGAATTTTCAATATTTATTACAATACCTAAAACGAAATTTTAAATAAACTCTGAAAAATTTAAGCACTGCTCAATATTAACCCATTAATGCCTACAATCCGTATATGAGATGACACAACAATTGCTATAAAACACTTTAATTCCACATAATAAAAAATAATTTTTAAGTTGATTTACTACATGTAGCTGACATTTTGTTCTTCCAGTAAATAAATTTACAATCGCCAGAGTAAAATTTTAATTATTGGTCCAGTGACTTCATTTCCTGATATACATTTCAAATTCATTTTGTGCCAACATGGCTGTTAGAAAATTTTATGAAAAAGCACAGTGCTGCATATAATTAATTAATTTCTTGTTAAACAAAAGTAACTTATTTATTGGTCAGAAAAATTTAATTTGGTGATTAGGTATATATCATTTTTGCGGATAATGATTTTATTAGTATCAGTTGGGTGTCAGTAACCTCTACCCATATTTGGGATTGTAGGCACAAGAGCCCTCACCTACTTCCTAGTTTACAAATCATGCTATTTATGCGCTCCAAAATGCATCTTATGTTCACGATACGGTTGCAAAGTGAATGAATGTTCACATACTTGGAAAACGGTGTTGGTTTTCAATGATGGGCACTTTTAACTAATTATTATTATTATTATTATTATAATTATTATTATTATTATTATTATTATTATAAAATTTGAAACGCGCACAAAGTCACACCTAAATGTGAATCTGAGGCGCGGATAGTCAGTCGCCAGGAGAAGATGCAATCAGATTTCCAAATCCTTGAAAGCCAAAGAGAAATAGTGAGCTTTGAGTCGCTTTTTAAAGGAGGGAAGTGAATTTGAGCTACGAAGAGAGAGTGGTATTCGATTCCATTGCCTAGGAGCAGAGACATGAAATGCACGAGAGCCCATAACTTTTCTGCATCGTGGTTCAACTAAACAACCTGTACTTGATGATCGTAAGCAACGAGCAGGAATGTAAGGAGTTAGTAGAGCATGAATATAGGTAGGTGTACTGGTGATGATGGCTTTGTAGGTCAAACAAGCTAACTTAAATTAGATTCTGAATTCAACAAGGAGCCAATGCAGCTGGTGGAGTAGGGCAGAGGAGCATGTTCGTAGTGGAACACGTAGCACTACTCGAGTTGACGTATTTTGGATACGTTGAAGCCTTTTGAGTTCAAGGTCTGAGAGACCGACAAAAAGCGAATTAGCATAATCGAGACGAGAGGAGACAAGTGAACAGGCTATAGTTTCAGACATATTTTGGGTTAGAGCCGACCTTATGTGACGTATTGCCCTGATGTGGTAGAAACAAGATTTACAAAGGCTTGTTCGGTGAGGTCGAAATGTGAGCTTGCTGTAGAGGGTAACCCCAAGTGTTTTGACAGAGTCTGAAAGCGGCACAGCAGTGACCGCCAGTTCAATGCTAGAGAGCATAGGTAAAGAACGCAGGCGTTGACATGAGCCAAATACAATTGCTTCAGACTTGTCTGAATTTATGGCCAAACTATTGAAACAGAACCATGCATATATGGATGAGAGGCATTCTTCCAGTTTTAGTTTACCAGACTGATCAGTGTCTGACAGAGCAATATGCAGCTGAGTGTCATCTGCATACTGTTGTAATTGAATTCCAAAGTGTTTAGCTATACGGCTGATTGGGGAAGTAAAGACTGTAAATAATAAAGGGCCGAGGACAGATCCTTGTGGCACTCCAGCAGTGCAAAGTGTAGGCTTCGACCGGGCAAATCCAATGCCCATCTGCTGATTGCGGTCAACCAGGTATGAAGCTAACCAGTGTAATGCAGTCCCAGAGACACCAAAGCATTTTGCAAGTCTTGCAAGGAGTAACTGGTGGTCTACAGTGTCAAAGGGTGCACTAAGGTCAAGACACACAGAGAGGCAGACTTTACTTTTGGCAATAGATGAGAAGATGTAATCCAGTGTAGAGACAAGAGCAGTTTCAGTGGAGTAGCCTTCGCGATATGCTGACTGGTAGGGACTGAAGTTGGGAGAGGAAGTAATGTGTCTCTTGATACGCGTAAGAAAAAGACGTTCAAGGATCTTGGAAATGTTATTGAGGTTGGAGATAGGTCTGAAGTTAGACAAATTGCTATTGTCAAGGTCAGGCTTTTTAAGTAAAGGCGTGACTAAAGCAGATTTGAAGCATTAAGGAAAGCACCCTTCAGCAAAAGATAGGTTGACCAAGTGTGCAATGAGGTGAGAGAATACATCAGAACATGAGACGATGAGTGATGTAGGTATGAAGTCCAATGCTGATGATTTAGGAACCATGCTATTGAGAAGATTAAAGACTTCAAAGAATGTGGCAGGCGGTATGTCATCGAAGGCAGGGCCGGAGAATTCGGAGTCAAGCTGCAGGTCCCTCCACACTAAATTAGCAGCACATCTAGCAATTTTACATTTAAGATCAATAAGTTTGTTTTTAAAAAATGCAACAAAATTCGCACACAGAGTCTGATTTTCTGTGTCTGAACGTTGGCAGTTGTTTCTATCCTTTGAGTGTAGAAGACGCTGAGCGATGCGCCATGGGTCCCGAGGATTTTCAGCACTTTCAAGTTGGCTGCAGAAATACGAGCTTCGTGAATCGTTTATGAGTTTATTAGTTACACGGCAGTGTCGACAATAACCCTGTCTATCCTCATCAAGTCCAGAATGTTACCACTTTCTTTCAAGTCGACGACGTTCCTTCTTCGCACGGGATGCTTCAGATGAGAGCCATCTAGTAATAGGTTTAGATGGTCGCCTGTAGCAAGTCTGAACCGGAGTGAGTTTGTCCAATATCAGTGACACTGTTGTTTTCATTTGCTCGGCAAAATCGTTTGCACTGCTTGCAGGAGCTGTGAATAGGTCTGAGTCAATTAACATGTCCCTGAGTATTAAAGGGTCTATTGCTTTGATGTTTCGGAATACATGACGCACTGGTTGGCGATGAATGAAAGTCATTATTAATAACTAATGTAGTTATTAACTAGTAGTTATAACTACTATAGAAGTAGTTGCCTAGTAGTTATAACTGGTTTTTTAAAAGTAGTTAAAGAAATAGTTATAACTACTTTTATCAAGTAGTTTTAAGTTAACTACAATATTTCACATTTATTAACTTTGTTTTAATGTTTATTACATTACGTTTTCTTCTCATTTCTTATTGTCACTTTCTTGTGTTTGCTGTCTATTTTTTTGTATAACTTTTGCCCTTTAAAGGTTTAAACACGCATTATATTCTTCCATCCAGCTTCTATTTAATCTCCATTCTTTTCGTCGTACCCACCTCCATTTCAACCCAATTCTTTAGTCTGTCTAGCTTTTGCTTAGTCAGAATCCAACGCATCGATCCAGCTTCAATGTTATCATAATTGCTGTCATCGATGCAGCTTCCATTTTAACAAACAATGTTTAATCAATCCAGCTTCTATGAAAGTAATGCCTGTTCATCGATACAACTTCTGTTTAAAAGTACTCCTTTTAATAAATCAAATGCTTACTCAAGCACAGAATGTCATTAGTTCATAAAGAAAGTTTATTTAAACAGCCATCATATTCATTAACACAACATGCAGTAAGATAGAATTTCTCAGTTTCTCATGAAATTAGCAAAGAAGTGAGCAAGAATATCGCAATTTTATCTATGCAATATAACTTACCTCAATCCAGCTCTAACTTTGGTGGAATTCTTTTCACCGATCAAGCTTTACATTTAAGAATAATTATTTACATCATCACAGCTTTCACTTAGGCAATAATATTTCATCAATCTACATATTCCATTTGAACGATTATTTACTACTACGCCTATTTACTATTTTTGCTACTATTTAAGCAACCACTTTGAGAACGATCGCTAGTTGAACTTTTGTGGCCAGATGACCATATAGGGCCCATCCACTTCATTTCTTGGCTGGGACTTAAGCTAAATTGGTGAACAATTATTCAAGGAGAAATTGTGAAAACAAACAACAACAGTAGCGCGATGGAATTGGATAAAACAAGATGAAGATGTCGGAGCAGGCTACAACGATGACTGATCGATATAACGCCAACAATAATAAAGCAGGCCTACCTACGATCATTTTATCTTAATGAATTATTGCAAAATACTAGATAAGTCACTTACATACAAAACTAGACCATTGTTACTGAATTTCACCTGTTGATGACACCATAAAATATATCAATGGGTATAGGAAAGTTATACGGATTATAAAGATATGACCGTTTAGATAGCAACCACACCGCACAGCAGCTAAGCATTCTCCAATCGTAAGATATTATTAGACAAACTAATATAGTATTACTCAGGCCTAAAGCAACTCATTTTATGTTTAATATTATACTTTATTTTCTACAAACAATATAGGGCCTAGCATCACAGCTGCTTTAGCCACACACATATTGTTTAAGATTAAACTAAAATTGTTACGCTAATAACAATTGCATCAAATGTGTCAAAGAATATACCATTTGAAGGTTTGAATGACATTACATTTCAACGGTGTTGCATTCTAGTGAACCTTGCAGAAATTACAAATTCATCGATTAATTGGATGAATAACTAGAAAAATTCTACAATTGTTAGTAATGTTCCTCCTAGAAATGCTGTAACAGAGGACTTGTCGATATCGAAAATGGATAAACGTAAGTTTACCGTATACCGGAACAAGTTTAAGACTATCAGAATTAGAGCAGAAAAAAGCTATTACGCAGCAGAGTTCTGCAAATACAATAATGACTTGAAGAAAACGTGGAAACTCATTCGTGAGATTATGCAGTTGGGGAAGAGGGACACAACCATAGAATTTCTAAAAATAAACGGAGAGAGTATTAGGGAACCAAAATCAATGGCTAATAATTTTAATAGATACTTCACGAGCATCGCACATGAGCTTGAGGAGAAGATACCAGATCCTAAGAAAACCTTTGAAAGTTTTTTTTTGCCAGTACCCCTACACAGTTCTATGGGTCTTTTGCTAACCTCTCAAGAAGAAGTTATACAAATTAGCCTCTTGATACGATCCACTCATAGTAAGGGGGTAGACGATATTGACCCTTGTATAGCTGCGCCATGCTTAACTTCCATAGCCTCTCCTTTAGCTGAATTAATCAACTGCTCCTTCGTTAATGGAATAGTTCCACATGCGTAAAATATAGCCAAAGTTGTAACCATCTACAAAAGAGGAGAAAAAGACAATAGAGCTAACTACCGGCCTATCTCCATCCTACCTTACTTTGCAAAATTTTATGAAAAGCTTATGTACGATCGACTCTCAAATTATGTTAAAAAGACAGCTGTTATATACCAATCCCAACATGGATTCCAATCAGGGCATTCCCCTTATATGGCACTATTAGAAATGCAGGATAAAATATCGAATGCCATTGAAAAGAATCAATACTCTGTGGAAATTTTGTTGACCTAGCAAAAGCATTCGTCACGGTAAATCACAGCGTCCTACTAAAAATTGGAAAATTATGGTATAAGGGGGAACAACTGAAATGGTTTTACAGCTACCTTGATAATCGTACACAGAGAGTAATGTGTAATGGTGCGCTATCGGAGGTAAATCTGATTAGATTTGGAATTCCCCAGGGTTCCAATCTTGGACCTTTATTATTCCTTCTGGATATTAATGATCTGGCTACTGTCTCAGCAACAATATTCTTTATTCTATTTACCGATGATGCAAATGTATTTTATTCGCATAGTTCCTGGCAAACTCTGGTAAGGGTTATTAATCTAGATAAAACTAATTTCATTTTGTTTAAGTCACATACGAAAATTAGTCCTAAGGATAATCTAAGTTTGCTCATTAGTGATATTCCTATAAATCAGGTAGAGTCCACTAAGTTTCTTGGGGTCTATGTTGACCAGCATTTAACCTGGAAAGATCAAATTAACCACATTTCTTCAAAAATTGCAAAGAACGTTGGAATCTTGACCAGAACTTCTCATGTACTCCCTAAGTCAATTAGAATTAAATTGTATTACTCCCTTGTCTACCCATACTTGACCTTTTGCAATACGATATGGGCATCCACAAATGAATCTAGACTCAGAAAACTAGTGTTACTACAAAAGAGAGCGGTAAGAATAATAGAAGGTGCTCGTAGTTGCACTCATACGGGGGCATACTACAAGGAGTACAAGCTATTGAAAATTAGTCAAATTGCGGTCCTCCAAATGTCTGAGTTCCTATACCGATACGAACACGGCTTACTCCCTGCTATCTTTAGAGGATATTTTTCCACTGGACTTGACACCAACACCCATAATGCTCGAAATATAACAGCTTATCGTCCCATAAAAGCTAGAACCAATGCACGCAGGTATACTATAACATTTTCTGGACCCTCACCATGGAATAACATCCCATTGGAAATTCGTCTGTCATATAATATTAAAGCTTTCAAAAATAGGTTACGAGTCTTCCTCATCAATTCACTAATGCGCTAAATCATTAAATACAGTAAATCCAAATTAATTACTAATCACTACTATTCATGAAACTATATGTTGTATATAATGGTGCATATGACTGCATTTAGTTAAGCTTTGTTCATTTTTTTCATTTGGTGTTTTGTTGCGTTTTAGGATTAATTTGCAATAAAGATAAATTGCCATTCATTAGTGTGATATAGTTGCTACATGGGGGTCCCTATTTAGCGGAATTTGCATCTCTTGTGGGGCTCCCATTGTAGCCAATATAAGTTTGCTTGTGCATAGTGTGATATGTACTCTATTTTGTTGTTGGTTGCAATAAAGCACTTTTGACTTTGACTTTTGACTTTTGATATGTGGGATGATGGCATTCAAGATGACAATCAGATTTTCGAAACGCGTCGGAAGATATCGACAAACTCCTACATTTTGGCAGTAACGAAAGTCGACGGGAGCGACTAATTTTTCTGGACCTATAAATACACAATAATGAATATTCAAACATACTTCCTCAATAAACTGTAGATAATTAATGCTGCTATTGCCGCAAGCAGAGAGCTGTGCAATTCCATTAATTTACCAATATTTGTTAGTAATTTTAATTAAAGGTCTCAAAGTATTAATTTCTGTTTTTTTATTTTATAGTCAAAAGTTAAAAATTCATCGGAGTTCATATGGCATTTTTCGCCAAGAGCATATTTAGCTAGTATTAAATATGCAGTGTTTGGGAAGTTCTTCGTTTACCTTTTGGTCGTAATTCAGTATCCGGCGCGCGTCTGCGAGTATGTCTAAACCTTAAAACCTAAAAAAAAGAAAAACCCAAAACCTTAAAAGCTGAAAGCTTTGTTGAAATAAACTAGGTTTTTTACACCCCACGCCACATGTCGAGAATTCTGACAATTTTTTGGCGGTTGTTTATAAATCATTCCATTCACTGTATTATAAGTTGCACTTGTTTGTATGTATTTGGCTATTTATATAGCGCCTTATAAGAATCTCTCAAGGGCGCTAAACGTAGCTACCCAACAGATCTAAACAAATGCGATTTGAGTAATTTAGAAAAGTTATCTGCAAGCAGTGCTATGCTCGGGGTAGCTCATTTCAGATGATCGAGTGCGTCACTGGAAAGGTCCTAGGTTACAAGCAGAATTAAACGGGCGGTTTTTGATCGCCCTATCACACAGTTGTCTGAGGGTATCTGTGGCTTTATATTGCAGAACGGGTATCCACCCACGTCACACACCACACCCTGTTACCTCTGCCGCTGTTAGTCCGCGAGTGCCTATTCGTCAGGATTCACCTGCTTATATCGCAGCTGACCTCTACGTTGGATGTCGTTTCACTATTTCCACCTGTGGATGCGTGTGTTAGTAGTACAACTCTGCCACGCATCATATCCAACTTATTATGCGCATATAATCGGCCATGTCGGTCAATTGATCGACCTTGTGTCACTTTGATGAATATTTTCATTTAAATGCAGAATTTATTCATAACTTAGAACATGTTATTGGGGTTCTCTAGTGCTAGGTTTGTGATTCCGACTTATTCTTAGGCCAAGGACATTGTACGTACAACAGGCATGTGACTGCATCAGGCCCTTCATTCTGTATACGGTCGAGCAGCAACTTTGCGGACCGAGCATTATTCCTGTAGCCGAGTGTTTTTGTCTCAGTGGAGGGCGGATGACTCGGCTATTGGATTGACCTCGACCGATAGTCACAAGTGGATATTCAATCTACCGACCAACAAACGACGAATGCCTTTTCAGTGTATTCCTTGAGATTCGACTAATGTCCCGACGTGCGTCATTTTCCACCAATAAATTTCCTGATCAGAATCTCCGCCACGTCGGCCTCTGTCATCACCGTGTCTGAGAACGCTGCCACCAATCATCGCTCTACCCTATCGATACACCTTGGCACAGTGACTCTGAACGTCCATGCCATCTGTCAGCTGTCGACAAGAATCTTTTATAAAAAAAATCAATTTTCACTCTGATGCTATTAGTTCATAACTAAATTAATAATGATGTATAAATTATATACATTAATTTTTTCACAAAGAATTTGTTACCTGCATTTGAATAATGATGGTGAAACAATAAAAAAAAACTGTAGTTATCGATATGGTTATTACAATCATGACAGAAAACTTATAGACAAGGTAATGAGAGCCAGAAATATGTCGTCGGCGGGTCAGAAATGGCCCTCGGGCCCGCTCTTTGACACTCCTGGTCTATGGGAATTCAAAAGCATATTTGGAAACTCCATGACGATAATTACTGCATTTGTTATTTTGAATTTTTTTGCTCATATCTCTTGATAGAACCGTGTTGTCTCATATTGTACAATATTCATTAAACAATTGTGGACATAGTACGAAAAATAAGACTAGTGTGCTTTAGACATGTTGTTATTATTGACGAATGGAAATTGTCACGATTAGGCTTATATTGGATGGAACACGCACGGGATGAAGGAAGATTGGATGCATAACGTGTGACAAGATCTCAATTAAAGAACACGACACGGATATTAGAACTGTTTTGAACACAGTTAGTGACAGATAGAAATGGAACCATCTTTCATGAGCTTCATCGTCGGAGGTCAACGGACGCCCTAGAGAAGATGACGTTCTATACTTAGATGCATTTCCCTGCTTTATTATGGAAACAGGCGTCGATCGAGGCGAGTTATGACATCTTCGATGTTGACGATTAGCACACATGTTGGTTTGAAGTAATATTTATTCCCGACATAAATGACGTATGCCTACCTGCGGGCCTATACTCTTCACTGTCTTCAGTCAATACTTTGGACGGACGTTAAGCTCTTTAATATGGAAACAAGCCTTGATCGAGTGGTGATAAGTAAATCGACATTATCGGACATTAATATTAGGTCAAAACTTTGCAGTAAACACTTTGGTAGGCATTGAGGGAAGATGCATTTCCAATCTATGATCATGAGATACAGGAAAAGGTTGAATCCTAAAAAAGTGGTTTTTATTATTTCATAGATTGAGAACATTCTGCTTGAGAAACTGGATCGATGAAACGAATTCTGTTTAAATGGAAGCTGAATTGATGAACATAATCATACCTAAGTAGAAGCTGGATATGATAAAATATGCACGCATAGAATAAAACCAGCTATTGTCGTTTACATTATAGTAAAATAATTTTAAAGCAAAACATCTATTATGGGATTCTACCCATGAAGAAACAGATCTTGAATATTATGGATCCAGGCTGATCTTGGTTGTTGGCAAGGTTTACGAATCATACAAATGTTTACACATCAAAAGCTGCTTGTTATCACAAAATCAATATCAGACAAGTGTTTCGTTTATTTTGCAGGAGGAAAACTTCAGAGTATGAGACCAAATTACTATGTCAGAAGAAAAGGAGACAACAAATTCGCTGACATTCACTGAGGTATAAACTGGTCTCTAGATACAAGGTTAACATGTTACGCTATCAACTATAAAAGCCCCACGTATTCGAGTTTTAGTAATTTTATGAATAGCTTCAACACATATTCCTAACCTCTTATATAAAATGGCTTTTGGTTTGGCACCTGACGTATAACATTTATTAGAATGGCAAATCAGCGTGGTCGATAGTCTTGTGCTCTGCTGCCTTTCAAATGCTTGTATAGGAACTCTGTTTCAGTTTTACGATCTTCCACTGGAGATATTGGACATTATCCCTTAAAAGTCATATCTTCATTGGATATTGAATAAATCGAAAAAGCATAGAGCAGAAGAAGTCATCAGATGTCTCATATCAGTCAACGTTTGTTTCAATCGGAGAATAACAAGACAGCGGTTCAAGAAGTTCATCTGGCGTTTTCTGCAAGGTGAGATGCCTGTTTACCTCGATCACAATATAATAAGAGTAGGCCACTTCATAGTGTCACTATTGTAATGCATTATGTTTAGCCAGTTGTCCAGACATTTGACACGATTCACCCCTTCAATGACCGTAGGTACAGTACTACCCTCGTTAATAGATAATTATTCTCTCGTGAATCGCTTAATTGTCCCGCCATTATCCGGAGCAATTCACGAGCGACAGGGGTCACATACATGCATACATACACACAAGGTACGTACACACACACATATATAGGGGTGGGATGTGGAACGTCGTAAGGGCAGCAGAAGGCAGAAATCTATCCGCACCCGAACAAATATTGAACATGTTGACGAACTTATTTGCTCACAGAATAGCAACATCAGAAATCATCTCATTATTCGGCGAATTTCAGCAGAATTGAACATCAGTCGCACGTCTGTTAGAAGAATTGCCAATGAAGTTCTGAACCCCATCGCTTTTCATCATGTCCGTGGGTAAATTATCACCGATGCATTGGACCCCAACCAGGTCATCAAAACTTGCAAAAGAGACTCAGAATATATGTGTGGCTACTGGTGGTAGACACAGGTTGTGAAGCAATATGATGTTTGTTTTATAACAATTATTGAGATGTGGCCTCATAAAATCGTTTTTGTAACTTTTTTGCTGCGTTGAATGTTTTTTGCACTCACTAAAAGTGATATAACTTTTGTTCTGTGTGAAAATATTTCAGTAAATTTTAGGCAGTTATTGATTCCCTCTATTAGGCCGCAATATTTGAATAAAACAGAGAGGTTTACTTTGTAATGGCGCATCCTGTATACTATCGTCCGTCTGTGTTGCGAACACGTAGCTTAAACCCAACTACTGTTTCCCGCTTGAATAAAACACTAAACTCAAATCATAACAGCTCTCATTGTCATTAATTAAAGGTAATTTATCGTTTTAGAGTCCAACATTCATCCATTTTGTCGTTGTTGCGTCCAAAATTCATTGCACCTGATATTAACGGCGGCTTCGTGCATGGCTGCATGTTGTGACATCAATACAATACTTTTCATAAATCCAGCCTCCATATAAACCCGATTCTTTTCATTATATCAAGCTTCCATTTATGCATGATTCTTTTCATCACATCCAGCTTCTGCTAAGTTATGTAACATTGGTTGGAATTTGGGACCCTGGTCGGAATTTGAGACGATAAAACGATAAATTACCTAATTAAATATGCTTGTCCACTAAAACTATGTGCACCGATTTTAGAATCTTACAGAGAATAATTGTAGGGTAACAGCTAACAGGGTAGGACATATCTGGTAAGCATAGGCAGCAGGGCTGTAAACAATACTGGAAAAAAGTATTGCAATACCAATACTTTCACCAATACTTCTCGACCAGCAAGTTTCCTGTTTATTCAAACAAAACATGTGCTAAGGAAAACGCAGTTTAATTACAATATTACTTTTACATAAATTATCAGTTTAATTGCAATTATTATTTTCACATATCAAAAGTTAGTATAATTACAATAATCATTTTTGCACAAAACATCAGAATAACTACAATTATTATTTTTGCATATTTGCATTATGAAGACACGTGCCACAATCTGTCAGTTTCCCATACGTAGAAAACCATCATTTCAAAATTACTATAGGCGTGCTACACCATGGTTTATCGGCAGCATGCGGTTGCGGGTTCGACTCCGTGTAACGACTCTGGGCATGTGGTTTTTTGCGCAAACGTGCCTCTGTCACCAAGCAGTAAGCTGAGAAGTAAACGGCAAGTTCTGCGATTTCACTGGCCCCGTGTCCATGACCTTGGGATTCGTCCATTGCCATGATTGCCGGCTCAAGGGCCTAGGAAAAGGAGATGAGCACCTCTCCAACGTTCCGTATGGAATATGGGCTGACTTCAGTGACTTTACAACTCAAGAATGTGTGTAGAGGAGAAAACATTATATATCCGGTCGTTTCCCTGTTTATAGATTCCTTTCATTCACACCAGAGCCCTCTATTAGACTATTACTATCACACCAAATAGAGCGTAGATTGCAACAGGAGACAATTTTCTGAGCGTGATGACTTATTGCTGACCATTTCTTTGATCGCAAATATTTCAAGTGGAAGAGAGATATAATAAATTTTTTACTACGGTGAGAAAAAAGTTTTGGTATCGCGAATCGTTGACTGTCTAAAAAAATATCGCGATACTTTATTGCAATATTAACAGCCCTGATAGGCACTAATCCTGTATTTTAGGTGCTTAAATTATTTAGAAGCATATTTTCTCATCAAGCCAGCTTCTTTTTAGGTATGATCATTTTCATTTATCCCGCTCCCATTTAAACAGATTCTTCCATCAACACGTATCGCCTTAAGAACGATTATTTTCATCAATCCCGCTTCCACTTATAGACAGATTTTCTCATCAACACAGCTTCAACTTACTCATGATTCTTTTCAGCAACCCAAAGTCTACTGAAGCATGATTCTTTTCATCAATTGTGCTTCCATTTAAACATATATTTCTCATCAATCCAGCTTCTATTTCAGTATTTTTTCATCAATCCAGATTCTACTTAAATATAAGCAAATTGTTTTTATCTGTCCCGCTTCTACGTTTATAAACCTTTTAGCCATTTAAACATTCTGATGACAGCTAAAATTGCACAGTAATCAAAACTCAGTTGAACAATAAAAGAAATAATTTAAGCGCTTAAAATAGAGGATTACCGCGTAGGTCATACATGTAGGCGTGTGCGACCTGCGCATAACGAACAACCAAAGATGGTAGAGTCGTAGACTAAGATGTGACACTTCCTATCTGCGCTGTGTATCTGAATGTTTACGTCACCTACCCTAGAATCGATTGTTGTTGCTATGGTACCACTAAGATACCACTTTCTCAGTCGCTGCGTAGCGCGGCTGGAGTGGCGTCAACCGCGCCATGTAGCGAATGGAGAAGTGATTTTTATGCTTTGACCAGCACACAAGTCAAATACACAGCGAGATAGGAAGTGTCCTATCTTAGTCTACGACTCTACCATCTTTGGAACAACGATGCAAACAACACCTTATTTATTGCGGTCCTCTTATTGTGAGACGTTACCCAAATAATTGTCACGAGGGACGAGAACAGAAAGGAAAAAACAATTTAAGACTTAATGATAATCGACGAATAACATTTTTTGAAAGAATTTAGAAAAACTTACTAGTACTGTTAGTAGGTTAGACCCGGTAACTGAAAATATTGACGTCATCGATCCTCTCATTGAACAGAATTACTATAGGACTAGAATGATAACGCTTCCGTTATTGGGTTACGGCCAACAACGAATCAGACGTGACTTCCGGTCAGAGCAAACGAGACTTGAACGAGATTGTGTTTACACACGAAACAATGTTAAATTTGTCTATTTTCATGGAATTCAGTCAATGACCAGAAAAGTTAACTAGGCTCATAGTTTTGCATATCACTCAACTCAAAGTCCTCATGCTGGTTTAAAACAAGTCTGTCGCTGCTAAGAAATTAGTATTAATGCAAGCGGCGTAGCTGTTCGCTGCCGATGTTTTTATGCAAAGCAACATGCAATTATAATATTGAAATCAGTCACAGGACTAAAATGTTTATTCATCGTTGTCTTCTAGAACAGACGACAGCGATGAATAAACATTTTGCCTCAAAGAATCCTGGGATCCCTTACTTGAGCGATAATCCGAACTTTCATAGGCAATTAGCTGGGCTTGGATCCTCTGCACTCGTTGCCTGAGCAAGAAGTTTATATCGTATTAAAGAGGTTTCACATGATGACGGTTACGTATCCAACGTTCACTAATATCATGGGCCATGCCTCGAAGCATCCGTTTTTGTGAAGGATATTTTGGAGCAGATATTTTATACAATAATATTATATAGGGAGCCTAATATATAATTCAATATGTCAACCTATGACTATGAGACCATAAAAAAATAATTATGCGCTATTTAATTGTAGATATCGTCTCTAGCTTTGATCACTGAGTGACGTAATAATTATTTCCACCATTGTAAATCAAGGCTAACAGCTGTGGTTAGCCTACAAATAAATAATTATAAGTAGGTCGAATGAGTAGAACTAATGACTTGATTAGACCTACACTATATGGCTGATTTAAAATGTTTTAGCTTTTCGCAGAGTGATGCGATAATTATCCTAATTTAAGTAATTTGTCTTTATAATGTAGGTCTAATATGAAATTATACATTACCGGCAAAAATGTAATTAATTTATGAATTACATTGATTTTTGGCAAACAATAAAATTCAACAACTAACAATTGTAATTAACCTTCTCCAATATGGCCACTATATTGAACATGTCAGAGGCTTCAGCAAAAAGCACGTGATCTCATCGGCCTGGGTTTCACGACCAAAAGTTATCAGTCGCCCACTGTAGGTTATATTTGGCAAAATAGAAGTTGAATTTGTCTTTACTTTCGCAAGCTCACGGCTAGGACGCTATATACAAAAGACACAGAGTTAAACGCCAAGCATATGTAGGCCTAGAAGTTTGTTTTCACATGCTGTGAAGAGACGAATCTTTAGGTTCTGTTTTTGGGAACCTTTAATTGCGAGGATGATGGAAAGTATCGTTTAGTAACAGTTTTCATTCAGGTGTGAGGGTCTGTGAAGGTAAAGGGAGAAGCATCATTGACAATATTGTTGTCTCACGCGCTTAGCCATAATTTCTAGGTTTCTTTTGACAAGCGATTACCTTAATGAGACGATTAGAATGCGTTGTGGCATTAGGAATAGTCACGTAGTAAAAGCATTTCTGAAGCCGTTTCTTATCATGAAGTGCATTAATTATTTGGCAATGTTATTTCTTCCTCATCTCCTTTATTCGAAAGTCTCCTTCTCTTGTTCTCTGTCTCTGTCTGTCTCTGTCAGTCTCTCTGTTTGTCTCTGTCTCTCTCTCTGTCTGTATGTCTCTCTCCCTCTCTATCTCTCTTCCTTTCTCTCTCCATCCCTCTCTCGCTCTCTATTTATCCATCCATCCATCCATCCATCAATCCATCCATCCAACCATCCATCCATCAATCCATCCATCCAACCATCCATCCATCAATCCATCCAACCATCCATCCATCAATCTATCCATCCATCCAACCATCCATCCAACCATCTGTCCGTCCGTCCAAAGTTGTAGTTGATTGCGTTGATTATTATGTGTAAAAGAAAGTTAATTACAGTTGCCGAGTCTTTTATATAGAATAGGCGTACATTTAAAAGACGGTCTTCAGTTTGCATGGAGAAGAACTTTTGAATGCTAGTTCCTATTGAGGAGGAGAAAGCGGACTGACATGGTACAAAGTTACCAGATGAATGACTATATCGAATTCACACAACTTTGTCGAAGAATCAGTTATATGAGTCCATAGCTGTCACGGTTTTGACCTCGTCAAACTTGCAGAGCG
This sequence comes from Bimastos eiseni, assembly GCA_959347315.1. Taxonomy (NCBI): domain Eukaryota; kingdom Metazoa; phylum Annelida; class Clitellata; order Crassiclitellata; family Lumbricidae; genus Bimastos; species Bimastos eiseni. The sequence goes on from OY365819.1 coordinate 24,708,144, forward strand.
ACCGATCGGAGATGGTAGATTCGAAATGTCAAGCAGATGACATTACACTTTCAATTTTAATTCATCTTGTTTGACAATTATACTGACCTGACGAATGGTGTTTGACATTTTATGGGCAATTCAATTGAAGTAGAAATTCCCTGGTTGGTATTCCGCTATCCTTACAGGGAACTTCCATTTGCTATTGCATTCGATTCTTTACTTGAATTAACTGGAGGACTTGACGTTGCTATGTTTAGGAGGGTCCATCAAGGATAGCCATTCATTGGTTGACCAGGTGACACAATATGCAATGGATTCCGATGACATCTTTGACGTTCTGGGCGTGAATGAAAAAGAGAAGACTGCCTTGTGAAGAATCCTAAAGGATGTAGCGATGATCCCTTCTAGCATGATCTCAAAACGACGACAGTGCTGGTAAAGACAGTTGTGAATGACTCTGTTAAGGAGAACCATTGTGATGCAATCCATCCTCGTCTCTTGGAATGCAACAGGAAGACATACTCACGCGAGGTCCGCTCTAATGACACGCTGATAGAGATGACAGACAACAGCGATTGTTTTATTCAGTAAAAGCTCTATTTTGTCCATAGTAAGTCTGTTGCCGGATTGGAGGTCAAAGGTTCTGGAATTCGCTGCCACGCGCCGATTAGGCTCCTGAGCCCTTAATTTCTTGTTGACTTGACTAAAACATTTTATTTGTCCTTGCCTGTCCTCTTTAGACTGCATTTATGTCTTTTAGGACTGGCCTTGGATGAGACCAAATTTTTTATGTGTTTCTGTGAGCCGTCGGTTGATGCTCTGTGCAATACAAGAGTCTTTTAGTCATAGCTACAGACTTTTAGTTATTTAAAATTTTGAACCAATATTTTGTTATCCATTCAAGCAAATATATAACTTTGTTTTTAAATAATTCAAATCAAATTCTTTCTATTTATCGATGAAGATTGATGATTCCATGCCTTCGTGGTGAAAATTCCTTACATACCTGCGCACAGGGTCCCTATACCTGAATCCGCCACTGTATGGAATCCGCTACTGTCTGGAAACCTGACATCTTCGTAGGCCTACACCATTAGAACAACCCATATGACTTGATGCAGCGATCGTGTGTAAGTTAACGTGCAGCCATTGGCTTTCGGGTGGGGCTTTTGAAGATTTGAATGAGTGACTGCGTGAGGGAATGATTGAGCTAATGACCGCATGAATTGGCAAGTGAGCAAGTGACTGAGCAAGGGTACTCCCTTACTCAGTCACAAGCTTACTCGCCCATTCATGCGTGAGTAAATGAGTTAGTGAGTGAGTGAGCGTGACAGTTAGTTAATCGGTCTCTCGATCGTACATGGTAATAAAGAATAAAATCAGAGATATACCCAGTTGCTCATATTGAATTCATTTAACATTAAAAGATGTTCAATTGTTTATAAGTCGCATTCAGATGAGCACGGTCTGCTTAACTCCAGTTCTTAACTTAAGCATCACTTTTCTTTACAAAGACATAATCTTCTGCAAAGAGACCAGCTCTCGGTTCGTTATACTTGAGTTCTTTGTGCGTTCGGTATCCATTGTTTTCCATAAAATCCTTGTATTTTCCGCCGTCTCCATGTCTATATTCAACCGTGAGAATCTTAATGTCGATTCGGTCGAATGGAATCGTCTTGAGGACATCGAGTTCCACACCTTCAACGTCGAGACTGAAGAAGTGGACTTGAGTCCGATTCAAGGCCAGCAAGATCGTCTCAAGTGGAAAGCAAGGAACGATAGTTTCCTTCCTCTTCTCAGACAAACTCTCCTCTTTCAGTTTCACACGACCAGCGTGGCCTTTACTGCCTTGGAATTCAAGCTACGCACAAGATAATATGACAGTTTTTTCAATACGCAAGAATTCACCAACTGCCTGCAAATGAAGCATAGGCCTAATATCTTTATACAAAAGTGCGATTGGCTATTACGACTACGCGATGTTAAACGACTGCTTGTATAACTATAAATAAGTCTTCAGTTTTTTCGTTGAATGTCATTTGTTGGCCTTATCAAAGTTACTTCGATATTTAATGACGATTTTCGTTCTTAACCTGAATAAATAAACCTTGAAACAAATCATAGTCGTGTGATGTTGGTTCGAATCGTTTAACTTATTTTATTAAGCATTTCAGTTTTATGTTGTAGAAATATATCACTCGTGAAATCTTCAAGAAATAGAAAATGAAATAAAAGTATCAATTAAATAAATTTGATATAACTAAACTTGTAGTTGTAATTTCAATTATTAGCATTAAAATCTGCTAAAACAAATAAAGAAAATTGTGATAAAAGCATTCACTGAAATGATGCCTAGTTCCAGTGTCGAAGTTGGAATTATTAGAAACGAATAGGCCTACATCATTGGAGGTTACAAAAGAAAAAGGAAATAAAATACAAGTAGTGGCGTAGCCTACATTGAACGCAATGGCTGTCTCGATTTTTTAATTAAACAACGTTACATGTATTTGAAATAACACTCAAGTTATTTTTCAGTTTGGTCCATTATTTCAAATAAATTTAAGAATAAGGTGCCGTTCACATATTATATAACGCTTAAGGGTTAGGTGGGTGAGTTCCGGTTTTGTTAGCGTTATATTGTGTAGGGTGGGGGTGTAGGTTAAAGGTTTCGTTATATAACAAACTTTTTGCAGCTTATGCTATTTTGTCTGTCTGCCTGCCAATTGGAAATTCCATGTACCACGGACCTTCAATGTTTAATCGAAGTTCACTATACGTTGTGAACCAAAACTAGCACCATTAGCTGTCACCTGGCATTCTTACTTATTATTTATAAATCCACTTTTAACAATTTCTTCTTTATAATTTTAACAATTTCCTGTGCATAGCTTTAAACGCTCTAAAATTCAATTCTGTGTGGTTTGTTTTGAGTCTGGTTTAAATTAAAATTAATTCACTTGAAATAATTATTTTGGTATGTCTTATCATGATGTTTGATTTTTTTTCCATAGTATGTGTAAATAATTTATGTTTGCTTAAATACCTAATTGCAGTTGTAGTATACACTCTGTATACATCATGCGCTATTAAGGAATAGTTGTACCGCAAACCTATCGAAAAATGCCTGATAGTGCAATACTAAACCAATCCATTTTGTGTGATACTGTAATGCTCATTTCTAGTGCAAAACAGGAAGGAAACTAAAATTGTGCTTTTAAATAGGATATACGTCACTATCATGTATCATAATGCTCTATTATAGTAGGCTTAGGCTACATGTAGATACATTGTGACAATCGTCGACTACCCAATTAGTTACCGTAATTAATACAAGTGAATTTATCGCCATTAAAAGTCCGATTATTAAGATGCAGAGGAGCTCCATACATCCGGTCTAATCATCATTGGCACGAGAGAGTACACAAATTTAAGATAGCTTTTGTTACATAGCTAATTGGGCGAAGGATGATTTTTTACTGCAAATTGAATGGATAAAGGCAATTATCAGCTGAATCACTACTATTTAAGTGCTAACTGATATTGTATTGTTATAAAAGTTTCAAATTGTGCAATACAATAATGTCGATTTAATGTGCTTATAGACTGGGGTGGGGTAGCGGGTAGGTAGCATATCTGTTACATAATATAGGGGTGGGGGTCACAGCTGCTGTTATGTAACGTTATTAGGGGTAGGGGTTGATCAAAAATTGGGATTTGATGCGTTATATAATATGTGAACGGCCCCTAAAGACCACGCCACCTTTCTAATCCTCTGTGACATTTCTCGACCTTTTTTCCTCTGCTGCATTGGCCATTAATTGACACTGAGGCCGTTCAACGTTTTCAAATAATTGTATTTCTTGTTTCTCTTAAGACACCAGAAATCAATATTAAACATCAACTCAATCTGATACACATTTTCAGCGCAAATTGACAGTATTTTATACACAGTTCGTGATGTACTTAATCGGCAACTCAATCTCGTCGCCACACACTCAGAGCGCTGGCCAGATACCTGGCTACATGTATGTAGCCTAAAGAAATTCTGTAGAAAGCCCATACAGCTCACCGCATAGGCCGACACCTAGGCGTCAAACAGGCAACTAGACCTACAGATAAAGGCTCTACATTCATACATACATATGCATACATTGCATAAAACACGTTTAAGCCTACATCACAACATGTTGTCGAGAAAGCAAACGCTTGACTGCATGTGTGACTTTGGCTGAGAAAATAAACGCGATGTCTAGAGAAATGGTGTTTAGGTTTGAATGGTATGAAACTGCACTGGGCAGGATTGAAACTGGGGAACAGTACAGCAACAACCGCAAATGGTGTGTTGTCCAGTGGCATCTGCGATGCGCTTCTAGTAGGGATAGCGGTTCAGAAGCGTTGCCACAGAAGCACTTAAGGCCTCGCAAGAAGAAGCATGTTTTGAGACTAGATTGCTGTCTAACCGCGCGTAACGAAGAATGTACATGTACATCGCACATTTTGAACCAATTCATGCACGTTATAAAATTAAAAAAATTATTATGCACGGTGAAATGTCATAGTTCATGACTCAATGACGACAGAAAATGATATGTTGATCTGTAAACGCGTTTTCCGTTATGTATGTATGAATGTGTATGTGTGTAGGCCTATTTGCCTGTCTGACGCCCATATCTACGAAAGTGTAGCCTTTCTAGATGGAGATCTAGGAACGTTCTGTGCTGCCAGTCATCTTGGAATGATCTGTATACAATTCAGTATTTCAGAAGAATTATTCGAATTTAAAGTGTAAGGTATTATAGGCCTATCTGAATTTTATTGTTGAAACATTATGCAAGATCGTCTGTAACACGGATTAACAAGATGATTAGCAGATCTAAACGCTTACTTGTGCAGCGTAGTCGTATGGACTGAGACAGGCATTGAGGGACCAGACGTTTCTGTTTTTACCGAGGAGTTGAGTGTAGTAATATGGATTCGCCTCAATGAGAACGCCCGTCCACTGTCTGTAACGCTCGAGTGGCAAACTGTTCGACGCCCTTTCGCCATCCAACGCTCCACACTCCACGAAAAATCCATTTCTCTGCGTCGCATAATCAGACGAAACAGATTCTAGGTCTCATTTTGGAGAATTCGAATAGCCAAAAATACATGTAGGAGAAAAAATCGGTGACGGAAATAACGAATACTTGCAAAGACAATTTTAGGCATTGACAGAAAATATGATCGTTTAGCTGTTTTAAAGTTGATAAATGAATGACAGCGCATGCAACACTTGAGCTGCACGACCACAATTTCAGATCCATTCCATTAAAATAATTGAACAGTCAAAGGCCATCAAAATGCGAGCTTGGCCGAGTAGTCTGATGGTCAGCAATCGCTAGAATAGCTTCGAGGAATGGTGCTGACAAGTTCTAGGTGAAACTCCCAATGGTGTGTACAAGATGCGACCTGTTACATCATTTCAAAGAGAAAAAATAAAGACAGCTGGCGAGTGTATCACTAGCTCATTATCAAATTGCTTATGGTCCCCTTACGTACGAAATGTAGAATCGAACCTGACAATTTAAGCAAATGTATGAATGCATCTCAAACCACAGCGTTAGCTGTACTGAATTATGTTTGCATACTTACCAATTTAGTCATCTATATGTATAAAGCAGAAAAGTATGGATGTAACTACATACATACTTTTCTTCTTTATATGTATGGATGATTAACTAACTTAAATAACCTATATATGTTGCATATAAGCATTTGATCCACTGGACCGATTGCTCCCAAATTTCTTATAATAACTTAATTCTAAGTTTAACCCAGTTTAACCAAGTAACCCAGGTAAAGCAGGATGCTTCAGCTCGTATAAATTTAGACCAATCTAAGTAATTGTAACATTTTACTTTTCAAATGCAATAGAGCGCGTCTGCAGCGGTAGACTGTTTCACAAGAACGTTCAAGACATGCGTTAGACATAATATTCAGCTTCGCGGCACCGCAGAATCCTCGTGGTTTGCCGTATACACTGAAACATGAAGCTGCTGGATCCTATGGGCGTGAGCCTGGTTCATTGGAATTCTTAAGCTTTATTCAGCGGTATGCAGTTGGATGAAAGTGATCGTGTGACTTGATGCCTGTAATGACCAGACTCACCTTCTGACTAAGTAAAGCATCAACTTCCTTCGACTGTGGTGTGTCCAAGATACCTTTGGACAGAGTGACGGCGCCTTCAGTGGGAGGAGGATCCAACAGCTGTTCAACGAGTTTGATCATCTGAGGGTCTCTCGCTGGGGCCTTTCTCTCAACGAGGCGTTGCATAATCGACCGTGCTTCAACATCGAACTCCAATACACCGCGGTTTATGAACTCGAACTGTTTTTTGCCTGACCGACTGCCCTCTGCCACCTGCCGTTCTTCGTAAGGACGTGTGCAACATCGCCGACGAAAGAGGTATAACACCAGGAAGACAATCAGGAAGAAACAGATGACTACTAATAATCGTCTTTGACGAAACCTAGGACCAACATCTATGAGACAAAATTTAAGTCAGTTAAGTCATAAATGATTAAAAGCTGTCGATACAACAAAGAGAAATCGAATAAAATATGAAATTTCAGATATCATTATTGACCGACTCTCTAACATCCATTTCCACTTAGGTCTAAATCCATCGCACGTAGTGATAATCGATCTGGAGTGGCAGCGTCTATGTGTTTGAGTGACAGGTATTTAAACGCAGCAGAGGTGGTGAATATTAGGAGCAAAGGAGTTCTTGGACCAAGGTCCAGAGGAAACAGAGAAAGAGATTAAGATGATGACGATGATGACGATGATAATAATAATAATAATAAGTTATTGTCATCACAATTGCTATTGATTTACTACTACTTAGATTAGAACAGTGTTCTTGGAAACACGTCAGGATTGAAGCGGCTTCAGTCACTTTGGACGATTGCTAGGGTTCTAGAATTGGTTCAGAAGCTGCTTGGAATGGTGCGAGATTCTTCAGCGATGTATCCTACAGTCATTATTTTGGTGCTTTGGTCTATTTGGATTGACACTAGCTTTTATGAGTCTCTTACGATTGGTACCAGAGTCTCTTTGAACTGTGCTAGTTAAAGAATCGGTGCTTGAGTTTCTATAAACTGGTGCAATAGTCTCTCTTGATTGATGCTTGTTTCCTTGAATGATGCACGATACATGCCGATAAAGCACCTTTGTTCATGGAATTAAAAGAGTAATAATTGGATACTATTATTGCAATTTATTGATGATTAGTATACTATGGCGAAGAATGGAAAGAATCAGCCGGACAGAGCACAAGACCAATGAAGATATATTGAGGAGGGTAGAAGAAAAGAGATCAATGATAAAGACAATTCGAGAACGACAGAGAAGATGGATGGGACACATAATGAGAGAAGATTCACTACTTAAAAACATCATAGAGGGGAGAATGGAAGGGAAAAACAAGAGGAAGACCAAGAACAATGCTTTTAGACTGGATGATGAAGAAAGGTGGATACGGAAAAGTGAAAGAAGAGGCCCAACACAGGGAGGAGTGGCGTCATTGGACATATGAACCTGTCTGAAGGCAGAGAACCAAAGAAGAAATATGCTATTACATTTGTACCAACCAACTATTTCAAAATAACGATCACAAGTAGAATCGATTTAATCGCGCGATAACCTAAACATGTTCCATATCTCACCTGATAGTCGCTTGTGCATCATGTTGCTATAATTATGCAAGTGTTAATCGTGCTTAGTTCGCTCAATTGGAACATGCAACAGTATCTGTGTAGTAGACCTATTGTGTATGTCTACAAAACTCTGATCCAACGACTAAAAAGACGGTTTGAACATCGGCTGAAATCGGTGCGTACAACAGTTACTGGGATAACGTAGGCTGGTCCTTTATAAATATCTATACGTAGGACTCAGTTAATGGTAGATGGAAGACGTTCATGACGTTACCTTTACGGCTTGTAAAGGCCGTGTAGCAGGCTGAGTAAACACAGAGCAGTGGACCATATCGTTTAAACACAAAGCATCGGACCATGTCTATTCAACCATGTCTGGGTGCCTTTAATATGCATAGCAGACACGCTGAGCGTTCTAATGAATCTTTCACTACCTGTACTCTATAACCTAACATAAAGAGTGACAACTTACAATGTGACGCGTACAGGTTGCTACATGGAGGTGTTAATGCCAACGTCACACCAGCCAGACCCCGATCTCACGACGCTCCTGACGATCGCCCTATAGTCTCAATAAATGTTTCCGAACGTGGTGAGAGCCTGAACAATAACTGTTTTAATGAACCGCAGCGCCGTTACTGCGACCAACGTACAATTCGCCTCGTTCTCATAGCGCACAACAAGTCCTCCACCACGCTCAACGCCACGCTCGCATAACGATTGCCCTACACCCACAGCGTCTTCATCACGACCAAACCGATCGCATTACGTGCAAACGACGCCTTCACTGCGCCTTAGTAACGTTCGCCGCGCTTCAACTGAGCACCAATCACGCTCCTAGCACAACTTATCACGCCGTGATCACGCTCTGACCACGTGTATTGCGATGGTCACAATCATGTAATATCACCTTGCGTTCTGAAACAAAGTCTTTTTCTACAGCTGCGATGCCACTAAACGATAAAGTGTGATGATGTAAAAGGGGCAAAGGGATAGAGAGAGTAATGCTTGACCAATTGGATCAGGAAACACAAGGAGGTATTGGAATCCGTCGTTTCATCAAGTGTTGCCCTGGTAGCAGAGCCGGTCCAACATCAAGCCTCACAGCTTCTAGCATGTACCAGCACAGGATAAAGACCTAGACATCGACGCTACCAGTGTCACAAGCAACGACAGCCAGAGAGGCAAGTAGATAGAGCCGTGAAGTTCCCATTCACAAGAAGAGCAGAGCATGGAAGTAGCCGCTGTCAACCCAAATAAGAAGACGAAAGCCTATTTAGTAAAGACATGAATAAGAAAGAGCGCCTCTGGAAAGAAAATGCAGCTGAGTTGGGTATTAGGGTGTAATGATGATAATGGTGATTTTTCTTTTCTTTTCATTGAAACATTTTATAGTGAGGGAAAGTTGTCACTACATATCAGTAGATTCAAACATATTTTGTCTGAAGGCGTTGTGTTATGCAATGACGAAGGTACAATCCCCAAAATGTAAAATTTTGATGCTATTATAGAGTTGCAAATTCCATTAGTTGAATTACAACTACAACAATATTATCCAGCAATCATAATCTAGGTCAATTAAAAATAATTTCTATATAAATTATCTTACTGTTCTGCCAAAGGGTATTATTTTATACACTCATGCTTTTCAATCAGACATAGTTACAAACGAACACTAAAATATTGAAGAAAAGCTCCAGACAGCATTAAATTTATGCCGCTCGATATTGTGATTTGTTATCAAACACCCGCATTGCACGACGAAGTTCTAAGCGCGATCTAATAAACCCATCACGAAACTTAGGTCCACAAACTGACATTGATGCTTCGGTAACAACCTTTATGCACCGCTCGACTGCCTGGGTATGACACGGCAATCTTGGAAATGCGAGCAACGTTTCTCCACCAATATTTACATTTACATATTGTTGTAAGTAGTAGTGTTTGTATTAGATTGGCGATTTTAACCATAATATTGGTTAAATCGACCTCCTAATAGGTTACCACACGTATTATTAACCTATAATTAGGTCACAAAATCACTAAAAATTGAAAATGAGTCACAATGCATGCACGAACCTAAGGGCTAGGTCAAACATCAACAACAAATGCTAACAAGTTAATAGGTTAACAAAGTTTACGAGCCTAGGTTCGTCAACTGCGATATTCGTTGTACGCCGTGAACTAACCTAGGTCCAAAGTCGAAATGCCTCCAATACGTTAAATGAGAATAAAATACCAACAGTTTAGATGAGACATCGTGTTTCGCCAAATCGGCAGTTTCGAAGAGTTATCATATGTTAACCAAGTCTTCATTTGAAAAATTGATTATCACAAATAGAAAATATTCTCATATATGTAAAATGAAAGTAAATATTTCTCCACAGCTTAAAGAATTGTCTTTACAACATAAAATGGAATACACGAAGAAGACTGTTATTGACTAAGAAAAATTGCGAAACAGAAAGGTATGGTTGGTTATATGAGACTGCGTGAAGCAGATTTGATTAGTAAAATTGAAGCTCACGGGGTTCAAACACTCATACCCTCACATTTTGCTCCAATCTCATCCGATGCTAGTTTGATGAATGCACCCGTCCCCGATATTTTAATCCTAACACGCTTTCCCATACCAGTTACCACAGCACCAAAAATATTCGTTAAAGCTAAATCAGCGATTAGTAAATTCGCAAAGTGGATTGAAGGGTCCATACCCGAAGAACCAAAAGAAAGGTGAGCGAGAAGATAGAAGCACTGAAAGCCAAAGTGAATTCAATATTCGGTAAAATTCTTAAGAAAACACGTGAAATAAGATTGACGGCCTCAGCAATGAAGTGTTTCACGAAACAATACACGGTTGAAGGAGCTAACGGAATCGATGCCACATCATTTTTTCCTTAACACCGTTCAAACACAGGCGTTAGACATGTTGACTAGAAACCGACAGACAAAGGTTAATTTTGTCCTCACCTGCGCAATGGAACGTGTTGACATGAAATCCCAGCAAGTAGATACCGAGATTTTTCCGTTTGTCTCTAAGACCGAGGTGATTTTAGACTCCACCGACACAAGTGAAATGTATAACAACGCGAAAGATAAAATCTTAGAATCAATGGCAGCCTTCCAGGTGTGTGGTAGTAACTCGAGACTTAAAGCGATTCAAAAACTAGATATCAACACGGTTGTTTATAAACCGTTGAAGGGCAGTTGGTACATTCCACTACCGATATGTCTAACGGGTAAAAAGGCTATTGTTAATATGAAGAACGTAGACGAAGAATGTTTCGAGTGTGTAACGAGATCCTTAAATCCTATTGAGAGAGGTTCAGAAAGAATCAAGAAATAATTAAAAATACAGTCTGAGAAACTTAATTGGTCTGGCATCGAATTCCCAATCGAAGCGGATGCTAACGTGATAAGTAAGTTTGAGAGAAATAATAATATTAGTATTAATGTTTATGGTCGCGAGAAAGATGTTTAACTATTCCCACTATATTTATCGAAGCACGAGAGCGATATCAGTGTAGATCTATTACTCATTTCAGATGGAGAAAAGAAACACTATTGTTGGATAAAGAACTTTAACAGAATGATGGCGGTTCAAACAGACAAACTCCGTTCATTCGATGCACTATTGTAAGCGATATTTGATGAGACATAGAGAACTAGATTCGCTAAATAAACACACAGAGTACTGTTCCAAACACAAAATATAGAACTTCCAGAACCGGGAACTATGTTGTATTTCAAAAATTATTATCGAAAGATGAGAGTTCTCTTTGTCGTGTACGACGATTTCGAATCTTTCATAAAGCATATTGACACTTGCCAACCAGACCCCAGCATGTAACGCTACCAAATATTGTTTTGTCGAACATGGATCTAATCGAAACTTAATATAAATAATTTCAGAGGAGTATTTCTAAGAGACGAGTTACCGAATAGGCCAAGAGCGAACGAGTGCGACATCCTTAATCTGGATGATTCTGGCGGTAAAGAAACACATTGGACGTGTTGGATCAAGCGCGCCAATGATAAGATTTATTTTGACAGCTACGGTTAACCCCCGCCTACGGAGTTGATAAACTACATACAGAGGCCGCAGTTCTACAACAGCGAACGAATTCAACCTGACGGTGAAGTGTTATGCGGACATTTATATCTGTACGTGTTGAAGAAGACGATCAACGATGGATGAAAATTTTAAGAAGTTATAAACGAATTGTATTAAATAAATTCGTATATATATATAAACATGCCTATTGATAAATTTGAACGAACTGATACTGGGTCAACTCAGAGAGTAGTGTCTGGAGGTGCTACTCTTTCTCAAGCGAGTAATACCTTTTTAAAACGAGATGGAACGAACACCATGGATGGTGATTTTGAAATGAGCGGCAACTCTATAAAAGGTCTACCGACTGACATTCATCCACCAGTCATCGCCAGCCAGGCCGCGAGCTTGGATCAAGTTGAGACCTTAGTCAATCAGGCGATATCGGGACAAGTAGATACCACCGATTACCTGAAAGCATCGTAACAGCGGCTCTAACCATTACTTCTGGTACAACGATAATAAACGGTTTAACTTACGAAGCTAGTGCTAGCGAATAGCACAGTGTGCTTGGCCATGAATTCGGCCCGTAGAAGGCTTTTTAAAACGCTTCTCACCACCCCGATATTTGGGTCTCTAAAACACCAATCACTGTTTGGATTAAGATGAAGTACCCCATTTCTCTGTCAATGTCGGGATTTTACATCATGCCGGCCGTTCCGAGGACGCATATATCGCTAGTTGGAAAGTTCAAGCTAGATGGAATAGTATTTACAGATAGGCCCCTATTCCAACCCCTCAAACGGATATCCTCGCTTATAGATTTTTGAATAAATTTACATTTCCCGCTTTGTCTAATTACGCGTGTTGGAGATTTCACATTATATCCATGGACCCTGTGCCGTTTACGCTGGTATCTGCAAGCTACAGTGGATTCCAACGCCGACCAATAGCACACTAGGAAGAAAATGTAAAGTCGGCTAAGTACCCGCAGTGAGAATCTGGAAGATCGGCTTGAAAGGTGGGAATAAAAACACAGAAAGGATATCTGAATGGCGGGTGAGAGCGTACAATAGTGACGGACAATGGGTTATGGTATACATATCGTCTAATCCGTCTTATTTAGGAAATACTTATAAAGAATTTTTTATAGATTCCGTTGGAAAATATTGAACATATGAGTTTCAGTGCCGCAATGCTGAACCGGGTAAGCCAGGATTAAGAGTGATGCAGTTATTCGTGTACGATGAATAAAACAACCAGAAACGTTTTCTATTTCGCCTTAAGGAAAATAATTTCTATATAAAAAAGGAAAATGATTGTCACACACGAAACGTTTTAATCCGAGTAAAATGATATTTTATATAAATTCGAGAAAAAGACGAGCAACTTTGGTCAGCGTATTAAGATAAGATATGAATACCCGAACGGTGTCGGAGGTGATTTTCATATCAAAACTCCAGTATTAAAAAGTTGGGGCAAATCTCCGGGTTATGGTTTTGGTAAAACCAATTGCCCCATGTAGGCTATAGTATACCGGTAACGATGCGCGATAGGTATTCCGAACCGACCGAGGAATAATTGAGGGCTCTCGGTATGTTTGAAAGTATTTTGGAACGCATTCAGGAACATCTGTAGGATCCTGTTACGAGAGAGGTCACAAATAAGCGTTACAAACTTTCACAGGTTGAACAAATGTCTATTTTATTTCAAAAACAGTAAAACGATCCACCAAGGATGTTCCCGAAATTGATAACTGCGTATAGAACAGCGAATGTAACAAGTGGATTTTACGATTTAGATGATAATCCAATCGACACTCTAGCACTAATATCCACTCAGTGTAGTGTCGTGCTAGATATGACATGTAGTATATTCATCGGAAATAAACCGTCCGTACAATTAAAGGTAGAAGAAGTTGTATTAACAGAAGACCTGAAGTACGAAAGCAGTAAGGGCGTCTATTTTCTAAGAATTTCATGACCTCCAAGAAGGATTAAATATTGATTGTTAATTTTCAATGACTTTTCATTGAAAATTTAAATCACAAGTTCAACAACTTCGTTATCTCCGGATACCAGGATATACGGCGTGATGAAATCCGGTTCCGTTTCTATCCTCGTTTTCATAAAAGTAAATGTCTATGTCTTGCTCGTTTCCAACTTGTCGTGCAATGGCCCCTCGTAAACACTCATGTAATACTCTGTCTCATCCAGTGCCTCTACCGTTGTTAGGTAGAAATAGCCTATAGAGCCGATCAGATACTGCTTCGTTTTTACTGTGTAAACCACATCTTCTTCCAAAGTTTCTAAATGTAAAAATTTACGAGTTCCCATATTTTATTAGCTGAGAAAACAACATTATGTTAACACTCGGATCTCGTATCTATTTTCCACACTTTTCCGTTGTTAACCTGTATTGAATTCGCTCCGGTTTTTAGCGCCATACTTGCCCTGTACAGTGACGAGTAGGTGACGGCTTCGTTCGTGTCTCTATCAAAGATTTCAACGCTTATCGGGTTATTACGAATCGTTCATAGATATTCGTATCTGGGCAGTACTTCCTTTTTCTTCTTCACCGGCACCTTCTCTTCTGACAGTACTATTTCTGGAAAAACACCATTCTCGACGACTGTCCTTAGCTTATCCGGTTTGTAGATAAATCTCGCGCCTTTCATTCCGTTTGTATTCATTAGCGATTCCAAAATGGAGCGATCCATTTTTAAATAATAGAAAATTTGTCTTTAATATACAACGCTCATCTTCTGTCCATCCGATTGGAAGTTTAGCAATTTATCTGAAATGACAACTGCATAAGCTTCCGTTCCAGCTGGCACCGCAGCATTGAAAGTAGCCTTGAACTGGATGTCTACGACAGATTACTTTAACCGTTCGGATTGCTTACTCACATCGAAAACGAATAGCGGATGTAAATTCTTATACTCGGCCGGCGTAATGTTGCTCTGAGTTACGAGTTGATTCATCTCATAGAATTTTTCGCTGAAGCTCGCGGCATCTCTATAAGCTCTCGAAAATTGCTGATTCGGGAATGAGAGGTTGTAATCAACTGCTAGATATCTTTCTTGGTTCATCATCACGTACATGTTTTTCAGGTCGCAATGATCGAAAATTGATGGATTAGCTTCTTGATTGCCGCTTCGATTCGTTTGAAATCCGACTATGATATACCTCGGTTTTTCCGGCGATATCTTTACGCAAAGTTGCCAACTAAACGTCGTCGATTGAAGAACCGTTATGGTATCGCATTGATGAGCTCGATAGGCTACTGGTAGCGTTGCCTTTGATTCGAGGGTTTTATACAGCTGCATTCTTTCCGGAATCACATGCGGCATAAACCACGAAATTTTGCTAATGTTGACTTTACCTGCAGCTGCGGCGGCCAACCTGAAGACGGCATCGTCGTCGGATTGGCGAACGAGAGTTAAAGTCGGCTTCATACCGTAGACTATCTTATCATAATCCTCGCAGAATTAAAAATGTGCTTCAGAGGCACGATGAAGCTAAATACGCCCTTGGCAGTTGGTTTCTGAATGAGATACGCCTGTCTGACAGGCGAATCCCGTGTTGTCGGCTATACAGCAGTCGCGGCTGTGTCTTTAGTCCATAATTGGTTGTCTTTGTGCGAGAGAGAAGTCGGTGGGATATTTAAATAAGTCCAGCATAGTTGTGAATTGTCCAGGATGAAACACGCTTTCGATGTCTTGATTCGACAGGGAATACGACATTTAGCTGAAAAGATGCATGAGCTCGTTGTTGGTAATGGCGTAGCATCAGCATTGGCGTAAGCTGTTCCATCTGCTTTAATCATTCTACCTTTGAATAGCATGTATAACTCGGAGGGATGGCTGAACAGATCTTGAGTTTCGATATATACAGTTTACGAACCTAGGTTCATAGGTTCGTGCATGAATTGGACTCATTCTCAATTTTTTGTGATTTTGCGACCTAATTATAGGTTAATGATACGTGTGGTAACCTATTAGGTGGGCGTTTTAACCAATATTATGGTTAAAATCACCAATTTATTACAAACACTATTATTGTCGTATGTCAGCATCTGAAATGTCTGCTGTCAATAGTGTTTCACTGAATTGAACGTTTGTCCAATTAAACATGTCATACATCAGCGTCACCGCGGGGGGGGGGGCAAGTGGCAGCTGCCCCCATACCGGCCAAACATTTTCAGACTGCCTGAATTCAAATCATCGAAGTATAATTTCTGTTCTCTTTTCCCCGAATTAGTTATCTGTTGGTTGATTGTAGCACCGTAAGAAAATTAAACGATATCATCTTCTGAAAGGGTATAAAATTTCTACTGTTTTCCTTTTACGATGCCCACAAACCAATGCACACAGGTCCTATGTCAGTACCTCGCACTCTCTGGAAACTGAACGCATGCCCCCTCAGATGCCCTTTGAAACAACTTCTATGATTGGAAGCAGCGATCGTGAAAATGCTAGTGTGTTGTCCTTTAGTCAATCTGATGTTAGTAGTTTATTACTTTTCTTTCAATGACTACATTCCAATAATCTATGTGCACGAGACATGTCATGTATAAAGCTTTGTTTTCAATCAACAGTGGGTGAATGAATGACTGAGCGAATGAGCAAGCAGATGAATGAGTGAGCCAGTAACTGATTGAACGTGTGAGCGAATGACATAGCAAGTAAGTGAGAGAATGAGTGAGCGAGTGAACTATGTGATACAATTTGTCAATCAATCAGTCGGTGAATTAATAATCAATTTTGTGAGCAAGCGAGTCAGTGAGAGAGCGAATACGCGAATGAAGCTGTATTGTAAATAGTTAATACCTGTTCTTCTGTTCTCACAAGGTATCTTCAGGAACTAATTACTTGCGCACTATGTAACAAAACGTATCATTCATCGCATTTTAATGTGTCTGCATGGTTCTGTATAGAGTGTTTGCCCAGCCTTCTACCTTTTAATCATATATTGGACGATGAAGAATTCAGAAATTGTATTAATGAAACAGTGAATCCGAATATTTTGCTGGGTAAGCTTAAGGAAGGACCCCGGCTACAGCTTTTGACTAACCCAGACCTGGATCGCCCGCTTATAAACAACATTGATCTTGATCCTGATGAGAACTATTAAACTGTTAGACCCCAACTAAGTACAGATAAAACTCTGCTTGACCTGAATCCTGGTAGCCTAAAATGCAAAGGCCAAATTTTGCCTCTGCATATTGACTGTCGATGTATAGTATTAAAACTTTCATCTACTGAAATAATATTAAATACTTCATCCATTAATATACTGGAGGTGTCGGAGACCTGATTGGACGAACCCACGGCTCAAACTATCCACTTAGAAGGATACAGTTTTGAATTTTAGTGCAGAACGACGGGCCGAGGAGGAGGGACGGGTATTTTTGTTAACAGCACTTTGAGTTACCACCTGTACACTCCACAATTTATTTCAGCTGTTCATGCCTCCTATGAATCTCTTTTTCTTCGCTTCCTTCTTCTAAAACGGTTCTTACTTTATCATGGGCACTATTTATAGACCTCCGGGTCAAGACGTAAACGTATTTAACACTGAGTGGTCCCAATTACTTGCTACCCTTCAATCCAAAGACCGAGACGTATATTTAATTGGTGACATTAACATAGATCTGCTTAAATCTTAGGATCATAGACTGACCAGTTGCTTCATGGACAATACATCTTGTCACCACTTCTTACCCAACCTACGCTCATCACTTCCTCACCTGCCACACTGATTGATAATCTATTCACAAATAGAATCTTCAAGATAATTGAATCAGATATTATAGTAGGGGATATATCTGATCATCTGCCCATCCTGGCAATCATTGAACTCACTCCTAAAACTTCTGAGCCTACTACTACACTCACCCGTCGAATGGATGCATCTTCTAAGGACATTTTTAGATCCCTACTGAGTCAAATGGACTGGTCTAACGTACACGTCCTCTGGGAAAGCATCTGGTGCGTATGATTTATTTAACCTTAAATTCAAGGCAGCTTATGATTCCGCTTTTGCAGTAAGGGCTTAAAAAGTAAATTCCTCAAACACGCCAAAACAACCCTGGATGACTCGAGCACTTTTAAAATCCCATAAAACAAAATCTAAGCTTCACGCCTCCTTCATTAGAAACCCATCTTTAACTGCCAAGCAGAAAAACCTTTCGCAATAAATTTAAATCACTTTGCTGAAGAGCGGAAAAAACTTTTACAGCATTGAATTTATTAAATATACGAATGACCTAAAGCAGACATGGAAAACTATTAGATCTATTCTAAAAGTTAAGTATCCATACACGATCATCAAAAGTATAACATCTAATGGGACTGAAATTACTAATGGAGCGAAAATTGCTGATCAACTAAACACATACTTCCCTATTATAGCCCAGGACTTGGTTGATAAAATTCTATCCACCCAGGACTCCTTCACCACACATCTTAGCCCACCTAGCACCAACTCATTTGCAGTCTACCCGACTACCTCTGCTGAACTATTGACCCCTTAGTCGCACCTTGAAATCTGCACACACCTCAGGTCCTGATGACCTAAATCCTTCCCTAGTTAGTCCAATCCTCGATCTCATTGCAGACCCTCAAACTGCTATTATTACCTCGTCTTTATGTACTGGTATAGTTCCTGCACCCCTAAAACCAGCAAAGGTTATACCCATCTACAAACAAGGTCCAAAAGATGATGTAGCTAACTATAGGCCCCTCTCTATCTTGCCTTACTTTGCTAAACTGCTTGAAAAAATCAGGCATGTCCGTCTCTTGACTTTATCGATAAACTTCATGTCCTTTGCCCTTCCCAGCACGGTTTCCAGCCAGGCCATTCTACAATAATGTCTCTATTAAGCATTCAGGATAATATATCAGCAGCTATTGACCGCAATGAATATTCTGTGGGTATATTTATTGATATTTCAAAGGCATTTGACTATGTAAACCATGACATCCTATTATTAAAATTGGAGAATATGGGGATCCGTGGGGAAGCCCTAAACTGGTTTCAAAGCTATTTACTTAATATACACCAATATGTGTTTTTTAATGGATTCTCGCCTAAACTTGAACTTATGGCGTCCCTCAGGGCTCAATTCTCGGACCACTGCTGTTTTACTTTTCTTCAATGATCTACCCAATGTCTCTACTCTAATACATTTCCTGTTATTTGCTGACGCCACAAATATCATTGCCTCTCACAAATCTTACGAGATATTATTTAGCATGATGAACCGAGAACTTGATCTTGTCAACAAATGGTTCAACATGAATAAATTATCTCTTAACGTGAACAAAACAAATCACATCCTATTTACTTCGCACCGTAAACGACCCCCTCCAGCAACTGGTGAACTTAACCTAAATGGTGTCCCCATACCAAGAGTAGTATCAACCAAGTTCCTTGGCGTTCATATCGACCAATTTCTTACATGGAACTCACATATCTAAAGTATATCTACAAAAGTTGCTGAAAAACATAGGAATATTATCAAGGGCATCGTATCTCTTACCTACTAATGTTCGTACTTCTTTATATTTTACCATGATCCATTCCTATTTATCGCACTGTAACCTAATATGGGCTTCTAACTATCACTCAAGGCTAAAGGGACTTTTAATCCTACAGAACAGTCAATCGACTAATTGCCTACCAAACTCGTTACGCGTCCAGTCTCTATCTATAAACACTTGCACATACTAAACATCCATCAAATCAACTCATTTCAAATAGGCGAGTTTATGTACAAATATTCAAGAAATCTCTTACCGCCAGTATTTAAAAACTACTTCATTTCTGTATCTCAAATGGGTACCTACAGCCTTAGGTCTTCTGACAATTATTGATCTGTTCATTCAAGAACCAATACACGTGAGTTCTCAATAAAATGTGCCGGTCCTAAAATATGAAATAACTGACCTGGCGATCTGCGTCTTTCACCACATTTATGTCTATTTAAGCGAAAATTAAGACTTCATCTTCTTGATAAGAATCTTAGTTTTATTGTTGTCCATGCGTTTGCTAATGAACGCTGTGAATTGTATCTACCGTGTTTTGTTTTGTTTTGCTTTTTCCTATTTCATATTACCGTGCATTATTAAACCCGTTATTTATTTAAGAATTTTCTTTGAAATATCATCTGAGTTTGCTATTGTTTTGCATATTTACTTGCTTTTGACCGTTGAGTTTATGTTTTACGTCTAGTCTATATGACTGTCAATTCACTAATTAACTAATTAAGCATTTGGTTACTTCGTTCTCCTGTATCACTATGTATGTCATCATAACCAGCTGCAGTAAACTTAAAAAATAAAAGGGTTACCCTACCAGCAGGACCTACGGTCCCTTAGGGGTATTATCTTTTCCATATTATTCCCTCTCATTCTACTTTTCATAATTGAACTCTGTAATAATCTGTTTCTTGTCTGAAAGGATTAATAAAAAACGATGGTTATGGTTATAACCTGAACGCTAGCTGGTTGATTTTAGCTTCACCATCGCCGTCTTCGTCAATCCTAGCATTATAAACGTCTACATTCGATTGGGTATTTAGTATTCCACGGATCGATTGTAAGAAGTTCAGGCGCAGCAACAACGGTGTGTTGTTACAATGATGCACAGAGTAGGCTATCTCTCTAAAATAAAGCTAATCATTACCCAGGCTGCAATTCAACGTAGCCACTGACGAAGATATATATTTTTCATTATATTTCTTGCTAATCAATTTTCGTACGTTAAAAATGCTTTAAAATGAACGTTTTCATTCAGGTAAGCAACTAATTAAAGAAATCGTATCAGATACAAAGAATTCCAGAGATTCATGTTTGTAGACGAGGACAATGGACGCCTGCGCCAAAAAACACAAGAGAAGCGAAAGCGAAAGTAATCGCCAGAATTCTTATGTGCGATTTTCACCAAGTTGTAATAAAGGTACGTGGAAATAAACTATTTTATTGCTAACAGAGAAACTGAAACTCTCGACACTGCAAATAGTTCATAAGACTTGGTTTAAAAGCAATGCGAAGGTCATATATTGATAAAGTTTCATGCGAAATCTGATAGCGTTCCACCCTCAAATGACGACAGAACAATTCACAGTAAAAAAATAAAATTGAATCATCTGCAAGTATCCACAAAATCTAATGAGTTGAAGTTTGATCGAGCCTTGTGTGCTACACGATGGAACACAAACCATTGAAAAGCATCGCCGGTAAGCTCCTAGTTTTGATCTAATTGAAATACCAAATGACAACAACTTGCCTTACTCGATTAGGCTATAGTAGACTGACATTCAGTAAAGCATAATTTTTTTTCTTGTCATGCTATTTGAATGTGAGCAATGCCCAGGTAAACAATGAACAGTTAGAACTTGAACTTGTAGCAAAACAGAGTAGCTGAACGTGTCATTTACTGTTGGGGTCCCGCGAGACCTCAGCTGGTCATATTAAGTAGTAAAATATGTTGGTCGCATGAGGGTAAAATCTGCTTAAAACACAAAGCTGCTATGTTCCTGCTATGTTCGAGTGAAATACTTTTAGTTTTTATTAATTTATTTTTATTTTTATGGATGGGACCTTTCAATGAGCATGCTAAGATCACAATAAACAGCAGCAACATCTCTGAAGCGCAGCCATTATTCTCGACTTAGAAAAATCCTCAAGCACGATCGTGAAAGCGCCTCCATACATGTGCATAACTGCCTCTGTTGTCGGCTCAAAGCTCAGCTATTGCCAATCTCTTTTCTTGAAGTCGATTCCACACACTCCATCTAAGTTTGCATGTTACTGATTGTAGGCCTACTTATAAGTTCACTCGGTGTGGAATTTATAGTAAAATAGAGTGATGAGACTGGTGGGTGTGCTGACTGTGCTACGATAAAATTAGTGGGAATAATTAATGGCCTATCTATAATGCGTTTGAATTCCAGGAGTTTACAGAACAAGCATGTTGCTGGATTGCACACAGACAGTAATTAATACTGGCACTAACGGAAACGTGGCTGGAAACCAACACTGCCGATACTGTTATAAAACCTGGATATAGACTAGTTCAGAAAGGCTGGAAGGTGGGGCTTTGGGGTGGGGTCGGCATCTTAATTAAGGAAGGTATTGCTATCGATATATTAGATGATGACTGGAATACATCAAACCTTGAATCCAATGAGAGTAATGTTGCCCCATTAGTGCATTGTGTCCTCATTTGAGGACACCTGTTCAGAAGAAATTATTATTTTAATCGAGGCAACTTTGAGTACTACCAATGATTGCCATAGATTGCCCACTAATTGATCTTTCTTTGGGCTATAATTTTGCCCTAACCCTAACCCTAACCCTAACCCTTGAAACTGACAAGGACTATTTGATGCTATGAATCAACGGTTCTTAGCAGAATTTCCACGATCCCACGATACACATCTGTCTATTGACGAATCAATGGTTCCATACTATGCAAGACACAATTCATTCGTGGCAGGCCCATCAGATTTGGCTTCAAGGCGTGGAGCATGAACACACCACTTGGATACTGTATTCCGATGGACCCATACCAAGGAGCTGGGGTGACCGACAGCCAGCTTGGACTTGGTGGCTGTGTCGTCGGGGTACATTTGACTACAATTGGATGCAGCATCAGGAATAATGGTGACGCGCTGGAATGACAACAGTGTTGTGACTTTGGCTCCAAAATGTCATGGAATCGATCCATTAGGTACAGCTAAGAGGTGGTCAAGATCAGAAAGAAAGTTTGTAGACATCACCCAGCCATATGTTGTTGATCGTTACAAGAAACACATGGGAGGAGTCGATAGGAATGCACCAAAACATTAGCATATCCATCAGATCTAGGAAATGGTGGTGAGCTCTCTTTGCTTATCTACTGGATGTGGCAATGCAGAATGCTTTGATCCTGTGCCGACACACGGCTGCATTTACAAGCCAACCGCTGGACCAGTTAGACTTTCGTCGCAACGAATGCACTGTGTACTACAAGCGCTACGAGGGTGAACTATTGGCCGTCCTCTTGGTCGTCCAAAAGCCATGGAAGATCGAGTGCCTTCGGCCATTCGCACTGATATAGTAATCCACTTCTTGGAATCTATCGGAAACCAACGTCGCTGTGGTGTCTGCTGCCTGAAAGCAAGGCGTATTTATCGTAGATGCGACATCCCATTACATCAGAAATGCTTCAATGTCTTCTTTTATTCCGAACTTATACAGCACTGCTGCTTCTCTTGCTATATGCTCATAATATAACGCATAGTTGCAATACCGTAGTCATTTTAAATGAACTAAATCTAAATTTGGACGAAGTAGTTTGACCCACGTTATGTTTATGATATTTTGTTCATTTTCTGTTCATTACTTTGCTATTGACATTAATAATGTACTAGATACTTAGTTTGATGTTTATAGCCATGTGTTTAGCTAAATGGAAGCTCATCATTTTGACTACATGTGCTCATTTCTTTGGAAAAAAAATTCAATCATGAAACTTAACCCGTACCCATTCGTGCCTACCGTCCTCAAAACGAGGACGGAAAATAAAAATTACCCAAAAATTTTGGAAATACTTTTTGAGTTGAATGGTGGTTAGAACTGTGTTTCATTATGCAGAAATGGTGTTATTTTCATACCTTAGATAAAAAAAAACAAAAATCAGGCTCCAATGGGTTAAGATTAAACAAAGTACTGACATGGATCAAGTGATAGGGACTGTCTGACCACCACCTGGTGGTAGTCTTGATAATTCTATATTTAACCAAGAGCTTGACGTCTTACTTTCGCACTTATCGGTGTTCCGGGGATAAAGAATGAGGCTTTCCTCCCACGAGACCACAATCTGGACTTGGTTAAAACGGGCTACCACACACAAACAAGTGCATTTTTAACACACTGTCGCTTCTTGCCAACCATAGTGAGACCTACCAGAATAACGCAAGACACAGCCACTTCACAAGACAATATTTTTACTAACTCATTGTCAGAACACTTAGAATCAAATATAATTATTAATGATATACCATGCACGATCGTATATATATATATATAACTATGTATTTGTCAAGAGTTCTTTCATTATGAGAATGTTCTTTGACCTTGTTTAAATTGGATACTAATGTTTATACCGTATGTAGGCCTAAGCCTCTGTGCGTTTGCTGGTAGTGTAATAAAGAATATTCTTACGTCTTACTTTACTTGCTTATTATTAGTTGATGAATCATGTTATTATTACGGAGTCAAAGTGAACACCACAGTCCGCGTGTTTAATATCTCAAAACATGATTGCCATTGGCTTGTTTCAACATAATAGGCCTATGTGCCGAGTGCCGAATAGGGAGTTGATTTTAAAATTGACAGTTATAACTTATACTCACATAAATTATGATTTAAATCAAACTTATAACTCACATTCTTTGAAATGAGTTAACTCAAACTCATAAATCGCAGCAAGTGAGTTAATTCGTGAGTTTAAATTTATCTGAGTTGACTCACACCCAACACTGTCTACAAAGTTGCACATTTTAGCAGTTATATGTCTATGTATACATATCATCACATAAACATGGTGCCATAGTGCCACACTATGCAATAAGACACGTAGGCTCTATATTTTATAATATTATTATTTAATCGCGGCATCATCAATATGACACAATTATACTTTCATAAGATTCGAACTTTTATTAACCGACTAGCTTAAAAAACTGCACATAAAATTCTTCATTTGCGTCTACAATCTTGAACATACACTCTAAGAACGACTACGTCATACACAACGTATATGGTAACGCACATGTACGCCTAGCACTACGTTGTATATGTCCTGACTCTTGAGTGATGTTATGTCAGATTGACGTAGTGACCTCTGCAACGTATTGAACTATGTTAAAGCATCTAACGTCTATTCACGCAATTTGCAGCATAGCACACGTTTTCCAGATTTATAATTACAATTCAGAGTCCGTTTTGATAGAAAATGTTCACATTGAACAATTCTACATTTGCCAAAAAATAATTTTAGGTGATTCGAATCCACTCCATTGACTGCACTGAAGCGTCTGAGGCAAACGCATACCCATTCGGCTAATCTGCACCAGTTGAACAATTTGGTCAAAACTCCTACTTAACTAATAAATTCCCAACGAGAGCATCATGTCTATTTCTCTAACAATTATTTTTTAAAGTATACTTTCTAGTTTATAGAAATTAGGTTCCTGTCTCATGCTTTGTGGAGATTTCTATTTAAAAGCGCCACACAGAAGAATCGATTGATAGCGCATACAGCTCATTTGGTGTTTTTGGATGTTAGAACTTTGTATTATTGATTCAATGTTGATTTATCTACTTAATAAAATTAGTAAAAATTCAAGTCGTCTAGTGTACATGATTGTAGCCGAACTATGTTTTTGCGCTCAAGCGCGCAAAATAGGGTTTTAAGGATACAACGTATTTCTACGTTAAATAATGGTAGCGTAGTTCAAATACGTTCACCGTTAACATAATTTTCAGACGGTGAACGTATTCTGCGTCAATATCAGCGGATTTATACGTTAGAATTGGTTAACGTAGTTATATACGTTATCCGTTGACGTAGTTCTTTTTGGAGTGTAGATTTTAGTTGCGACATCGCGAATGTACATGTATGGCGCTCTTCCAAAAGAACACAGCCAGCAATTGAATTTGATTTGGATTTGAATTACTGTGACATCCTGTTATGGCAAAAGGAATATTGTCGCCCTAACCCCTTTACCGTGAACCAGAAGTCATCTCATCCAACGGAAATAATTGCACATCGTGAACCACGAGTTAACTCGTCCAAACGTTGTGCTTCTGCTTACTCGCGGATCTCGATTAAATTCGTTCTAATGGCTATTACAAAATTTATCATAATAATGTCTTGCGATTGTAGTAATGGCTTTCCATATTATAAATTACGTCATTTGCTGGGTTGGCCGATCAAAAATAACACACTAGAAACCTATTTCATAACAAAATAGCTGGTTGCTGCGCGGTCGTTGCGTACGTGATCGTTGGGTCGCAACAATGGTCTATGTTGCGACAAAATGTCTCGTTTTAGGTTGAAAATGACAATAATTCGTCTGATTTACACAGTGATGATGACAGTAATACATAAATTAAATTCATATTATAATTTATGTCATGTGCTGATTTGGCCGACTAATAATAATTACATTTAAGACTTATATCATACCAAACATACCTGGTCGTTGCGAGGTCGTTGCGTAGCGTAGAATATACGTGGTCGTTGGGTCGCAAATGTAACTTATGTTGCGACGAAATACATCGATTTTTTTTATTGAAAGTGATAATATTTTGTCCGATTTAGACAGTGATCATCACTGATAGAAAATTAAATATACTTATAATCACGTTGCTGTTTTATAAAAATAATTATTACAGATAAATAAAAATTGCCGAAATCCGTTAGCCGCTTGTTTGGTCAAGATATGTGTGGCATTTTGGCCTATTTTACATCATTTATTGTCTGAAAATCATACTAAAATTCATCAATAGGTCTTATTTTAAAAGTAAATAATTTTTTATGTCTATTGTTATATTTCTTGGAGCAGTGATGGGTTATTGCATTTATACACTTGCAAATATCAGTCTACATATAATAACTACACCTAAAAAATAATAACACGGGTGTGGAAAGAATAAAATAAATGATTCAAAGGGTTTAATCAGATAGCCTACAAACAGTGGCGTAGGCAAGGGGAGGTTTGAGGGTTGAAACTCCCCATTGGCATAGTTGAAAATATTTTTGGCAGTAGCCTACTGAATAAGTTGGGATAATTTTTGAACCGTTCTTCGCTAGAGGAATAACAGACACTCACAGGGCACTGTGTGTAGCATACGCGCCGACTCCACGGAGGCAACAGCTGTGGCGTAGATTTGATGCATACCCAATACCGTATACCAGGGTCACTCTGGCAAGGTGTAAATGAAGCAGAACTTAGCCTATAATGTGACAAGCGCAATGTGTCATTCAATTATTTTCGGATATAGGACAGGGATATAAAATGGATGTTCGTATATGTATTTAACTAATGTATATATATATATATATATATATATATATAGAGAGAGAGAGAGAGAGAAAGAGAGACTTACATGTATGTATATAGGTCAGTTCATCCTTATACATGATCATTGGATGCATTATACCAAGTTGAGTGTTCAGAAGTTTAAAACAGTCGAATATAAATGATAAACTAATAAATTGCTGCATAGTATATAGTGGATCAACTATAAAATCAGTAAGCAGAGTTATCTCTCGCTGGAAGGAGTTGTGGTAATTTTAACTAAACATTGTTATCTCTTGCTATAAGATGTTGGGGCAAGAATAGCACTAAACAAAACTAAGCGATCATTCCACAAGCAATGGCTCTCAACGTATTTGGATTCATTATGGGCAGAACCAAGGCTGTGGTACCGTCGTCTTTCACGCAAAGAAACTGGTAGTGTGCCAAAAAATGCTTTGGACGCAATGCATTTGTGTCATTCAACAGTTCATAAATATTGCAAAGTTGTTGCAAATCTTGGCAACATTACATTGCATGTTTCCATCTGTACAAGTGAGCGTTCTTTTTCACTGTGAAATGACCCCAACAACCGAGAAAATAATCAATGAACTACAAACGAAGCGAAGGTTAGATTTCGTTCTGTGAAGCCAAGCAAGTTTATCATTAGTTAGTTCATTATGATTAAGGAATGAATAAATAAGATAGGCCCTAATGATAAGAGAACTTAACTTCATTGACCTCCTAATTTATTGTAGATATAGTGGAGAAAAGGTCTATCCCAAACGTGCCTACACTAACCCCCCTTGAGGAAATCCTGCGTACGCCACTGCCTACAAATAACATGTTCGAAGTTTGACATTTTCGTCAGCTAACTTGTATGAAAAGTTTGTGAAACATTATTTTTTTATAGAATCACAATTTTGGTAATCAGTATGGCCTAAATAAGTCCGAATCGACTTAGGGCCTATATTCACTGATCAACATCATATTATATTCAACGATCAATTAGTATATTTTCTTACTTACTGTTCCGTTAAACACTGTTCTTCTTTTAAATTAATATTATTACACACTGAGTGTTAGGAAACTGCATGACAGCTTTGTGGTAAAAAGATTCTAAAATGTCTTTTCAATTTTTGTCTGTGATAGAAGAACATCAACGACTGCTGAATGAATCAATTGAACAGAAAGAAGCTTCTTCGAGTAGAACGGTAGGTTTTTGCACTTTTCAGGTTCTAGGACGATTCGGCGACGGATGAGATTTTTGACATAATATCATAAGCAAACGTGCAGAGGAGGTGACGCGGTCTCTATGTTGACTATGTTATTAGCAAGATATTAGAAAACACTCATTTCGTCACAATTGTGCTGACTAAACGAGTTACTCACTAGGTAAAACTGCAGTTTGGATTATTTAATTATTTCATAGTCCATAATCATGTATATTAGCGTTTAAATGGAAGCTGGATGTGATGAAAGGTTCAAACTTAAGTTGAGGCTGGATGTGATGAAGAGATTAATACCTAGGTAGAAGGATGCTTTAATGGAAGCTGGATTGAGAAAATAATTCACGTTTAAATGGAAGCTGGATGTGATATAAAGAATCATGACCTAAGTAGAATGGATGGGACGAAAAGAAACGTGTTGAATGGAAGTTGGATTGTTCAAAAGTTTCATCTGGTGATGGTAACTGGAACAAACATACTAGCCAGAGCTGCCGGAACTAAGGAATACTCGTCAATAAATAACGGCGTTATTGACTGCTACCCTGAATGGTAAAGGACGACGGGGCCATGACCGCTGCCCCCTCCCCGATATCACCAGACGAGGCAAGCACTCAAACGATGTTACCTTCTGCCTAATGTCAATCTTAGATGAGGCGACACTGTGCGTGGTGACGACGAAGTCGCCACGGTTGAACAGTTTAACGTTACCCAAACACCGGTTATCGTTGATCGGCCTATAGTTGCTTGAACAGGCTTAGCATTATGGTCTCAGTCGGGTGAAGCACGTTGACGTCATTGACCTTGCCGTTGAGAGACCGCAAGAATATGGTTGGTCCGCAAAAGGGTGTGAAACTGCTGTTTTACCACTTGTCTCACGATTCTGGGGCGAATCAAAACCACTTCTAGCTGGTATGATTCTACGGCGGTCTGATTGAGCGACGCCAGGAGACCAAAGGATTTAGGCAAAAAGCTACAAGCACATGACCTTACCCGAAAACCGAGGGATTCGGGACTTTTACCAATATTTAGTTAAATACGTATCTATACAGTATTGACTTGTTTGCCTGTAAAAAAGCGGCAAGCTTTGGAGAACTTTGCTCTGAAAAGTACAAAAATTCAACCATAGAACAGTGCCATTTTTGGCGATTAAATTACCGGAAGTAGTTTTAATTTACATCTTTTCTATGTTGTCATTGCTACCATAAGCAACATATTCTTTAATTCGTTCTGCAATAATTCTACTTCTTTTGACTATATCGTGGGACGATTGTCTGAAATATTTGCGAAAATCAACGATCTCGACAGGTTAGAATATTTATATTAATGTTTGTTGGTGAAAATTTACATTGTATTGCGATCTCCCATTATTTCGCTCACGGACCACTACCGGCGTTTATATAATAAACAATACAACTAGGCATTTATACCGCGCTTTGACAAGACAAGTCGTGCACAAATGCGCGCTGCGCTGCATTCTTAGTCAAAGATCAGGGAAAACAGATGGGTCTTCAGTTTTGTAGTGAAAAGTGCAACGGTTGTAACTTGACGGACTAGTTGGGAGACTATTCCATTCTGTGGGTCCAGCGCACGGTTCCCAAACTTCTTGTTACGGCTAGGTATGGTAAGGTCTCCACGCGTATTTATTATTTTATTATGTACAATAATAATTATAATTTGCCTTTATTTTCAAACACGTAAACCTCAGTGTGATTACAAACATAGAAAGAACGAATGATGGCAGGTTGTTACAGGAGTTAATTTAACTGTAGGCAGCCATGCACAGTGCCAATTGCGTTATACACCGTATATACCCAACGCCACCAGCAAAAGAAGGACTTGTCAAAATTTTAGCTGTAGCTACTGCTACCTGCTCTAGCCTACGCCCATCCACCAGACGAGTTTCAACAGCAGCACATAATATGACACTGCGATTTCCAAACAAGTGCCTAAAACTGTGACTCAAACGAGTCATTGCAAGCAATTATCCCGCGTTGGGTGAACAAAAGTTGCAAGCTTTCTATGATTGTTCTCTGATGACATGGTTCTTCACTGAACAGTCTCCAATTTTCTTCATGAATTCTATTATCCAGGTAGTCAGACTGTGCTATAATGAGTTTTTGGGATTAGGATCCAATGTTATGTGATATTGTTGTGTTACAGTTACAGTTCATGACATGTCTGCAAATTCTCCATCTGACACAGCTGTTCCTAGTTCTTCAGCAGATCTTCGTGATGTGAAGCAGACGGCTGACGAAGCACCTTCTAATGAGTCCAGCTTCCTACAGCAAGTAACTGAAATGGGGGGTACAAAGGACAGCTGAAGTCTTTGAGTTTGTTTCCATCGCTGAGATGAACTGTCATTGTTACTGCCAGTTGTTCGATGGTCAGCGTTGCATCGTTCAGTTTGTGCCCGAATATATCGATACGATACAATGAATATGCAGGAGATGATACCATTTGACAAGGACCTGATGCTATTGGGAATTCTATCATGTAGCCTGAATGCTGCGGAAAACACATCGCGCAAGAAACAGAAGAATGTCAGTTGCAAGAAGAACCGTATTCCTTGGTTCTCCTATGTGCACAAGCGAATTTGTCATGACACATTTCTCTACCTGATGGACATGAGTAAAGGCAAGTTGTACAACCTCCAAGAGTTGTACATCAAATATGGATTAGTGCCACGTAAGAAGCAGGTGATTGCAAGACAGCATCATTAAAATTGGAAGACATCCAGTCGGTGACAAGATTTGTTCTAAATTTTGCTGATCTGTTTCAATTCTACCCGGTCGTGTTCCTAGCCTCATGTGCATTGATGTCCGAATCTTGCCGAGCTCTGTGAGACGAAAGCGTCGGTTTGATGTCAGACTGTACAAGTTGTCAGCTGAACCTGATCGGCACAGTTTAAAACTCTCAGCATTTCGCAAATTATGGAGTCAGCTCCTTCCATACATCGTTGTTGCCAAGCCACTGACATATTTGTGCCGGGTGTGTCACCAAAATAACACAACCAAGTCAATGTACTAGAGGAAGAGAAGTCAGAGGTCCTGAAATTACAGAACTGTCAACTTCTTACTGCAAAAAAGCAAGGCTAACACTACAGTCTTCAGTTTCAGAGGGCACAGGAAGTCGCTGCAGCTTGAAGTATCCATGCATGCGTCATGTGGTACTTGTATTGGCGGATGGAAAGACGTCTACACTAAACTGCCAGTATCTCCTTTGTGCTGACCAGCACCTCAAAGTTTGCACCTGATTGGTGCTTGGTCTTGTTCTCGACCGACCCGGAATTGTGACAGTTTTGTGTTTTGTGACAGCCCAACAACATAACAGCAAGTAGCGGTATCAGAATGTCCACCACATATGCCACAAGGATTGGTACCACAGGCCTGGATGCTTAATGAGTAAAATATCTATTTGATTAAATCAGAGAGTACTGCCGAGAAGAGACGAAAGATATAGACTGCGCCTTTGTTGATGCCGATTCCAGTTCATGTTGAAGCAGTTAGAGGCTCTGGTGACAATGATGAGATGAAAGCCAGTGAAGGAAATTTCTATGGCTTGCCAATTATCAAAGTTACTGGAAAGAAGAACCAGATGGAAAGAAGACAGCTCTTGTGATAACGATACTGACTATGAGCCAATTGTAGTTAAGCATGGGGAAGGTTGCCGACTTTCCGAGGACAAAGATACAAATTGAGTGCCAGTGGTTGGGTCGTGGAAAGTGAAAGGGCAGTTAGAAGTTTTAGTATCTAATTGCTGTAAATTATTGTTAGTTAATAGTCCTAATAGTGTATATTCAGGTAACAGCTGACATTTTGAAACCATGAAGTTTATTATGCAGGGACAATATTTGCACTATGGTCTTTATCAGATTCTCAAGCTTTCCTTTTGCTTTGTATACATATATTTTAACGTTTTGCCATTTTGTCAGTGTATGATATTTATGGATAACTTGCTACATATTAAATCGCTGTGTCGCTTGTTATGTGTGCCAAATTGCAGTCTAATAGCGTTAATACAAGTGTGCGTTGCTAAGAGCTGTGTGTGTCAAACTTAGGTACAACATCAGTTAGGAACATTATAAATATTCGAATATTCGCCATCTTGCATTGATGCCAACATCATTTTCTATGTTAGCGGCTATATTGCTTGGTCAGTCTTCAGATCAAACCGCTGTGAACACTGCAAGAAAAGTATGATCAACTCTGTGACTCACTGGAAATACTCACATTGAGTGAAACACTGGAAGGGCTGTGTTCTAGTGGACATGATATAATTTTGTTGATTGCAAGGAAGATCTATAACTTCGTGGCTAAGAATTTTGCAAAATAGTTCACGAATAAAGCCAGTCAACAGCCTGGACAATCTGGATATTTATTGACAAAGAAGCACAAACTGGTCAAACTCTCTGACACTTCTTTACACAATTAGTAAGCTGTACTGTTTTATTTCTATGTTGATACATTATGGCTAAATATTTCCTTTGACATCTGCTTTAGATAAAACTAGGTCAGTTTGTGTTTATACGTGTGCTGTGCTTTTCGATCATAGTTATTATTATTATTATTATTATTATTATTATTATTATTATTATTATTATTATTATTATTACAGCAGTTTTATATAGTGCCCCTTCAAGATATTCTACTCAGAAGCGCTCCCAGCCCAATCACGGTCAAACAGAACAGTCTTAAGACCAGAGAAAAACAGAGCAGATTTGCCTATTGGTGTGAGGCGCAATGCTACTGGAAGTTACTTGTGATGCAAAATTACTAGGAATTATTAATTTACTAAACAATGTAATGCTGTTACGGTTGTCTGAATTATTTCTAAGCGGCTTGATTAATGGCGTGTGATAGCTTGTCTGTTCAATTCCAGATTTTCAGCAGTCAGACAGGACGGTTCCATGGATACTATTCTGTTTTATCTCCTTAAGAATGCATTTGTTGCTAATTTAAATTTGAGGATGTCATATAAAAATTAATGAACAATTTATATGGTTGTTTTGTTTGTGCTAAAGCGCATTATTGTGCATTCCAACTCTGCTTATGATCTTTAAATTCTGCTTAGTGATTGCAATGCAACTAGATGTGCACTTTTGCTTGAGTTTGGCTGTTTAAAATCGCATTGCATACAGGTTGGTAAGTAGTTCACAAAAGAAACTGATTGGATGATTTTCAATGTAAATAATTGCACTGTTAATTAGAGCAATAAATGGTCTTTAAGTTTCGTATGGTTGCTAAGGAGTACTTTTGCTAAGGTGTGTGGTTTCTAAGAAGGTTCACTGATAAAAGATTGAGGCTGACCTTGATTTTTGTTATTGCCAAAAAAGAAGACTGAGGCTGCTGACCTGAGATATGACTTGTTGTAAGGAAGATATTTGCTAAAGAGGCTGGCCTTGAAGATGTTTGTGAAGTAGGATGGTTGTTAAGGAAGCTGGTTGCTAAGTGTCTGGTTGCTAAGTGACTGGTTTCTAAGGAGGTTGTGGTTACTGGTGACAGTATATGGCATGACAATACCTTTTAAAATGGCTAACATAAACATTACTTGCTGTCTTTAATTCTACACTAATAATGACATGTTTCTGTATTTTTACAATAGTACATTTTCAGACAACCATACCTAAATAGAACAAGCCTATACCTAGAAATTCTTGCCACCTATTTGTGCAGACTTCAATTCTAACTTAAATCCATGTAGACACTTTAGCTCTATTTTCAGTATTTGATGAGATATCGTGTGAGTATCGACATGGTACTGTAGGCCAACTGTTGTACACGATAAATTTCACTTGCATGTCCTGGCCTGCGGCATTTATATACCGAGGTCCTCGATTGGACAATTAACTGGAGCAATTCAAAAAGGTAAGTAATGTTCCTCCGAAAATAAGTCCCAAGGCACCACTAATGTCGCAAACAAGTGTGAGGAAGTTGTAGGCTGGAGTTGTTTGGATGTCTATGTAGCTCAGCTGAGAGTAGAAGATGTCCAGGAAGACGAGTCCCTTGCTCAGTTTCGACATCGTCAGATTTCGTCCCTTGAACTGAGACTTTTGCGACATGTAATTGAGAAAATGCTGTGAAAGAAAACATGTCGAGATTGAAATCGGATACGTGGGTAGATAGCATTGAAGAGGGCAATCACATTTACGACACGCACCAGCAACTACGGCTGTCTATGGATGATTATCAGTGAAAGAAGGTGTTTCAGTTCTAATATCAATCAAAAAATGTAAGGTTCATGTAGATCCCATTAAACTGTAGATTTATTCAGAGGCGCTCCCGGTTCGACTACGTAAAAAGCGGATTTAAAATAAGAGTGGATAATAGCAGAGGTCAAGGAATCTACAGTCAATCCTTGTTGATGGGACAAAGGATATTAGTCGCAGGAAGAGCTATTCTCTGTAATACGATTTTTTAGCCAACAAGAAAGTGAATAAATAGTTTCAAGATTTCAAATCAGCAATCGGATTATATGCAAAGTAATAGTCATGACTTATTTTAGATGCTCTTAAGTCATTTGGGGCATTTGGTTCAGCTTTAGTTGGTCAAGGTTATGAAGGTGCAAGTGCAATGAGCAGTGTTAATAAGAGAGTCCAGCAGTTGGAGAGCACTGGCCATTTATTTCCATTGCCACGCAGTTTAATTGAACGTAATTTCAGTTAATGAATTGATTCCAGAAGCCAGAGATTTTTTCATTACATATAATTGAAAGGTTATTCGTTTTTGCTTCAAGTTCTCTTGTGCATAGGAAATGGGTTGAAGCACATAGTGAGTTACATCCTAGGGATCCAGCGAGGCAATTCCAGCAGATCAGTGATACTGGATGGGCTTGCCGTATTGTTGCTGGTGATATTGCAATAATGATATTGCGATAATGTGATATTGCCGTAATATCAGTGATCAATTAGATTCATTGGTATTATATGCTAGAGGATGTTGATGGGGCAAAATGTTGAAAGAACAGTTGAAGGCTTGAAGTTACATGTAGATGCTTGTTATTATTACCAGACATTATGTATGTAGGCTACATATCCTTTGTGGATCAGTTTGACTCATGACACTACAATCGTAAACTTGTTTTTCATTAAGTGTATGTAATGTGCATAGTTAATGCTTTACTTTTAAATAAAGTCATTCTATTTCCAAATATTTAGTTTGTTAATGTGAAGAATTCATGTTGCTTTATAATGCATATAAATTATCTGGTCGATGTCACTCAGTGTGGAGCTACATATATGTAGCATCGATTGAGATCTTTAGAGCACGACTCAAATCCCATCTGTTGAGGAAGGGATATCCCAGTTGAACTGATGTAGTTATTGTTATAGTACGGGTTTTTCTTGTTAGTTTGCGTTACGACGCTTTAGAAATCGTCCGTTTAATAATAATAATAATAATAATAACAATAACAATAATAATAATAGAAAAGTTGGGAACGGCTATCTGCCGCAATATGTGAACCAGTTATGGATGCGTCGTTTAATAAATTTATATTATAAGTTTAGTTACCGACGCGTCTATAGCAAGGACGAAAAGCGTTAACTAAATGATACGTGGATGGATCCAGGGTTTAACGACAGCTTATGACAACAGAGGCCGTTGCAGTCGACAAAAATTTGCTAGGTATATTACAGCACTTATAGCTTTAATTATACGGCAAATTCTCTCTTTATTTATAGCATCGGTTGGATGCGTTCAAAAGGTGTCTAACAGAAAGCATTCAATTTTCTTATTCATATGATTACTATCGAAAAAAAATTATGTCTGACAGTACAAAGCTAAGCAAAAGCGTTAACTTGGCATTATTATTAATCAACAGTTTAACGACATCTTATAGCAACACAGGTTGTTGACGTCTTCAGAAGTTGTTACATTTCAGTTCAATTTCGTATATAGTTTTAATCCTTTATCTGTACGTTGTCTTTCTTTCTTTAGTCTTTCTGTTTTCTTTCTTCCTTTTGTGTTTATATTGATTCCATTTCTGCGTTACTGGTTACTGAGACAGGAATATTCGACATATGGTTGTTGTAGATATTTCATAACATATTAATGATTATTATATTTTATTCCTACACATATAAACATACATATTGTATAAATGTATATATACATACAATGTACACACATACATATGTAAAAAAATTTCATGTGGCCACACAGCTTCTTTTTTGTTCATGAAGGCTCTTTCTTGACTGTATCAGTTTTAGTTCAGTTTTTTTCCCATGAAGGTTTTTCCCATCTTATTTACAGAGCATCGAAACAATTTCATAACATCAATGTCAAACTATCTATATAATGTTAGCAAGTAATATTCAATATTAACATTACATCATTAACAGAATAGGATTATAGACAATATTCAATAATCCAAAACAACATGGTCAAAGGAATTATAATAAATCCATACATTCAGGATTGCAAAACAAACGAATTAATATCGACTTAACAACTAAAGCATCAATAATAAAATAATATATTCATCATTACTAAACAATCCAATTAATATGTTGTGTCCAATTGTTGGTGTTTAAAAATAGTTTATGAAACGGTTTTTCCAATATCCAGTATGCAACTGCAATAACCATATTTAGTTCCCTAAGCAAAGCTACAAGTTTGGACATTGAACTTACATAATGTATTATTGAATATTATTCCACTATTTAATTGCACTGAATAATTTAATTAACTTGGCAAGTGAGCGACTCTTTATATATAGATTTATTTGAAACGTCAAACAGGTGTCTAATGGCTCATTAAATTTCTTAGCATTAACGGCGAGCACTGTACACGAGTTTGTTGCTGGCATCATTTTTGGCTGTTACGTTATAACATACTACTTAATAAATTAACAGCATCTTGTTTGGAATAATACTTGGATGATACAATTTGACTGTACCTATATGTATCATAATAAGTGTATAACAGAGGCCATTATTCAGTAGCTGAATTTTAATGACACTGTTTGATAGCAAAGATCATTATCGTTGTCCTCCTCGTTTCTCCAGGTTTTGGACTGGCACAATCGGGATGCAAACAGTGGAGAGGTTTATGACAGATGCCAAAGAAGTAGAGCGACAGAAAAAGAGGAGAAAACTACCAAGAAAAAAATTAAACATGAGATGGATTGTGGTGCTGCATGGATCAGAGAGAAATGGACCATGAGATAATAACACACTAGAAGACTCGAAATGTGGTCATGGAGAAGAATGGAGCAAAATGAGATGGATGGAATATTAAACAAATGGAGAAGTGATGGAAAAGACTGGAGAAGATAGAGCCTTTAAACACGAAATAAGGAAGAAACAAATTAAATGGGTTGGGCAAATGCTGAGAAGAGACTCACAACTAAAAACAGTCATAGTAGGAAAAATGAAAAGGAAGGTGGACAAGAAAACGAACGAGACGGATGATGCTAGATTGGTGATTACAAAGAAAGAGATATAACAGAGAGAGGAGTGGCTACGTTGGACATTTGAACCTGATAAAACTAGAAGTAGAAGAAGAAACGATCGCATAAGAGACCCTTAAATGATGACATCCGATGCTACATAAGGTTGGGATGCGACATGGTAATTAATTAACTTTCCACTGATTGTACTCTGCCAGTGCCAGTCCCAAGCCACGATGGTGAGTGGGCGACGCTAATGATCTTTTTTACCACGCAGTGTCGTCAAACTGCCACTAGCACACGCGTAGACTAGCTATATAATTAATTTGTTTGCGTTGCAAGCAAATTTCTGTCGATCGGCAACGGCCTCTGTTGTCATAGGCTATCGTTAAACTCTGGATCCATCCATTCTAGGAAATTTGATCTTGTATGTATGTATGTATGTATATATGCATGTATGTCTGTCTGTCTGTCTGTCTGTCTGTCTGTCTGTATATATGTATGCAAGTGTGTATGCATGTATGTATGTATGTATGTATGTATGTATGTATATATATATGTATGCAAGTGTGTATGTATGCATGTATGTATGTATGGTCCGTTTCAAGCAGAGGCATAGCTAGGGTATTTTGCGCCAAGGGAAAAACTGCAGAATTGGCGCCCCTTTAGGGGCCATCCATACATGACGCCACGCGTCTATGGGGAGGGGTGTCACACAATTGTGACGATGTGTAACGAGGGAAAGAGGTCCAAAGAAATGTGATATCACGTCATCAAATCAAAATTCATAATTTTATTTTCAATCATTTGCTCAATCAAACAAGTTCCACTTATTTGAACATAGTTGTTTAC
This sequence comes from Bimastos eiseni, assembly GCA_959347315.1. Lineage (NCBI taxonomy): Eukaryota > Metazoa > Annelida > Clitellata > Crassiclitellata > Lumbricidae > Bimastos > Bimastos eiseni. The sequence continues at coordinate 24,746,420 of OY365819.1, forward strand.
CACATTTTAGCAACAAGAATTATGATTAGCCTACTGCATTCTTAATTTTGAAACTGTTTGCTTTTATGCTCCGGCCAATTATACATAACTGTCACAGACAGTCTGTAAAAAATATATTTATCTTGATTTAACTGTCGCAAATTGGTCAATGACATTATCCAAATATGTTTGATCCCATGTTTCTCGTTCGATGCTTAGAAGAACAGGATTGCTGAGACGATTTTGTCCCATTGAAGCTGCAAATACGATCAAATTAGCTTCAATTTGCTGCAGGACAGGTCACAGCTTGCAATTGATTTGGAACTACGACATCATATTATGTCGCCTCTTACGGGCCCTTAGTGATGACAGATCAGTGGGGCCGGGGGCACCAAAATCATGTGTGACAACCTGTTTGTAATGAGGATTTTTAGGCGCCAAAGTCATGTACGACAACCTGTTTGTAATGAGGATTTTTAGGCGCCAAAGTCATGTACGACAACCTGTTTGTAATGAGGATTTTTATGCGCCAAAGTCATGTACGACAACCTGTTTGTAATGAGGAATTTGGGAGCGCCAGAATGCAATCTTGCTAACTTTTTGGGATGTTTGGGATGAATTAATTTGTTTAGAAATAAAAAATAATAGTTTTAATCCTCATTTTTGCGCCCCCTCCAACTCGTCGCCCGGGGACACGTGTTCCCCTGCCACCCCCCAGCTACGCCTCTGGTTTCAAGTCCGAGGAAACGTCGACCACGTAGGCCAATGACGCACAAAGTGTGAAGCGCGCGGCAATCATTAGACACCTTCCAAACGCTCTTTTCTGGTGATATATAAGTGTCACGGCTTTGTGTTAAAATAACTATTTCATAAGCATATCGAAATCGATGTAAGGATGAATAAATAGTAGTAGTAGTATCAGTTCAACGACACTATGAAAACAGGGATCAAGAGTGTCGCCTACCTTCGCTCAATCTTGGGATTGGCACCGTCACAGTGCAACCGTACCAGCGTTCAGCTTCCTTGAAGTGATCTTTCACAGAACTTCTTCTTTTGGTTCTCTAACTTCAGGCAGGTTCATATGTCCAATGACGCCACTCCTCCCTGTGTTGAGCCTCTTCTTTCATTTTTACGTATCCACCTTTCTCCATCATTCAGTCAGAACTTACACTTGCCAAATGTGGATGGATCCACGGATTGACTGCATCATTTGAAAACCGAGATAGTTGCCGTCGACAGAAATTTGCTTGGCACATTACAGCTCAAACTACTATTTTCAGTAAATGTGGTGGTTATAGTTTCAGTTTAACGACACTGAGTGATAACAAGGATCATTAGCGTCGCCTTCCTCAATGTCACCAATTTATCGGGAATTGATGCCTTAACGTAACCATAGTGGCGCTATATTAGTTTTCAGAATTCTGTAATTCGTGTTAAGTTTACCCCGCTCTCTCTTAATTACTAATTCTTTCGAAATGCAGTAACGTTTTCTAGGCTTTTTTTTCCAGTTAGCAAATCCACCTACCAGTCTAGCTAACAATTTCCATTACACTCTGTATTTATTAATCCACAGTTAACGTCGTCAACATAGCCGTTGTCGACAATTTGAAACATTTACAGTACAGTGCAAATAAATTCATAGCGTCCGAAAGACACCATTCAAAACTGTCTGAATTTTAAACTGTCATTAGTGTTCATTGTTTTACAACATAAATAATAATGGTATTAATAACATCAATAATACATGTAACATGGTTTCTCATGCAAATGTAACAATATTTGTATTAATATTTGCATCAAGAAATGTTCAAAATAAAACAAATTGTGTATGACCAGTCTCTATGTACATTATGTAATCATCAAACTTTTAAAGAATCTTTTTAACATGAAATTTTTTCATAATGTTCTTATTCTATCAAACATTACTACAGAAATATTTTCATACAATGTATGATTATAACATTCGTTTGTCAAATTATACCAAGGTGTAATTCAGTGAATTATAGTTTTGCATAAATCTCAAATTACTCACTTTGACTTTATAATACAACTCCATTAACATTTGTCATATATGCATGTATATGTATGAAATGACTCAAATGAGGTCAATATTAATTATCACATGTTTGTATAAGCACCTAATTAACACAATCAATGCAAAGCAATTGAAATAAGGAAAGAATCTTTTAAAGCCAAAGCATTAGAGAATCTACAACAAGTACAACCAATTCCAAAGACATCTTATCATTATAACTACAACATGGCAGTAGAAACTTAATGCAAGAAGACAAAACATTTTTAGCACACCAATAACTGAGTACATGTTGAATCACATTTAGCAAATTTCCCTAAGATTAAAGAATTCGTAATCGAGTGTAAAATCTGTTAGGCTTGCGATAGTTATTATGGCACAGATGAAAAAATATTAGAGGTGTCTAAGTAGATCAATTATGATTAGGCTACCATATAGACGACCACGTATCACTTGCAAGTAAAACTCAATCATTGCTCGCACTCTGACAGTGCCAATCCTAAGCCAGGACAAAGGATGAGGGTGAAGTTTATGATATTCGTTATCACAAATTGTCGTTAAACTAAAATACACCTACTATTTTGTTAAGTTACAGCGTCGTTAGTAAGTCGAATGATGTTACCCACAATACTCTGTATGGTTTGTGAATGTCATCAAGGAATAGGTTCATTCGCCACATATTTAAGATTTCAGTCCTAAAATCCTTAATCACGTCATGGGACTGGTGAGAACCTTTGAAGCCCTTGTTTGAAACTAATAATATCATTTAATATATTATGTTAGAGCGCTATATAAATGATCGGCTACATTATATTTGTTAAGTGATATCTTGTGGCCGCCAGAGTCGCTTTGAAAATCTTCTTCAACTTCCCGATATTATTAATCCACAGTGTAATAAATAATTGCTGACTTATAAGCTTCCTAAATTCTTTGAAAGTCGTCTCGTATCAGCCCCCATAAGAGAGGGATATAAAAGAACATTAGGTCGAGTAAAACTCCTTGTTCACACATTAGCATCAGTCCCAAGTTCGAATGAAGAAGGAGGGTGACGTGAACGACTAGTCATCGGTAAAAGATGTAATATAAGGGACGGTACTTTGTATTGTACCAAACGAACGATGGGAACTGCTAAAGGTTAATTTCTGTGGACGTCAAAGGTCTTTGTTTAAAATAAAATCCGATTATATAACTTCATATTTTGTCCTTCTTCCGATGTCTGAACAGGAACTGTGACGTACGAATCTGACCAATCGGTGACTAGGTCCAAGATGTCCTTACGCACTGACCCTAAATGTCCGAATCAAAGAAAGCCACAGACGCAAAAGCGCAGTTCAATTAGAATTTAAATGTATGAGTAGTGTAATGTAATGTAACGGAACACATTTAAATAGCGCCACTCGAATCAGAGGCGCTCACGACTCAACACAAAGCTAAACAAAGCTAAAGAGGAAAAAGGAAAGTCTTCAAGCGCTTCCGTAAGGCAGCAGAGGAGAGAGAGAGCAGGTCCTTCAGAAGAGGAAAGGGGGAAAGGGGAGGCTGTTCCAGCTGGTGGAATTCACGTAGGCAAAGCTCCTGGATTGAGTCGTGGCGGAGCGCATGTGGAGAACTACCATAAGTCCGCGTGCAGAGTAACGAAGGTAAACCCAGTGCGGAATAGAGGGGACCCTAGTGCAGAGAGCCAGAAGGTAGACGGAGGCATACACAAGGAGACAGTTACGCATCAACGCAAGAGTCTTGAAACGAATGCGTTGAGGTGCAGGGAGCCAGTGAAGGGATTCGCAAATGAAGAAAGAGATGTGACCGAATTTTGGAATTCCGCAAATTAGTCAGTCAGCCGCATTGACTGCAGCCTAGAGATATTGTGAGAAGATAGTCTAATGAAGGCAATGTTGCCAAAGTCAACCCTAGAGCAGAGCAGAGCGTGCACAGGCGTGGGCAAAGCATGCAATGAGCGTGACTGTCTTAATAGAGCGGAGCTGGCCAAGGTGATAGAAGCAGGGGAGAAAAAGGACATTTATGCGACCAGATAGGGAAAGGATAGAGTCACGAAGGAGGCCGAGATCTCGAACAATAGAGAAGAGGAGATGTTGGGGAAAGCCTGACGGAGGGCCTCTAAGTCGGTCCTGCCTAATTTTACTCAGTCATCAAGCCAGATGTATTGGGTTTTGCTAAAGTTCCGGGAGAGGCGATTAGAAGAGAGCCAGAAGTCCAGAACAGTGGACGCCTCCAGCATGCGCTCAACCATCTAGAATGCCGAGGAAGGGGACCAATGCAGATAGGTCTGTGATAGGATTTAGCTACTGCAATCTATCACCACTGGATGACGTTGTAAGCTAGATGTTTGGAAGAACGTTAGAAGTTTGGCGAAAGATAACTCTACATGGAGAGATGGTACGGATGCAATGAACTTTATTCTAAGACAAGCATGATATACAATGTAGCATCTAAACAGAATACAATTATGCGAAGCACTAAGTCTAATATAAAAGGTTAACATTACTTTACTCAACAGTATAATACTCACGGATTATATCATTGTCAGAGAATGATGTGATTACAAGTAGCGGGAGCATGATAACTGTAGCTTTCGTTGTTGGTTAAAGTTGATGCCTAATAATGATGAACTATGTATAAGTAATTCTAGAGATGGTCGATGGTCAGTTGTGTGATGTGTTCACGAGCACTCCTGGATCTCACGTCTCCGTCCTGACAACGTCCGATCCGCCGTCTTCTCCTGCCGCCCACTCTACGCCCACTTACTCACCTGGTTCGGTGGTTCCGAGAATCGACTCACCAACTCTCGTTCCTGGAATCTTCTCTCAACTCTCTCGACAGAAACCTCTCTATAACCTATATACTAACTCACGATCCAATAAGGATGATCGGTATCAGGACATTACCCCCCGCACATTACCCGCCCTAGGACATTATCCCCCGAACATCACAATATTTCCATAGCGCAAATATACATACATGTATATATACATACATACATACCTGTATGTATACTTATATGTATACATGTGCAAATGCATACTTACATGCCTATATGTATGCATGCAGCATTGCATACAAAATTATATACGTACATACATACATGTATACATATATACATACATGCACACATTATGTATTGGAATGGGGGGGGGGGTGATGTCTGGGGGGTAATGTCCTAGACCCGGATGATCATATGTAAGAGGCTTAGTGACTGATAGATGCATCTGACCATTGACCGACGATCATAGCTAACGTAAAACTAGAGTTATGTTAGTGATGTTGAGTTGAACTGATATTTATTAATGCATAATGCTGATAATATAGAGTATGAAAGGCGCCAAGTAATGACCTAGGAATGACAGTAATTGTAACGATAATATATTAAATGGATTACTTTACGGTTAAAGGTCTGCGTGTCATCAGCATACTGGTGGGAGGCAATGCCGAGAGGAGGGAGGATGCTGCCTAGAGCAGAAGTGTAGAGAGTCAAAAGAAAAGAGCCAATTCCGAACTCCGAGGGAGTCCGTAAGGAAGGGGGCCCAGCCAGTGCGGGTTAAACCAAAAGCCACAGAGAGTGACCGGTCTGAGAGAAACGAGCGCAGCCAAAGGAGTGCCTCATCAGATATATAGAAGAAAGTAGAAGGGCGGTCTAGGAGGATAGAGTGATCAACAGTGTCAAAAGCCGCCCTTATGTCGAAGAGCGACAAAAGTGTCACTTTGCCGGAGACAATGGCTCCGAAGATGTCGTCTAAGAGATGAGTCTGCAGGGTTTCCGTTGAGTGAAACTTTTCGAACTCAGACTGCAAAGGAGGCATGAGAGAATTATAATCTAGATAAGTGGTCAGCTGGGAGGCAACACACAGCCCAAGGAGCTTAGAAAGGAAAAATGGATTAGGAATCGGTCGATAGTTTGCTGGAAGGGTGGGGTCCAGACACGGCCGTTTTAGGGAAAGCAAAACCACCGCCCTCTTGTGAATCATTGCGTTCAAACCCTGGCCAAATGAAGCATTTTACAAAATAGTGAAAAATGGAAGAAAACCATCCAGGAAATCTTTTAGGAGGAACGGTGGGAGCAAATCCAGCTCGCAGGATTTGGAGGGCGCCGCTATGAAGAGCCGACGGATCGTGTCCCCATGGAGAAGAGCCCAAGATGTTATTGATGCCGAGGTAGTACTGAACGAGGGTGACGGAGCGTCCGCAGTGGCACGACGAGTAGAGTGTGATTTGGTAAGTCTTCTATAAAGAAGACGACCTGGTCCGACGAGCGAGGGACCGTAGAGCGACCCAGCACGGCAGAAAGGGATTTCCAGAGCCGACGAGGGCTTCCCCGCTTGTACTTCTCGATCAGAAACTCTCAATATGCTGTATACCTGGTCCGAAAGTCACTCTGCATGTACCGAAGACCTGCAACCCAGGCAATCCGATCTGCTGAGTCTATGGTGCGACGATACCGCCGTTCCAAGCGTCTGACATTCCGAAAGATAGTCCGACATTATAGATAGATGAGATTCGTTCTTCGTTCTTATTCTGTGATGGATGAAGCTGACTTTGAGCAATGTCATTATCCATACATTGCTTGTCATGTCGACATAGATTCTTGAATACCGTCCGCACTGCTATTCATGGATATTGAATATTACTTATATATTATATAATACAGATATATTGATGTTAATGTAGACGTTCTGTGTATATTGTGAATAAGATAGAAATGAAGCATTTATAAAATAAGCATATTATTTCTTTATAGTCACCAGAAAGATCTTTATTAGGATTATTAGGATTATTACATATAATCACATTACAAAAAAATTAATTTATATACGGAAATTGAGTACCAATGCCCCTAAGTAAAGTTATGACCTATCTACCCTCTTACTTTATGAATTAATTAATTAATTAATTAATTTTATTTATTTATTAAACTTAACACGACCGAGACTTTTATAAGGTCCAACAGATTCAATAAAAAGAATATTTGTGGGAAATGGCCATTTCCTACCCAAATTCTGCTCTGTTTGGATTAAATAGAGCTTCATTTTCGATTGAATATCGCCAATATAAAGGTCGAATTAATTGGAAATTAATTATATAATTAGTTAGTACACCCTTATCGGCGGAGCGCATCTTCTCATAAGATAGGAAATATGCCAGCAGATGTCATTTTCTTTTCAACTAAAGACGCTTTTATATTATAACACTCGTAAGATGGAGCCAGAATTTTATGATTATGATTATGTTATATGTAGCCATCTCCTAATAATCTGAGATCGGCATTGTGTCTAAGGCGGTTGCAATACAGATGAATAATTTATATATTTTTCCTCGCACAGCATAAAAGTGGTATTCCTAATGTCAACAACTGTGGCAACTTAACTAACATTCGAAACAATAAATATTTTGCAAGATCGTGTTTAGACACTTTAAATTGTATTTTATGGTGTTATTTATTTCCAATTTTTCTTAAAATCGTCATATCGTCGCGGGGTGTCTCTGTGATCCCATTGAAAATGATCGACTTTAATGCAACCCCTATAGTACAGCGGCATAGGAAAATAATTGTGCACTTTGTGATACAAGCATGAAATTTGGCACAGACGTAGTACGTTGTATTGTTATGAAATTTGGATGTTGGGCCACGCGAAAAAATTCTTTTTTTGGAAAAATTTTATAAAAATTTAAAAAATTATTAAAAAATTTTTTTTATTAAAGTAAAACAAAATTTAAAAAAAAAATCAAGTTACGCCCTTTAAACATGTAAATGTTAAACATTCAAACAGTGAATCAATTAAAAATCATTGTCACAAGCTTTGAAGCAATTGTGTGTGCATTGTTCTCTTGGTAAAATCTTAGTTGTGTGGAATGTTAGTGCGCACAGCCATTGTCATGCACATTACAAACTGAAATAGAATCTGTGTTGATGAGAATTGTTCATTATTAGGCCTAAATGGAAGCTGGATTGATGCAAATAACTGTGCTTAAATGGACGATGGATTGATGAAAAGAAGTCTCTTTGAACAGAAGCTGTATTGTTAAAAGTATCCGCATGTCACGCGTTACACTCTGGACGTTGGCGGTATATAATTGTCATCGACGGACAGCAGAGGCGTAGGAAGATTACGGACGAAGTTGGCTACCTGAAACCTGTAATGGGAGACATCAATGGGTTTCTCCGGTGGCAGACGGCCTCAATACAGACTGCGAGAAATATGCAAATATCAACGGAGTGTCAAGCAGCGAAATCCGACACCTCGAGACATACGCCTACCCCTTCCATCTCTACGACCCACAGACCAGAAATTCATGAATCAGTTGGAGATTTGGCCTGGACCGGCTGGTTGACCCTAATCATGAATAAGGGACAACTCTGACACGAACGGCGCAACCTATTAGGCGGTATAACTAAAAATTATGTAACGCAATCCCTGGAACCTATTGCCTGTACTGTATAGGACACCTGACAAGACCCAGCCATGACAGCCGCTAGTCAAACATTAATTGTACGCCCCTAGTGATTGACGTCATGCTAGAGACATCAAGATCCGACCAAAACGGTTTAGGAATAATTTCAGCAGGTGATTTGTAGTCCAATAGAGATACGAGTTTTGTGTTTGGTAGGGTGAAGGAAATCGCCTCTAGACGGATACTTATAGTGTAGCAAGGGAAGGAAAAGGAACTTGTTTCGGAACTGGTGGAGGCGTGAGGTCGTTTTGACGATAAGTTTAATCAACGTAGTTGGGAATCCCGTCTCCAACGTAAACCAGGGAAACATTTCTAAAAAGGACGCTAATAATTCCAGTAAGTGTAGATAGGATGAGTGATATATATATATACGTCATTAAATATACATTTAAAACCATCAAGTGTTGGTGAGCTTGGTGATAGAGGAAAGAACCGGCGGTACTCTCGTCATCAAGAAGAAGGAGTTGGCGAGAGAGAAACATCGGCATAGACCTCTATAGAATTTTGTGCATTGTGTATCATCATTAATTATAAGGATTAAGTAGAATTATATGTGGGGCGCAATCATCGGGGCGCATTTATTGGGGCGCATTGGACGATGTACCGTCGCATGCATATGTTAGGTTGACGCAGTTCTCCCACGTCGCTTACCTTTGTCCTGTAAACGTTTAATGCTGACTGATATCAATTTATTTAACGACGCATCCATGACGAGGATGATATGTGTAAACGTTTAATGCATCACTTCTCAGATTTTATAGATTAACGTCTTATAGAAACGTTTTGCACATGGGACGAATTTCATCAAGTTGCAGTCGATGCAACAATTACTGAACGGCGACTGCGTCTCGGCTTGTGTGTCGAGTCCAAAGGATGGCATCTTTAATAAACATTATAACAAATAAAAGATAAATAATCCTTCATAATCCTTACACTAAAGTTTTGCCATATTTGATTAATCATGTATAAATTATTGGAAAAAACTATTATTATAAATCCTAAGTTATGGGCTGAGATCGGGGAACAAGAAGGTCCAAAGAACGGAGACAGCGACCAAAGAAAGAGAAAACAGATCGACTGAATAAATCAAAGGAGAAGCCTACGTTGGGGATTGACCCAGGACCACCTACATAGGTCTACATCAATAGGAATTACTTTAAGACTAATTATAAAGGTGGGTCAGTTAAATTCCACTTCTGTTAAAATCGCCATCGCATGTAAGCTTGTTAGGAATAGGCCTATATTATGCCAGATTGAATGCATGACATGAATAAAAGCAATGCTAAATATTGCATTGATACTGCTTTGGGATATAAAGACGAAAGGCACGAATAAATAGGTGCAATTTAAGACACTATTAAATCGTACACACTGGATTTTATATATTCCTGGTTTTCATTTAATCACTACCGTTTGACTCTATCGAGCTATTTTTCATAAAAATGCGTATTAGTAACTGAAGCGCCAAAGACAAAATGATCGTCGTCCTCTGATGAGAAAAATTCATCTGAAACGAGCAAAGAGAAAGAAACAGAAACGGATCAAACCAGAGCAAACCTGGACGACCCGCAGCAAGCCCTACTCTCGACGAAGGAGATTCTGGACAGAGCACGGTATCTTCCTGACTTATACTAAAACCTTCCGGATACCGTTTATAATTAATAACGACCTGAAGATCCTTCTATCCATCAAACCCACCATTGTCAAATAGAATCATAACAGAAGCATTGCCTAAACAGACCAGCCTATTTTCATTAACAATGCATCAACACGTTGAACGAAATCAACTCCAATCAAATCAAATCCAGCCAAATAAATGCAATTACTCAACGATCAGTTGATGGTCAATTTCATTTAAAAATGTTTCGAAAATAATTGTTATATTCCCATCGAAGTTAATAAGACATTCTGATAAGAAACGATATCACTAATCCAGGCGTGGTTTCACGATTGAGCGATAGTCAGATATAAATAGATTCTTTGACAACGATTTAAAAGGTGTTTAATGTCTAATTCTATAATCTCCCACAGATGTTGAGAACAATGAGGTTATAAATAGCACCAGAGGCGCATCTTCTCTGCAGGCCAATGTGAAGTCACAATCGCAAAGCGACCTTGGCCCTAACTTTAGACGGCTAGCACGTGTATGCATGATCAGATGCTGGGTTAGCACCATTAAAGTGATTTTTGTCATTCCTACTTCTTTATGTACCTTCGCCATCGGACATCAATGCATTGCCCACTTGGGCATAGTTCATGCCAGTGCCAGTCCCACGCCTGAAAAAAGAGGAGGGCGACGCTAACGGTCTTTGTTATCACAGTAACCCCACAGCTAGTCGTTAAAAAGAAATCGACACTTCTTTGTTTATTGCATACAGGTCACAGTTTTTCCAGTAACTTTGATGGAAATAATACAGAGCACACAACTAGTATTTTTACAACCTTCACAACTAGTGTTCATAATTTAGGCGTTACCATTGATAACACTCTTTCGTTTGCTTAACACATATCTAAGGTAATTAAAGGTCCTTAAAATCACTTTAAGCTCTTGTCATGTTATTGTACAACAAAAGCATGCAAAATATACAGACAATAATGTTTATATCAATCAAAATTCATTTATTAGGTTCTTATTTGACACAGACACAGCTTAGAAATAAAACAACAGCATTTAGTGCCAGGGGCAATACTGGAAAACACAAAGGCATCAAAGGGAGAACTTACAGTAATCATAATTGTAATGTAGTCAAGCATTTATATAGGGCCGCTGAAATCAACAGCTCTCTCAACGGGCGTCTGTGCATGGGCAAAGGAATAGAAAAGTCTTAAGGCATCTCCGAAACTGGCACGGTGATAGAATCAGTAATTCCACCATCCGCAGTCACACAAATAAAATTGATGTTGTACACAGTCTTAAGTACAAGTATATGTTAGTACATAGTCTGTATTAACGTCTATTTTACAGAAATCAACATTATGTACTATTTTTAAATGCAATAAACTGCATACCAAATGGATGGCTTAATGATAGAATAGAAACTCCTTTCTGTCACTATTCCCAAATTTACACTCGATCTAGTTAATTATGCAATTCAGAAACATTGCAATGCAGCCAATGGTCATACTACCTAAGATTAAGGTTGAATTCACGAGATAACATATTTTGATAGCTATACAGAGGCAGATCAGTTAAGATACCACATCTTTTTTCTACTAGCCACTAAAAATCACAGTTTTATTTAGTTTAGATCGTTTATTATGTTCATGAATGCTTCTTGTGAAGCATTTCCCTTGGTGATGCAGACGAACAGCTAAGGTACTCGTCAACTACTGCCTTCATGAGTAGAACCCGGTGATCCCTAACTGGCTCAGTTTCAATGCAATGGTCCATTAGGGCAGAAAAGATGTTACTCCCAATAAAGAACTGGAGGACATCAGCAGTTAGGGCAGTTTTAAGACTTGAAGCAATAAATGGCTTTTCCTTTGGACCCATCCTACTTCTGAAGTGCGACTCTGTAGTTATGCAAATCCGTACAACATTGTGAGAAGGACGTAGTAGACCTCCACGATCTTTGATCTCCAGAAGTCCAAAATCTTTAGGAAATAGTTCATCCATGACTTTGTTCCAAAGCAGAATAGCTCTACAGTCATTGCATGGAAGATGATTTGTCAACTTGCGAACAACGAAACCAGCAATATAGACCACAACAATTTCTACGAAGTTAGACAACGAGCCAATATCAACCTGTGGTCCATGTGTTTCAGAATCCTTGCTTTCATCGATTAGTTTGCCTAAGGCATCAGCGAGTCGTAGAGATGCAACAGTGGCTACATCTGACTTCTCCTGTCTGTCAATTTTAGAAGAAATCATTAACACTGTGCAATTCGTCTGTGCAACACAGTTGCCAGTTTTTACTTCCTTCAACTGCTGATGTGTGAGTAGTCTTTTCCAAGCTGCTTTTAAATGAACAACTGATGGGTTATTATTCCATCCTCCACGGCTTCTCACAGCACTGAAAAAGAGCTCAAGATGGTCCTGACTAACTTTATACATCAAAAGATTTTTCAAACAGATTCATTCTTCACAAATGTGTCAAATAAGGACACTGCACTCGTGCTGGACAATATAAAACCAATAACAGCAGTCTTGCGCAAACTGCAATTTCAATCCACGCAAGTACTCTTGTGCTTCAGCAACGAAAGGTCTCCAGACAGCTTCATTTGCCATGCGCATTGGTGCCTTGTATCCATGGGCAATGGGATTGCGACTATTGAGAAGATCAAACAGTCGATCGACTGTTCGAATAAATTTAACTGTAGCTTCACATCCTTGAAACTGAGGCATCTTTAATGTTGTCTGGCAGAACTCCAAAGCATTAGCTACAGAAGCACTTAGAGCCTGTACAGCCAATTTCACTTTCATTTTCTGCTGTCTCCATTCGACATGTCTCTCATGCAACTTGTTCCCTGCTCGTAAACCTTCCGTGGTCTGTAGTGTTTACAACTTCTTAATGTATGTCCACTTAATTTCACGACCATCAGCATCTAACAGAACACCTTTATCAGCTAACATATTCTGCATTAATTTTACCATGTGGCAAGCATCAAGGAAAAGATGGACTCTTTGGTTTGGATCTGAGGGATGCTCAAAGCTGGATAGAGGCTGTTCAGCATTTAGCTTTGCTCCAAGTTGCTGTGCCATGGTACAGTTTGCAGAACTTCCATCAAATGTGAGTGGCCTAATAGAGACTCCAGCGTCATGCAATTTTTGCAAACAAATTTGGACCAGATTGGCACGCTCCTTACCTTGCAGGCCATCAATTAAAAAGTATGCTACCGGTACCTTCCAATGCTCTCTCATACTAACAATCATCATGACCAGTGCTACTCTGGCTACTATTATCCTCAACAGCTACAACCATATCGACGTAACCAACAAATCTTCTACCATCCCACTCCACCTGCTTTCGATTGGCTATCTCATCCATCATCAGCGAACACACAAGTTGCTTTTCTGCCTGACTTTCAGCCATACTTCGTAAAGCTGCAAAGACCTCATTATGGAAGCCAGGGCTTCCATATACGCAGCTATACCAATTCGCCCGTGTTTTTGGATGCAGAGGACAGTTTCCAAACTGGCTTCGAACAAAGTCGTATGCTTTAGCAGAATAAAGGTGTGGTGATAAAGTGAAATTTCGTAGCCCATGAGGATACTTAGTTTTGATCTTTCCAGAAGCGGCACTTCTCATCCGTTTAGTTAAATGGGCAAAAGCAGAATCATCAAACGGAGATAACAAATTCTGCTCAGCATGTTCAGTTATCAACTGCTTTTTTGCATATCTGCTAGAAGATCTTTAAAGTTTGTTATTTTCTTTTGCAACCGTCGGTTGCACTGCTGTGCAAGTTTAAGTTTTTCCGACCAGCAACCAGAGCACTTAGTGCAATATCCAGCTTACGTTTGATCCGTTTTGGTGACTGCAAAATGTATGAATGGTCACCTGTTATTAGAGCTTTGCTGCTAGTAGACGGTGATTGTTCAGGAGAATTTGTTCCAGGCATCTCAAGAACAACAGGAACATGAGCAGGAGTATCATAGTATTCAACATCATGCGACAAGCGTTCTAGAACCCGTCGAAATGGACGTTTCTTTGTCTGCAAATGACTTGGAAAGTTGAATAGTGTCGGTTCAGCCCCTAAAAAATAAATACAGGAAAAATGCAGAAATCAACTAAAATGCATTTTAAAGCTCTAGACTTTTGCATCACTGAAATCATCATTTGTACATTATTCTACATCAAGTAATCAGATAGCTGATGTCATCTCTATGAATGACAGCTTAAATCGTTATAACACCAGAAATAAAACCTGAATGCACGATTTGAATTTCAACTGGTGCAACCACTTACGTATGACAAAAAGAGACTTAGACAACTCCATTTGTGCTTTGTTTATTTTGGCAAGGTTTAGTTGGAACCATCTTTCATGAGCATGGCGGTTTTGGCTCCTGAGTATTTCTCTTCCCCATTCCGAAAATGCCTGAAGTCCATATTATTTGTTGGTCTGTCATATGATTTTAGTAAAAGTAAACAAAGCAAAGCTCAACAAACTGCAGTGGTCAATTCAACAGGATGCATTCAGGTTCCAGATCTGGTACCTCTAATTTGAGACCGGCAACTTAACCCAATTTAACCAATGCAATAGAAAGACCATACTATACAGAGGATACTGGAAACGCATTCGGCTACTCAGTTCTGCGCGCCAGTGTGTTATCTATTACTCTATGCCCCAACTTAAAATTGGATATTAATTAGTTATTAGCTCAGTAATTACATATTTTCTTTGGTTTTACAATTGGAGATCCTGCGCCTTAATGAACACTGACAAAATGCAATTATATTTCTCTAATTCACCTATTACTGCAATCAAAACCAGTTTCACATACCTGGCAACAGTCTCTTGCGCATGCCACTGTTGTAGAAACAGCCATCTTCGAAATGAACTGAACAGATATGAGAGTAGTCTGTCGGTGACCAATTGTCACGGTGCACCCGGACTGCCCATTTCTTTCTACAGTCAGGATCCTTTGGAAACCTGTAATAAACGTGAAAACGTCATTCGCTTGGAGTGTGACCACAATGAAAGTTAGACCCAGAACTTACTAATTAAAGCTGATACCAGAACGCCCGAGCATCATCATGCAACTCCAATCCTCAAATCACTCTGTTCGCTCTACAAATTCTTTAAATTAAATGAGTTTGAGGTTACCATTCAACTAAAAAAAACAAGCGGCCGGCAGACATTCAGGCTTAAACGCGACAGTTTCATTTCCGTCCGAGGCTTACGCATTACAAATTTAGATAACACACGCAAAATAGCAACTTACAAATGAAATGATATTCCAGCAGCCTTATTCTCTGACGTGAACAAATTGTTACACCCATACGCTACACAGTTTAAAGTTGATCTTTTCGACATTTTGAGAAACTGTCTTGCCGGCGAACGTTGCGGTCAAGGTCGTTTTTATGCGGTGACTTCGCCATAGATACTCGATACTCCCTCTAGTGTATATAATAAATCTCAATGGTTGAGAATAAACGGAAATCAGTCTTAAGGAGTTGAATAGGCGGTAGTTCATGATTTAACTCAAATTGAATATTATATATATATATATATATATATATGACGATAATATTTTTGTTATCTCCCACAGATGTCGACTACGTGAAATTGATTTATCCTATTGATATCGAGTTGACTGTTAGGTATTGGAGTGCCATCGGCTGATGGTGTCCTTTGATTGGCGCTTTAGAAGTTACTTATTATTACTAGTTATAGTAGCAATCAAGCGATGCAATTTCATCATCAAACGTAATAATATCTGGTTATGAAGGCCTACTCAAAACTCTAGGCCCTACTTATCTCATTTAGATTTCGTTATTTGAAAATTAGACTGCACCCTAATCCTAGACCGAAACCGAAAAATAGGCACCGAGGAATACTTTTACTTTAACGGTGTCGGCCGATAATCCGAAGGTTCGATAGTCCGAGGGTTCGTTAGTCCGAAGATTTTATACTCCGACATTAATTTAGCTAGAAGCTGGATGAATTTATGAAAGGAATGTGTAAAACTGGGAGCTGGATTTATATGAAAAGAATCGTGCCTAAATGGACGCTGGTTGAATGGAAAGAATGGTGGAATCCAGCTTCTAGCCAAACGTAAATCTGTCTTCAATCCAGCTACCAATATAACAGCAATCTTATCACCTATCGATCGGCTACCATGCAATCTTCGAACTATCCAGCCTTCGGATTTAGACACAGAACCTAATTTAACAACTAATCGATTGTTGCAATGATAATATCGTGCGATGATCTTCCGAATCAATCGCTAAGAATTCTACATATTCTATGTACTAATTGGAAATTGAATTATGCAGTCGATTGAAAATTTCATTTCCATAAAAATCGCTTACGATTTGCACCTGATTTTCTAAGTAATTGCAACTAAAAGTGATATAATTAAAAAGCAATTATGTGATTCCTTTAGTCCTTTGTTTGCTGATTTAAGTGATTTTAAGCGATTTGTTGCTTCTGAATCTCAAAGTGTTCTAACCTCTGTTAAAAGGTCCTTTTCACGGTTTCGATCCAAGTCCTATATCAAAAGCAATGACCGCTTAACTCTTAGGCGGCTAGGTTTTTTTTACCAATTTGACAATTATCATTTTACGTGAATAAAAACACTTAAAATTTTCAATAATAGGCCCTATGCATATGTAGTATATTATTTTTTTCATATTTTATTTCCTTATCATTATCTGTGGCGAAAAAGTTTATCAGTTAATGCAGTTATTTTAAAATTGATAAATACATTGAAAGTTTTATAAAACTGAAATATAAATTATGAAATCATAAATTTATAAAAAAATTTCAAGAATAGAATAAATGTAACAAAAGATATCATAATGTAGCCATCTGTATGGTAAGCATGTAGGAACTGGTAAAAAGCTTAGATAATAAAGAATTTTGTCCAAAAATGAGCTTATGACAATAGCCCTCAAACGTTTGAACTTCGCCGCGGCCAAAATCAAATCCCAAATTCACGCATCGGCTTGGTATTTGATTAGATATTTGTGTTTACAATACCTTACAATTTTCATTGAATGCTATGATTTTAGCTTTTGAGCACGACTGATGAATAAAACTATTGGTTTACTTACTCATTACTTAACAAAAGTATATTCCAATACATAACAGTTTAAATTTTTCGAACATAAATTTTCTACATAGGCTATCTCATAACCTATGTTTTTGTACCTTCTTCAACGCAACAAATTCTTAAACTTCGAAATCAATCTCCAATTTACAAGAGCTTCAATGCATCAAACTACTGATTTGTACCTTTTCAAAAAAATTTAACACCCTATGCAATCCAACAATTCCTTCAACTCCAACACCAAACTTCAATACACAACAGCTTCAATGCATCAAATTTCTGTTTTCTACATTTTTACATTCTATTCATTCTAGCAATTGCTTAAAACTCCAACTTCAAACTTCAATTCCTACACACAATTCCTTAAGCCGTACAGTTTCAATGTATCAAACCTCAAGTTTTTGGCTTATTACACGATAATTCCTAAATTTATGAATCTGTAACAGATATTCAACCACTATCACACCTAAAACTTGTAGTTTTCAATTATGTAGTGCTTCTTGCGTTGGCTCTAATTATACAAAATCCCCCCACTCACCAAATATTCAATCTGCATGATTGACATAATTTTCTTACATTTTCAGAGATGTTATCAATATTAATATTATTAATAGTTTATTATTAATTTTTATTAATGTTATTATTTTAATTTTTAATTTTTATTGCTTTTTTATTTTTTAAAAATTATTTTTCATTTATTTCTTAAAAATTATTTCTACTGTTTTTATTATTGTTTTTTCTATTATTTATTATTATTTTTTATTTCTATTTTTATTATTTTTATTATTATCTTTATTATTTTTGTATTAATTTTTATAATTTTATTTATTTTTATTACTTTAATTATTTTTATTATTACTTTAAACAAAATTTTTCTTATAATTATTATTTTTTTAATTATTAATCATAAGTTCAAAAGAATGGAAATTAGGGTTGGAACAGCCCCTTACCCGCCGCCATTCTAGAGTTAGACCACGTGCATACGGGCATAAAAACAGACCACAAATAATTCAGGTGTCGTTTCCGGTTCAAAGGTCGAATCAGAACGCTCACTAACCCCACTGCTATAGAATGGCCAAATGTAATTGAGATAAGCGCAGTACAAAGATTGGAAGTACAATGGATGATTGTATACAATGGTTACTGATAATGCGCCAGCTGCCATAGTGCAAAGTGCAGCCTCGTGCATGATAAAAATGGATGGTTGACAAGTTGTGTAGAGTACAAAGGTCAAGTGTGCTCTCACAACAATAGATGATTGACAGGTGGGCGGTGCTAGGGTTCCGCCTAGACAATGGATGACGTTAGGGGCAGTCACATGACGGTCCAAAGGGCATACTGGCTGGGAATTGCCACTTACCTCACTACTCGCATATAATGTCCGGTAGAAGCGACATAAATGTGTCTATTCGTTGTATCGTGCGTTTTCGTCTTTATGTCCATCAAGGTAGGCCTAGGCCTATATACATTGGATGCGTGAACAAACTTCTGAAGTCTCAGTACCTGCGAGATCAACAGTTTAAAGAAAATCAGATATATATATATATATATATATATACATATATATATATATTGCCCGCGATAAACGTTTTAAAGGTGCCGTAATGTTCGCTTCTATTTTCGTTCAAATTGAGAGTTTCGTCTTTATATCCAACATGGTATAACCATCGGATGACTGAACAAGGAATTAATTTGACAAAGTGTAATGCTTGCGTAATGTGCTATGAATGAATATGAAAATTTTACATAGCGTCTCTTCAAGAAAGCTACTCAGAGGCGCTCTCTACACTAGCCAACGTGATAATAATAATTGTAATTATAAGATGATTAGCAAAATAGTGCACAGAGGGCTACCAGAGACACTAATGGCTGGCCCACGCTTGTGGGTGGAACCAAACATCGTATTCCCGCCAAATGCTGGTAAATGGCATGATGTTCAGAGTCTGTGGGCCAAGCAGCACCGAATAGGTAGAGCGATAACTGCCGAGATCGAGTAGCAAACACGGGGTGTCGGTGTCGACGAGTAGTCCCTCACTGGTGGAAGATGACGCACCGCCCGATATTGGTCGAAGTTGAAGGAGGATGTCTAAGAGGCATTCGTCGTGTGTTGATCGGTAGATTGAACACAATGAACAGCCACTCCTGACAATCGGTCGAGGTCATTCCAACGGCCTCGACAACCACTCTCCATCGAAACTAGAACGCTCGGAAACAGTGGGTTCACACGGTGCACGGCTGAGACACGACCGCATGTAGTCACATGGTGCAGGAGACTTGCAATCAAAATGCTTCTTAAACGCACGTAATCCTTAGAAAGTCAACGAATGTGTTCCGTGCAGAATCCAAGCACTAGAGAACTCCAACATGTTCCAAGTTACTGAGAAAATTCTGCATAAAGATCAAAACAATCGTCGAAATGACGCAGATGGCCGCTAATGGATAAAAGTTTCCGATCACGTGTGCAGAAGGGTTGGAATAATGCATATCGACTTATATCTTGGGCCCTATCTAACTTCTTGATGCAGCGGCCTGAATTGATTCCAACGCCAGATGTTGCTCCATTAATCAGCCCTTCACCTAATAATTATTATGGCAATGACGACGATTTATAAGGAGCCGTAAATGCTCCTTATAAATCAGTGCAAGGACGCCCAGTGATTATTTATAGCAATTATTTCCTCTTCCACAACCTACACGTAGATTCGACGAAGATTTATAAGGAGCCGTAGGCTAAATGCAGGGACGCTTAGCTCGACTCAATGACAATTTCAATCTTCTGTCAAGGATTATTTCTAGCAATTATTTCCTCTTCCACATCTTACACGTAGAACAATCATTCCAAAGATCCTGGCTGAACTTCTGGTTCTGATTTTCTGCCCTTAAGTCCGCCCTTTCAAGCCAATAGTGAGGATCAATGCTGTTGTGGAACTTGTCAGTGTGTGTATCCTTTGGTTGAAGTTTTGTTGATCAATAGCAACAAAACAATTACAACCGGCAATCTCCCATCCTGGCTGTTAGTTGTGTGTTGGTCCCTTGACCGTCTCTCCAGAGACGATCAATGTTAACGACGTCACCTAAATATCATTCTTTGATAACATTTGTTGGCTAATTTTTACAAATAGTTTAAGTCGTTCTTTTGCTTATAATTTCTTTGTCTTTTCTATTAAATTCTTCTGCAATATTGTCGATTGTTAGCTTGATTTTGCGAATTCAGATCGAAGACGAATATGATTTCAGGTGGATGGTTATCTCTATCACACACTCTCTATATCTATATCTCTCTCACATCTGTCTGTCTCTCTGTGGATAGTCATCTCTTTATCTCTCATTCTCTCCCTATTTATCACACCCTCCCTGTCGCTCACTGTCTCACCTCTGTCTATCTATCTGTATGTCTCACTCTCTGTGTGCCTAGCAGCTTACTCGGAGGGAGGGAGTAGAGCTCTGCGTCGACCGCGGCGTGATCGGCGCAGTGGTTTATAAACTTATAACAACTTACAGTACGGGCAGAGGCAACACCAGCAGGACAATGGATAACATTTATTCGTATCCATCGCCACCAAATGGCTTGGGTCTCCCAGGATCTCATCGTGATGATGAAGATGGAATATCTTTTTCTTATGTTGCCTTAGCTTGTTGCGGTATGTCAACTTATGTTTCAATGAAGCGCATTTTATAGTGCATATCGCTCAAGGTCTTTTTCTCTTGGCAAGCCATACTCAAGAAGAGAAGAAAAGGAGCAGTCCCTCAAACGAGATTGAAGTATGAAGTGTTACCGACTTCATGATCATAAGAAGGTGGATGGCCCTTAATGATTTGAATCCCAAAACATTCGATTGACAGTTCAGTTATTAGGCCTACACTATAGAGCGTATGGTGCATGTTAAATGTCATTTGAATCTAGATTTATTATTACATTAGTCTTAGGAATGCGTAATGAGCAAGAGCAAATGTCTCAAATTATTAGGGCCCTAATACAAACAATAATTATTATTAACGTAATATAATTATATTGGTACTTACACATTTCCATAAACTTGTTTGTCATCCGCCATTATGATGTGTGAATAGGCTCACTTGAAATAATCCAGGCAGTCGATTACACGGCGAAGACGGTGCTATAGTAGCACGCAAGGAGAATTAGTGTTCTCGTTGGATAATCAGTAAAACTTTTAGTGATCGCATTAACACTGGCGCCTATGGCAGATCTCCTATGTAGGACTATTGAGGAGTCGATGTCGATGGTTGGGCAGCAGTGCAGTTGTCATTTCACACAGCCACCCAATGCAGAGTGGATCATTATTTGTCCATGTACAGCAGCAGCCGCTAATTAAATACTTAACAGTCAGTCCTCTGCAGAATCCTATCAAATGTATCTGCTAAAACTGCGTATGGAGTAAACCAGACTTTTGTGGGCCTAGGCGTAAGTAACCCGTGACCTGTGACCTGTGACCATAGTCTTTCCGGGCAGCAGGAACATCGACTTGTGTGAAAACGCTTAGTGATTGTGCACAGACCACGGGATAAATTATCTATGGGTCAGTGACTGAACTTTACTAATGGAACTGTGAGTTGATATCTATAATGGAATAATGAATGGAACATATGAAAGAGGAAGACCACATGGAATGGCAGATGACTTTGAAGAATGGGGTGGAACAAGTCTCCACAAGTTCAATGACGGTGTGGAGAGAAGTGGCTAGAAAGGTATCCGACACAGGTCTACGGGCGATGAGTCTATGGTTGTTGATTGATTGAACATATGCCAAGTTCACGAGGGCCACGGACAGACGGTATATGTTGCCATGTATATAAATTCACCAATACATATATGTATGTATATATAATTATGTACATATATGTGTGTAGATCAAGGTGGATGTGCATATAGTATATAATGTATGTGTGCGTGCGTATGTATGTTTGAGAGTGTGAACACATCAGCGTGGGTTGGGCGGCGCAACGACAAATTGTCGGCGGCGGCGGCGCGGCGTGGCCGGCGTGAAGCTCTAGGAGGGAGAGGCTCTCTCAGTTTAGGACATATGCTATAGAAACAGGATTTGCCTCTAGTAATTATCTGCTGAGGATCATAAATTATACTTATCACTCTTCAAGTTGGTATGTGAATAGATATTTAACAACTTGAAGCAGACATACATGATTTCACAACTGTTTACCTTGCACTCACAATCTCACATTAGCTTTGACTCTGCCGCTGCCGCATTCCTTTGAACATTAAATGGGTAATAAAAAATTACAATTTGCAAGACCATTTGTATGTGGTTTGAGGACACTTGCCAGATTTTGTAACGACCAATAAATCATCCTATCTAATACTACATGTTGTATGCAGAAGACCAGGTAAGAATAGTTCAGAAAGACAGACCATTTGGCGAAGGTCGTTGCTATGGAAGCTGTCATTGAAGGTCCTTGTACTTTAACCAATGAGAGATATTTAAGCAGAGACCAAAATCTCAAACATTAACAAATGATCAATGTTAATGTTAGTTAGTTCTCAACGCAGCTTGCATTTGATAAAACTTCGTTTAGATGAGATCCGCGTTTGAAATTGAAATATCGACCCAGTAATCGATGAATGTCCACATTGACATTCGCAGAAACATCTTCATGCGCTAGTTATAACACATCGACTGACGAGGGTGGAATATGCGTGTAATAAAGAATGATTAATCACAATCTGATATTTCTGACTATTATTCATCATCTAGTTAACAACTAGGCCACCATCGTACTTCAGCCGTTTACTGTGTCTTTCACTGTGTGCGTCAGCTGTAAAGAAAGTAGACCTATGGCATAGTTGTATTGGTAGTTGGATTTTTTTGGCTAAATTACTGAGCTGCCAGCGACTCATATTTTTGCGAGTGTCACCTGTGTGATCTCGGCTGACAATGGACTTCGCTAAGGACATTTTGATCTGATTGATTGATTGATTTCCGTTAAACCTCATGCGATCAACATATTTTACTCCTTAACATGGCCAACTGCGATCCCGCGGGACCCTAACAGTAAACAACACATTCAGTCACATTATTTTGCTACATGTTCAAGCTCTAACTGTACATTATTTACCTTGGCATCGCTTGACATCTAAAGGTCTGACAATATAAAACTTATCTGACAATATAATGCTTTACTGCATGTCAGTATTGTACGAAATTACCCAACTTATTGCTACATAAAACACTAAAATGACTTGCGCCATGGTGATGTCAACTGTTTCACTACTCTTGTACCTTGTTTTGTATCATGATGAATTAACTTCTGTCTGCCTAGATATATGTCCGCATTCAATGGATATCAAGTGACACAGAACCATCATATTTTGATACCCTAGTTTGCTGTTTGGACGATATGTATTGCCTGAAGTTGCACCTGCCACAAAAAGCCACCAACAGCTCGTCTAAGCAAAGATGTGGACCAGGAACAAACACTTCTGCAGTAGAGCAATTGACATGGTCCATATTATGTAACGAAAAGATGCTAGTTTGTCGTGGTTAAGCCTTTCTTCACGCGTTGAAATCTCATGTATTTTAAGATGCAACGATATCGTGTCGTGGACAAGGACACAGTGAAACGGGCCTGCCGTCATGCTCATACCACAAGATTGCTTGTGGCGCATTTATTTCTCTTTAGACACTAGCCAATACTCAAGAGTCCAATGGGCGCAACGATTTTCTTGTCGTTGACATGATTCCTCTCCGAAAGTCGATTTTCACACTTTCCTTCATTCCAGACATGTATTCGTTCCTCTGCCGCCTGTTCATCTGAAGAACAATGTCATCAGTAATTTCTCGAGGCAAGACACTGAAGGTCACCTTATACGTGTAAAAAATGTGTCTTACCGTGATGCATCAGTTACACCAGCAGGTGTTCGAAAGATATCCTGATCAGGCAGACGTCCAGACTCCGGTGGTTGTCATTCCCACAAAAAGTCGTTCTTCAGTGTTATCAAATGAGCTGATGCCGAATTTCCATGACCTTTTCAAACTGAACTACTGATTCAACAACTGCTGGCCTGAATACGTACGTCTTGAGTAGCGATGTCGACTTTATCCTCTGACCGAAAATATTAATCCAGCAACAGTTCCTTAGCAGCTTTTGATCGTTTGCGAGGAGGTGGCAGATAGAGTTGACGAAACCAATGATCGGATGTAGCTAGTTCTAGAAGAGCAACCTTTCTGCTTGAGACAATTGCAACTGTATTAGCCCATCTGAATTTTCTGAATTACTTAGAATTTCAAAATGGGTTTCTTCGGTTGTTGGGTCGCGAATGCATTATTAACATATTTATATTTAATGTTTCTATTTTTTCCAGGTTGTGGCCACATAATTCGGATTTATTCCTAATTTCTAAAACAAATTTGACCTTTTAGTGGATTCGAACCTACAAACTATGATTGCGCTTGTGATAAATTGCATAGCTCATTCTATTAAAAGGGTAATTAATTGATTTTGATCATCAGCCTACGTCAATTTACTGTAGGCAAGAAGTGTTATGTTCGGCACATCAGCTGTCATGTAACAGATACATGTAAACACAGTTGAAAACGTCAGACCACTGGGTAAAGGTCGTTGCTAAAGACGCTTTCGTCTTGAGGCCTTCATTGGCAGACAGAGTCTTTCAACTAATTGACACGTAGGAAAGCCAGGTGAGACACTGTTTAATATAATTATTATGAAAATTAATGTCTACAAATGCACATACAAGTACTTTCAGTCATTCTGTCATTAATTCATTGTTCATTCAGATCATGTTGCAAGTCACTTATCCCTAAGAAAACTCATCAGATGTGCTTCCAGTTCAACCCAGGAAGAAAAAGTTTTGAAGTTTTGAAGTGTTTATGGTGCTAGAGTTTGGGCCCTAGGCAGCTATTTGGACTCTAATAAAATTATGTCGCTAGAATGTATTCCTTAATGCGTGCACGCGAGGGATGAGGGAGTGGTCCTTCTCTATATTAGAGAGTGGATGTGTAGGATCGGCCTTTTCTGCTTTTGAGTTTCCGAGTGAAAAAAATAATGTTTTTGGGCTTGTTGCCTGTTTCGTTGGTCTGTCGCATTTTTGGTTTTTATACAGGTTATGGTTACCTCTTCATTATATTAATTAGGCTTTGTAAAACTACGAGCATGTCAAGTATTTACCTTTATGACAAGCCTTTGTAATTGCTATGTTTCAAATTGTATGTTGTTGTGTCTATCATTTGATTGAAATTAGAATTTATCTAACGAGTCTCTTTTCGTCAAATATAGGTCACTTATAACAAAAGAAATTTATGCAGAATCACCCTAGCTTTTTGTTAGGTAGTTTGTTGTGTAGGCCTATGTATGAGGTAGTAACAGTATGCGGTAGGCCTACATTACATGTACACTGTACAGTAATTGCACATTAATAACGGGTCAGTAATAATATGTATAGTATTCACTTGCACATTAAGCACATGTACAATATTGTGGTTATAATGAACAATAAATCATATTCTGAATAATTGTGCATCTTTGAACATAATGAAGTACCGTTAACTGTAATACTACAAATGGCAACATGCTCTAGCTTACTCTATACTCGTATCTAAATTTGCAACACGTGATAGCTCTGCCTCGGATAAAATATGATTCAAGCCTACAGGTTATCTTCGCTGAATGATCCGTGGATTCCTCAAATATAACAGCAAGGTCAATAAACAATCTACAAAGTTGTAGAGGTAAGTAGTGTCCTTTGCAGAGTGTCTTCTCTAAACACTAGCGGGAAGAACTAAACGTTGGGAGAGAGGGAAACAATGATAGACACGATCAAAAATGAAAATTTACATGGCTGGGTCCTGTGGTAATAAATGACGGTATATAAGAGATTATCAACAAATGCAGTATATTATCACGTGGATGGAACACGGAGTCGTGGTAGACAAAGCCATGAATGAAATCATGAGAATACATGGACATGAGAACAGCCCTGGATACAATTATAAACATAAATAAATGGAGTCATCATGTTAATAATACAGTGTAAAAATGAAGGGTCCTAGGGCAATTCGTCTCAGGACAATTCGTCGCGGACATTTTGTCGTGGGCAATTATTACTTATGCATTATTATTTTCAGCAATTCAGCCTCCAATTATGCATTATTCTTTTTATCAATCCAGCTTCCGTATCGGGTCGATAGTGTTTGGCGATCAACCAAAGATCAAATGTACATTGGCGATCTTTTGTGCCGCGATCATATTAGTCTGCGATCTTTTGTGTCGTGATCTTTTGTGCGCGATCTTTTGAAGCCCAATCTTATTGGTGGATACCATTTTATTTAAATTGTTTCTCCATTATTTTCCTTCATATTGTATTTACATATAATGTACGAGGAAGCTGCGACGTTATTTTGTGACAAATAAAGAACATAATAGCATAAATTAATTAATTAAAAGAAAATTATATAACGATATTTGGTATATTACTGTTTGTCATGACATTTTGAATAACAGTTTCAAACAATTTCTCCCTCTTCAGTCTTGAATCGAATCCATTCGCAAATAAAATGGACCTGAGAGATCGAATAGAATCGAACAAAGACCTGATCACGGATCGTCTTGATCCTGACTTTGGACTCCTTGATGAACTGCTTGCCAACCGATCACTGACGAGGCCGGAGGTCAAGACAGTCAAGGCCATTCCAGACTCGTACGGAAGGAGTGAGCAAGTTCTGAAGTATGTCTTCAACAAAGGCACCTCCGAAATGTTCATAGATGCACTCAGAGACACACAACAGACTCACCTCGTGAACTTCATCCTTAGCAGCGGAGGTAAAATTTATATTGATGACTGTTGGTTGCGTTCATCACTATTTTCAATGAGCTAGAAAGTGGACAAATGTTTGTGTATGTATTCTTGTAAATCTCAGTGGGTTGTTTAAAGCGCATATCACTATGTTGTAGAACGCCGCCCTGAATTTGAC
Organism: Bimastos eiseni; assembly: GCA_959347315.1. NCBI lineage: Eukaryota > Metazoa > Annelida > Clitellata > Crassiclitellata > Lumbricidae > Bimastos > Bimastos eiseni. The sequence goes on from OY365819.1 coordinate 24,773,565, forward strand.
GATGATTGGCCGTTGACAGAACGAGAAATATCGATCATTGATAACAACCAACGCTCTTTAGTTGACCTTCTGGAAACGTGTGACCTCCTTTACGGTCTCTATTCTAACAATGTCATCAACCGTCGACAAAAGGACTTCGTGTCCTCAAAGACAACATCCCACTAAAAAAACGACGCATTGCTGGAAATATTTAGAAGAACCAGTCTACAAAACTACAATAAAATTATATATTGTCTGCACTTATCGAAACAAAGCCACCTCGCACGTGTCTTCAAAGCGGGAGGGGGTAACCATTTCAGCTGTTAAAGAGCCACTTGTCATGTGATTGGTCACTAATAGCAACTTGTAGCCAATATTTCATATCCAACTTGGACCTAGCGAACACAAATACAATGTGTATATTTTATTAGACGGATTTCCTAAGAGAATCTTTTGCGCAATTCACGTGAGCTTGAAGCCGTCGGCAGGATTTTGTTGTAATAGTAGGCCTATAAGCAGTGTTAATAGTGACAACCATCAGAGCCATAAGTTGTTCAATTACAACTAATTGTTATATTTCAGTTGTCGTCAGGGTTCATTCGGAACTGGAGACCGAGAGTAATGTGAACAAGATCGAAGATGAACTCATCACGAAATTCGCCGAAATGCTTGGAGATCGTTCATTGGCAGATTCTGCTCGTATACTCGAATGCACTCAACTGCGTCTAATTGCTGCCAAAAAAAACAACAGCATCATTCTTTACTTTCTCTGCAAAGCATCAGCTGATGTCGCCCATCTTCAAGAGATGCAGACTTCTGGGAAGTTGGCGAATGTCATCAAAGAGATGTTTACCGAAATGCTTTTACGCACACACATCATCACACTGAAAATTAATTTTTGCGATATAAATGTATTAAATCATGAAGAGGGGTTTCCAAGTGAGTGCTTCTGAATTATTTATAAAATTTCATTCCCCGCATAAAACTCACCTCATCTCTCCTCACCTCTCTATCTTAGTGAACCAATCTCATTGATTCCACCATTATGTGGCGCTAGTTCATTGTCGGCTGAACCCATGTGTCTGATATATTGAATAAATAGGTACATGTACTTTTAAGGTACTATCATAAGTTATTTACTAATAAGTAAAACAGGTTTGGTAAGCTTTAATGGGGCCGATAAAGTTTTTGATGCTCTTATTTTGATCTGCTCTCAGAACCAGAGGATGGAGAGAAGCTCATAATTATTGTGATTGGCAATTTTTGTCTTTTTAGATGTTAGTACCGAAGATGAATTGGAGGATAGCTGCGACAAAGCTGACGCTTCCGCCACTTCCGGCATTTCTGTAAGTCTGTCAACTAATACTATAAAATATGTAACGTCTGTAATTCTTCCCAGAAACCAAGTGTTGAATTATAGGCTACCTTACTTAGTACTTAGTCCTTCCTGCGTAGGTCTACACATCGGGCAACGCACTTCCTCCATTCATCTCTATCCAAACCCAGTGTCTCAACCTCCTCCCACAATCTCTCCAAACATTTAGGGTCGTCCCTTATGGTCTCTGGCCAGTTTTTTCTCGATCTTCCTCTCCTCCGTCGCTCTCCCGAACACCAGGACATCACCTGTTTAGCTCTTCTCTCCAACTCTATGCCTCCATGAATTATACCATCGTGTGTTACAAGAAACAAGAAAATAGGTGAAATTTGTGAATTGTGTCGGTGTGATTTAATATCCTCTCTCCAGTATAAATGAGTTATTTTGATGCAACAGGGGCAAAGAAGGTGCATGGTGGGCGCAAGGGTTTTATTTTAGTCAACCAACATTGATTACGTCATTCACGTCAGCGGAAGAACTACAAGTGCTTGTGAATCGTGTTGAAAGTGCTGCAAGATAATATAACATGGCGTTTAAAAACAATGACTAACACATAGGATATACTCAAAATCGAAGTAGACACCGGGAGATTGGAGCAAGTAAACTCCTTCGTGTAATTGGGCAGTAGGGTGAGGAAACATGCGGACTGCGCGAGCGAGGTGAGATCAAGGCTGGCCATGGGGATGGCGATTATGGTCAAGTTGACGAAATATGGAAGAACAAGTCTGTGATCAATAGAACTAAATTACTACTGATTGGAGCTCTGGTGTGGCCAGTAGCAACGTATGGTTGAGAAGCCTGGACGTTAAAGAAACGGGAGGAGAAACACATTCAAGCGTTTGAAAACAAATGCATTAGAAAGATGATGAGAATTTCTTGGACGCAAATGATGGCCAACAAGCGGGTATACGAATTGGCAGAGGCCAGAAATGAAATGTTGCAAACACGTCCAGGCACGAAAACTGCGCTACTTCGGACATATTATGAGGAAACCATGGTACAACATTGAGGGCAGTCTGATGACAGGTCTTGTTGATAAAATAGGAATCGTGGAAGGCCAAGAATGTCCTGGATTGACAACATTTTTATGTGGACTGGGCTAAAGGGAACTAGCCTGATGAGCGCAGTACGTGATAGATGATGCTGGACTAGTGTCTCATGTAGATCCATTCATGTAGCCAACCGTCGCGAAGCGGCGACGGTGTTATGGGATGACATGACATATCATACAAACCATTCCACAAGTCTACAACTTTTCCACTGAAAAATTTCTGCCCTATTGTTCCTGTCGGTTTCTTAAACAAGTTACACCTGTGACCCAGAGTTACCTTATTTTTATGCAAATCGATAAACCTCTCGACTGCACCGACTCCTTTTTCCAGTAATAATCTTGTAGGCTTCAATCAAGTCTCCTCTGCTCCTCCTTCAACTTTTCTTCGTAGCTCATGATACCGAAATCATTTTGGTAGCTCTTCCTTGCACGGTCTCATGCTTCTCTTTCGTTGCACTTTTGCAAGCTTCTCTACGTCTTGTTTCATAAATGATCTCCACACCTGGATGCAGTATTCCAACTGCGGCCTAACCAGTGATTTGTACAACCTCAGTATTGTAGCCTTGTCTCTGGTTACTATTGTCCGTCTTACCATACCACAACTTGAGTTAGCCTTCTTTGCCGCTTCAGCACATTACCTTGAAGATTTTGCACTCTTCTACATAATCATATCCAAGTACCTTTCTTTCTCAGAAATTGTCACAAAGCAATTGGCTGCTACATTATCACATTAGGCCTAGTCCAAACGCTCTAACGCCCTCCTCCAGCTGGAGGAGACGTCAATAATTGATGACCACTTCTTAAATAATAGTTTCGTTTCGTTTATCTTGTTTAAAAGCTTTGCGGACAAGCAAGGAAGACATATGAGGAGGAAAACCTTGAAAAACAGCTTGGAGAGATGATAAAATGTCCAATATGCCAAAAGGAAATTACCAATCCAAGGGGTTTGCCATGTGATCATACATTATGCTCTGAATGTCTGAATTTAGTTGAAAAGAAAACGAATCACGAACCAGGAGACAAGAAGATGTCCTGTCCGCTGTGTAGAAAAGAGTTCGTCATTCCCACAGAGGAAGTCACTGGTCCACAGAGCAACTTCTCTATGAGAGATGAAACAAATATTAGACAAATTATGGAATGCTCAATCTGCATGAATGGATTCACTGATCCACGAATGTTGCCATGCATTCACACTTTCTGTTTTGAATGCTAAAACGCACTGTAGAAGCGAAAAAGAAGAAAGCAGGAGACAGGATGCCTTGTCCTTTGTGTAAAAAACTGTTCAACATTCCACGAGAAGGAATTGTCGGTCTGCAGAAAAATTTCTTTATGAAAAACCTTGTAGAGTTCAAGGCTTTTCTGCAAAGCAACGACCCCGTTTTGAAACGTGGAATCCAGACAAAAGAAGAAATAAAACGATTTACCAATGTGAAGTCCTGCCTCAAACACACTCAGAAGCTGTTGGATTATTATTGCGCCGATTGTGAAGAAGTCGTCTGCGTCTCGTGTTTTGCTGAGAGTCACAAATTACACGATTGCAAACATGTGACAACAGTTGATAAAGAATTTCGTCAAACAATTGAAAAGAAAACAATGAGGATATCGGCCTTCACGAATGAAATGTTGTCAATGAAAAATAACAAGGAGAAAAGGAAAATAGATTTCCTGATAGAAATAGTCGAAATAGAAAAGGAAATTTATAAAAGAAATCAGGAACTTAAAGAGATGATAGATCGACATACAGAATCAGTTTTGGATGAGTTAATTGCACTAAAATCAAAGCATTTGAAGGAAATGGAAATTCAAATGGAAGAGATTGAAAGATATTGGAAAATATTGAGCAGTTTTGAGGCTTATTGCAACGAGCTAACATTGAGGGCATCGGCCAGCGACATCTGCAGTTCGGTTGACCAAATAATTGGTAGAGCAAATAAGTTAGAAAAAGATCATGAGGCATTCATTGGTCGTCCACATCAATCAATCAAAGTTACTTTCAGAGCACCAGATTTGAGTCAAATTTTACAAAAGTTCAGCGACAACAATATTGTGGGCAACATCAAAGGTATAGTTCTGCAACATGCTAAATCATTTTATGTAAAACTAGTCTGTACACTAAAATCTGTTGCTCAGCATATTTTTGCGACAAGCTTTTCCCTGATCTGCTCATTCAAAGAACTACGGTACGACTAACTACATCGCACTTGCTTAGGTTTGATTCAATGCTTACATTGCAGTAAGACTATTGTATAGTATCTTTTGAATGAATATTGATCAGTTTTAATGTGATTGATGTTGAGGTTGATATCTCATCGAATCTCATGAATGCCGCTCTATCAAAATCATTCAAAGTAAAACAGTTTTGGTTTTTTGACACTGTGATAACAAAGATCATTAGAGTCCTCCTTCTTCCAGGCGTGGGACTGGCACTGTCAGGGAACGAGCTGTGACGGAGTTCATCATTCATTTAAAAACTCTTGAGAGGCAACTAAATAACGCTTTGCAGTGCTGAATTATTCTATTAGATTGAAGCTTACGTGAGGAAATTTTACTGTAGTAAGTCACAACTTCAATTTAGATCCGATTATATAAGTTACATGACTTCGAGTGAGCTACCCAGGTGTGGAATTAACGGTAGACGTGACTGCATTTGATTTTGTGAATTTTTAAATGTTCTCCTGTATTCTCTGCTCCTACGGAATGAAATCGATTTTTTGTCAGCCTCACTCTCACTTCTGATTGATTAAGCGCGCCTCATATCACATCTAGGTGCGACCTTGCACGCTTTACAAATTAATAAATAAATGAATTACAGCAGATATCTTTGAATCATACTTTCAGTTCTACGAACAGCATTTCTCCCATGTGCACAATGTAAGTATCTATAGGCCTATGGCCACTTACATAGCGCCTGATTAGAAGTTCACGAAGGCGCTGTATTTTGCACCCTTACCCATCCGTGGATATTGACCAGGAAATAAATTTAATTAAGATAGCTCTATATTACAACTTAATAAATTTCGTAATTCTCAGTTATACTTCCAGCCATCAATAAATTTGCTTTCATAGTTTCAACAGAAACCGGAAAAGAGTTCGAGAACTGCGTTATTGTCGCGGGGTTAGATGATTCTCTAACTATAACGAAGGACGCCATCAAAATAAATCTATATCGGTCAAAGGATGTATCGGCAGAAGAACAAATACCGACTGAGACGCAAATAGAAGTATTCGCCGCCGTTTACTGTAACGCGATGTACGTTATGGGGATTGGAGACAATTGTGATCAAATTTGGAAATACAACATGGGTTCTGGTTGGATGAAATGCGCTTCTTTAGTTCAATGCCGACGTAGACACAGCGCAGCATTTATAGATGAAGTATTGTACATCTGCGGAGGATTTGTTTCTTCTACTAAAAGCGTTCTAGACAGCGTTGAAGCCTACAACGTAGTCACGGACAAATGCACCGCAGTTGGAAAGTTAGTTCATTGTGTCCAGAACTCAGGAAACTGTGTTCCATTTAGGAGTTCACTCTATATTTTTGGAGGATATGATGAAGATGACAAAGTGTTAAATTACGTTCAAATGTACAACACTAGGCAGAACACATGCACTCTCCTTACGAAACCAATGCCACGTAGTTATGCCTTGATGCGAGCTGTACTCTGGAACACATCTGTCATATTGCTTGGACGTCATACCTGTGTTATATATAACATTGAGACGGAGACTTGGCGAGAAAGGAGACATTTTAAGACAGACGTGGTTCACTTTGGGTTGGTTCTTGAAAATGAAAGAATATTTGTCATAGGAGGAGGAAGAAGCGAAACGGATCTAGATGACAAAGTGAGATGGAAATGCAGAGACGACGTACGTTATGTCCCTCTTCAGAACATCATCCATTCTAAACCGATTAATTGGAAGATTCATGGGAAATTGCCAAAACCATCCCTTGTATATGCTTATGCAAATATGCGCTTTTTAGTCAAGTAAATAGGGCCCTGTACTAACAACTTCGGACAGCTTCCGACTAAATGGACTTCTTGATTGATTTTGATTTTTTAATCTGTGCATTGATTTTTTCAATACGTTATCTGCTTTTAACATTGATATGGACATCGATAATCGTCGCTTTTTGTGTATATGCATAGTGCTGCATTCGCGTCATGAGCAAGGCTAGAATAACTGTCTTGGTAGTTTCAGCTTAACGATAAAATTATATCAAGAATCATTTGCGTCGCCCCTATCCTCAATCAGATTTTGCTTGTATAAATGTCTTGTCAGATTTACAATAATATATTATGTGAGACATAAAGATGAAACGCATGATACAGCGAACATTCAAGTTCGCTTTATAACACTATTAGATCGTTTGAACTGGACATTATAATAATTATAAGATTGTGTTTTTTCGTTCGTGAACCAGCAAGGTCAGTGGTCCAACCAGACATAGGTGATTGTTTACTTTACTGGATTGTAATTAAACACTAATCAAAGATAGTGTTTAGTAAAGTTGAAAATTAAGGCCGCGACGTGTACCCGGCTGACTACCCGGGTAATAAAATCGGTTCCCGGGTAACTACTGTTCCTAACAAAATATCCGCGCGGTCGGGTACCCGGGTACTTGTCGACCCCGATGGGTACCCGGGCGGTGATTTCAAAAGTTTTTGACAGTCTTATTGACAATGCAGATAAAACGCCGAATACAAAGAGCAAAATGAAAAAAATTTACGATATCTATTGTGGCGATATCGCCTTTCAGAACTCTGGTCCTTTCTCCCGAGTGCCTCCGAGTGTTTGCGGGTCTGTGGACAATGGGCGCCATTGTATATGTTACAGTCAATGTGTGCAACCAGTCATTGCATACAATGACTAACATTTTTAGCGAGTTCACACAATGACTGATTTGGTCAGGCATTGTATACAATGACTAATAAAACCAGCGATTTCACACATTGACTGGAAATTGATGGCTGTTATTGTACACTTTGACGGATGCAAGGTAGGACATATAAATGTGTTTATTGAAAATCATAAATGTTACCAAATAAGACATATAATTATAACAAATATAACACATATAAAGGCGCTTTAAAAATAAAGTTCCAAATTCCATTTTGTCAACTTTTATTATCACACGCCAGAGAAGTATGGCACCTGCTGTTGCACTTTACTTTAGCTTTGAAGCATTTGCATCCGTTAGATGAACATCTATTAGCTCCAGCATTCTCTACCTTTAGCTTCACCGAAACAGCGGAGAATTGAAGGACTATTTCGTAATTTTTAACAAAAGAACCCAATCATCAAGCCAAGTAGGCCTAGATGAAGATGCTTCAGCAGCTGATGTAAGTTTTTTAGACTCTTTTTGCTATTAATTGTTATACTTTGGGCATATTACATACGTAATGGTGCTAAGGGTTCTATACATTTACAATATGCTAAAATAAAATAATTCATAATTTTACATCTTTCATTATATATACATATACACTTATACATACGATATATATATATATTTAACTATATATACGAAAGAACGTCATTGTTTTTTTAATGAACATCGTGTGCGGAACGCGGTATTACCGCTATTGCGTAACGTTTCAAATTTAGCCATATCAAATATAGCCACTAGATAAATATAGGCCTACAGCCCTAGAATTTGAAGATAGAAGTTTAGCAATTGAGGAAGGCTGAACAGCAGTTGGTTTTTATCAAAATATTTATATTCAGCCTAATGATGCAATTAGTACATTAGTTATTTCAATGTTATTTCAATGGTTAACACCACGTGGATGTGGGGCGCCGTATGAGTGGCTGCCGATTGTTTTTGCTCTCTCGTTTTCATGGATATTTTCGTTCATACTATGTTTATTTTTCGTAATCAGACGGCTTTTCGTCAGAAGTTTAGTCCTGCCTTGGATTATGAACTGTTATGAGATTTTCTTGTGGATTATTAGCTATTTCTGACGGTTTTTCGTTTGCCTGTGTCAAGGCTTTTGTCCTACACATCCCGCAAAGTTTACGATGTCACGGGGCTGTATATTTACCTGCTATGATTATTCATGAGTGTATGTTAATATGCCACCGGCATGCCCTCCCATTGGATTGGGGTCAAAGGCTGGCGGGTTCACATTCTCGCGTCCTCTCATATACTCCAGGGCTGACCTACTTTCCCTGCGGTCCAGGCGCTACGTTACCGCTCTCAACATCGACATCACTGCCCTTGCCAGTGCAGGCATTCTCAGGTACAGAGGATGCCGAGCTGGCGCACATGTAGCTCGCAGCTGTAGCCTACATGACGCTCGTCTCCTCCTCTCTCGACATGGTTACACGTCTCATACATCCTCCGGAGCCATTTCTGTGGTTACGGGGCGTGGTCGTTATCCCTCCAACAATCGTGGTAGCAGGCTTTGCCCCAGAGATAGCTGTGTCCAGCGTCGTTCGCCACGGCATCCCATCAAACTGGAGAGACAACCCGCACCGGAGACCACCATCCATCGGTCTTGCTGTGGAACCCGACGAGCCTCATGTCATCGAGCAGCTCCGCGCAGACGCCCTCGCCTTCAGCCCTGACATCATCATCATCGTTGAGAGTTGGCTGAAGGCCCACCACGATACATGCGCATTTTCCATCGATGGGTACGATATGCTCCGCCGCGATCGGTCGGGGCGTCGAGGAGGCGGGGTGGCCATGTACTTTCGTCATATTATGAACGCTGTAGAGTTCACACCAGATCCCCCTTACCCTTCCGACATTGAAATTCTATGGGCTGAAGTTTTGTTCGCAGAGCGTCGCTACTGTGTGGGCGGTGTCTACCACCCCCACGTCCCATACATCACCCTTCAGACCTTCATGCGAGCCTCGCTGACACGCTGGAGGCATTCCTTACCTTCCCGTCACACCAATCGATATATTAGGTGGCGACTTCGATCAGCTTCCTTCCAGTGACATCCTTGGCGTTGACTTACTTGAAGCCTTTGCCGGGCCTTCACACCAAGGCCACTCTCTTGATCGGTTATATACATCCGAACCCCTCTATGATTGGTGCTCTACCGTCTCCTCCTCTATTAAAACTAAACACTCTGCCGTCCTCAGCAGTACGTCTTTCATAGGTGGCCCAGTCATCATCAAGGATTGAGGGGTTCAGTGCATTAGATTGCGGAGGCCTGACAAGCTTGCAGCTTTGCATGCCGACCTCGCTGCCTACCAGTGGCAGAGACTGTTGCCTCGACGGCCCCTATCTATCAAGCATTCGACGATTTCTAGACCTTCGTTGGCGCAGTCCTCGATCGACATGTTCCTGAAAAGCGGATAGTCATGCGACGTGCAGATCCACCTTACATGGTCCCTCACCTCCGTTACCTTCTACGACGTCGAAACTCTCCCTATCGCCGAGGCAGGGTGGAAAAGGTAATTGCTCTCGCTACACGTATTAACAATTATATCACGAAAACCAACTCTGCCTCGTTCGAAGGACTGGCCCTTGGCTCCCGGTAACTGTGGTCTGAGGTTCGCCGAATACGCCACGCGACTCCAGTGCCCCGACATCGGCTGATGGTGTTACGTGCGAGTCCTTAAACAGTCATTATCAGAAAGTCTCAACTGACAACAACTACTCTGCTCCAAAAATGAAGCATACTGTTTCTTCACAGAACAATGATGGAACATGTGTTTCTGAATTTGATGTTTTCAGGTTGCTAAATGGCGCCCACGGCTCGTTAGTGGGACCTGATGGTATCCCCCTCTAGTTTCTCTCTTCTATGTCCCACTTACTCTGTGGCTGGGTTGCCACCCTCTTCAATCACTCTCTAGCATATTCTTTCACTCCGCCTCAATGGCATACCCGTTGCTTCACCTCTGTGATATCCGGCCGATCTCTATCACTGCTAAACTTTGCCTAATGCTCGATAAGCTGGTTGTTAGACGCTATTTTTACCCAATCATCACTGATTCTCTGATTAACTCGGATTTCACAGACCAATATGCGTTTCGTCCTTATGGTTCAACTACTGCCGCTCTGGTCTCCTTTCTCCATCAAATCCAAGATATGCTTACTACTGAACAGTATGTCCGACTCATCTCACTCGACTTCTCCCGTGCATTTGGTACGTTGAGCTTTGCATTTTAATATTTGCCGATTATGAATTTTTATGACAAATATTGGCTTATAGTGCGACTTGTAAAATTATAAAGTATTAATTTTTTGTCAAAACATATGCTAAAGGAATGAATCAGCCCCACGCTGGTATTTTGAAAGCGGCCGGCTCCCCTATCCGCATGTAGTGGCTACACAGGAATAAATGATATGATTTGTCACAAAAATCAATACTTTGTAATTTTACAAGTCGCACTATAAGCCAATAATTGTCATGAAAATTTATACTCGTCAAATATTAAAATGCAAAGTCATCAAATTTTATGAATTTCTAAACTCCAAATTTTATCAAATAAATGAAAATGGAGAAGTAAGTGAGTGAGTGTATTGCATCAATTTCTATCGCTATATCGCTTCTATCGGCTGTCATGACAATCTTCGTTATTGTCCCGATTCATAATAATATTTTTTTAAAGTATACAGCAATTTGTTTCTTAAATCTGTGGTTTATCGACATCTGGTGGCAATATCTGCATGTTTGGTTATTCATTCATCTATAATGTATCACTTTGTTCCTACCTAAAATACATTTATTTAAATTCGGACATTAGAATATTCTCTTCTTCTTCGGTTCTCTGCCTTCAGGCAGGTTCATATTTCCAATGACGCCACTCCTCCCTGTGTTGAGCCTCATCTTTCATTTTTCAGTATCCACATTTCTCCATCATCCAGTCTAAAAGCACGGTTCTTGATCATCCTCTTGCTTTTTCCCTTCCATTCTCCTCTCTATGATGTTTTAAGTAGTGAATCTCCTCTCATTAGGTGTCCCATCAACATGGATGGGACACATAATGAGAGGAGATTCACTACTTAAAACATCTCTGTCGTTCTCGAATTATCTTTATCAATGATCTCTTTTATTTTACCATCCTTTTCTTCATTGGTCTTGTGCTTTCGATTCTTCGCCATATCCACATTTCAAATGCCACTAATATTTCTGGTCTTCTTTTCTTATTGCACATGTTTCCGCTCCGTACAGGACCACAGTCCACACCAAAGTTTTGACCATTCGCTGTTTTAGGCTTCTACTTAATTTTCCCCTCAATAGTTCTTTTCTCTTGTAGAACGCTTCCTTCCCCGTTGCTATTCTCTTCTTTATTTCCACGTGGCACTTTGCGTCTTGTGTGATCAGACTTCCCAGATAGCAGAATCTATCTACTTGCTGTATTTCTTCTCCGTTTATGCTTATTCTGACTGTTGATTTCTCTACTTTACTTATTTTCATAAGCTTTGCCTTCTTTGTATTTAATTTAATTCCATACTCTGTTGCTATCATGTTTAACTGGTCCATTATTCTCTGCAGTCGCCATCATTGCAAGGCTGTTAAATCAGAGTTATTACTAAGTTAATCGGTCGATTACCCAAACGATTATTCTCACGATTATTTGTTGTTTTTGATGGCTGTTGAAGTATATATACAGATTTTCAAGGATATTCACAATTATTTTCAATTATATCTTATGTATAATTCCTCAATGTAGACGTGTCATTATTAGCCTATACATCGCTATGATCATAGTTCACGTGAGTTTATTAATATGCATACAGTTGCTAAACACGTGGTGCATTTATACCATTTGAAACTACATACAATTAAGTTACAATATAATGTAGGTACAGGGATTAACTATTGATTTAATACCAATTATTAACAGTAATTTGACAATGAAACAAACAATTGTATTCTAATATTATCTTTAATTAATATAGTAATCATTTGATTACTAATTTTATAAGTGAATATAACGCTATAATCAGCGATTATATTACTGAGGTCAGGTGAGTCAATTAATATGTATAAGCCTGATAAACACGTGATAAACACTGAATTCGCAAACAGTTAAATTACATTATAATGTCTATAGAGTTCCTTCATGACACATTTTAATCACATTGTCGTTAAACCTTCAACTAATCGCTAGCAAGCACCACATCATAGTCAATGATCCAGATAGACTCAGGTCATATTATACTATAGCGATAAGGTCAATTACAAGGTTAAGCAATAACTTAAACCGTCAAGGTTACTAATTTGAATGGTTCTATATCTTAGTCTTTTTCTTTAGTAACTTTTCTGCCTTATTGGCAGGTGTGTATGATTAATGTCGCCACTTGTCTCTGTTCTTTCAAAGTCGTTGTATTTATATTGTCCTTCATTACCAATGTAAACACTTGACAATCATGACTATGATACGTTAAGACTCGGGATGTGTCGAATATTCGCTTCGAATAGTGGGCCAAATAGCTATTGGGTGTTCGGCTGAATTGTAGCTGTCGGACAGAATACGAATAGGGCCTAATGGTCACGTGACATTTCTTTCTGCAAATGCGACTGCTACATCGAGTGGACTGAAGTAAATCTATCGTCAATATACTATATTCTGTTTTTGCAGCCATGTGTTGCCCACTGTCTGGACTACAGTATCGCAGTGTCAAACGTCGCATTTCTAAGTTTAGCAAAATAAGTTGCATTTGTTTTCATAGTTTACGCAGAATGGCAGAAAAATACAAAAATAACATTTAGTAAACTGCTAACTTTTAGTTAATGTATTAAATGTACTAAACTGAAACTTTTGCTCACATTATTTTGACGCTGTGAAGTAAGTGGGCAGACCTATTTTGCACACTAATAGTTTTCGTATTCGGCCGAATAATGATAATCACCTTCCGTAAAGCCCTAATAAAGACACCATTAAATCGTGTTGTTCAACGTTATATTTGATTCATTTTGATCATTTTGTTCAATCAATAAATAACCTCAAAAATGATATGCAAAAATTATTGTTCATCTGCCATGCTAACCACTCCAGGCGAAAAGCACTGAAAATTATTGAGTTGAAAATATTGTGCTGCGATAATAGTGGATAACCATTGCTAACCATATTATATAGAATACTAGCTGGCGAAGAACTCCGCCACTGGATAGTGCCAGTCGGAAGCCTGGATAAAGGAGGTGGGCGACGCTAATGATCTTTGCTATCACACAGTGTCGTTAAACTGCAACAACCACCACCGGCGCTGCACGGGCTGAGACAGGTATTTGGCCGTGGCTAGGAGGAAGACGTCGACCGCGGGTTCACCAACCCTTCTACTGGGTGTCTTAGGTGTTCCCCGAGCGAAGCGAGAAGGTTTCGAGTGAATAGCTGTAAAAGTGTGGAAATGCATAAACAGAATTGTATATAGACACTGACGCGTGCAAAGTACATACCCACTGTGCAAACGATGACCAACTACTGCTACCTGTGCGATATCTCCCAAACCGTCGATGACGGTATAAAAGAAGAAGAGGTGTGGCTGACAAATATCACGTGTACATGTCGGCAAACATTAGCGTCGCCACGGGGGCAATAGGGGCTCTGCCCCACCCTTATCCAAGATGGGTCCTGAGGTTCGTGAAAATCCGATGGTTTTTTTTATAAAATTATGCGGGGGTACCCGTACGTGGGCTGTGATCTTACAATTAACATTGAAGCTCCTCTTTTCCTCTTCCAAAGTTAGTCTTCCTTCAAAGACACTACCGATGACGGACTGAGCTTTAAAAAGTGTACAGAAAGCAAACAGAAAGGTTCTGTTGTTGTCTCTTGCCTATTCACAGAGGTGAGCCATGACTTGTGGTGGTGACCTATTCACGTCACACCCCATACAGCTGCATTGTTGACAGCTAAGCGCGCAATACGTAGGCCTATGCCCCTTACGTTGCACACAGTATCTATAGGGAGGAGCTCCTCGTTCTCTCGTCTGTTCAGTCTCGTAAGCGCTTGAAGACCTTCTTGTTTACTACTTACCTGTATAGTCGTCAACTTGGATCGGGAGCGCCGCTGATTTGAGCAGCACTTTAAAAAATTTCATTTACAATTACAGTTCAGTAAATTTATACTGTCGGCCACCAAGATTACGTCGAATAGGCCTTACAATATTAAAGGCGGGTCGTGGAAACTGATCTTCCCGACATTAAGTGAGTCTTGACGTTTCTCATATTTTGTTTCAATGTTTTACTCTGGAAAAATGTAAAATTTCATAGCGGTTGTCCTTAGCCAATGCGGTTAAGCTTAACATCTCGCCTTTTAAAATCTGGATATGGCTTGAAGTTTAGGTTCCCTAAGCCTAAAACAAACTGCAATTTTCAACGCTTCGACTGAGAATGATGTGTTCTTCTAACTTCTTAATTCTCTTGCATATAATACAGTCACATTCGGTTACACATAGAGATGATTTAAGTACTTTTATTTCTGAATCATAGTTGAAAAATTTGGGGTAAAGAAGAGCCCAAAATCTACCCCATTCGGCATCAAATGCTCTAAACTGCTTAAGGTCCTGGGGCTCCGCCCCAAACCCGCTGGGGAGCCTATGACGCTTCTCCAGGCCTCTGATCGTTAGTGGCTTTGCCCCCCCTCCCATTCCTCGGAGCTCTAGCGACGCCACTGTCCGCAAATGTCCAGCAGCTGTTTCGTCGACACGCTCCTGGCGACTGAAAAGGAAACTCCCCATGTCCTGAGACAGGTTTTTGGCCCTGAAGACCAGGAAGAGATTGGCCGCGGGATCACCAACCCCTCGACTGCGTGTCCCAGATGTTCCCCAAGCCAACGGTGAAAGTCTCGAGTCAATAGCTCTGAAACTGTGAAAATGCATAGCCGGACATAGAGACAGAAGCACACACTGTGTCGTTAATTTCATCTACATCCACCTTGATTTTTATCACTCAGGTGATTATGCATAAGTTGCAGAAACTCATACAAATATTGCGGCCACACAGCACAGAGGTTGCTTAAAGGATGGTTCTTAGTACTATTCTACTTTGGCCATGTTTTTATTAATATCTCCTTCGTCTCTTTCTTTTAACAATCCCTTCGTCCAAGAAACCCTTTATGGGCAATATATGTTTATTGTTTAATTATATATCTGCAGATAATCGCCTTTTCACTCCACAGACAAACAGAACGAATTATTCCCCATTACCGTTGTGCCTAAAAGTACACTAATTAGCTTGATGCACAATCATGATTATTGTATTTTACCATTATATCTTTGCTGTTATAATTATTAAAATGAAAGATAGAGTCGACATAGCGATAAAACGTAAAGCAGGTTCACATAGTGTCCAGGAGCAACGATTTAAAGGTGTTTACATTTGAACTAGTTTTGTTTGCGATGTCTCTAACAGACAAATACACATTAGATAAAGTAACATTATAGTAACAAAGAAAACGAATGTAAAAAGTTAAATTTACTGCGTGGCAGCTTTCAGTTAAAATCACTTAGGTTGATTGATAGTTAGATAGAGAAGACCGAGGTTGTCTCAGATAGTTGAGGAATCGAACAAAATCAATAGGGCGGAAGTCAACACATAGTTAAATTCGACTGCTGCTAAATTCGCATTCGTCTGATAAAAGATTTTCTCGTAATTCAATTATGCATTTAAATGTTTGACGGCATAAAAAGGAATATGTGATAAGTTTTGAGAAAAGGGATCATAAGTCTCAATCTCAAATCGGGTTAAGTGTTGATTTATAATCCTGAGTAAAGTCTGATTAAAATAGGCCCTACTGAAAAATATGACCTTGATATAATTATCCAAAGTATTTTCAAATAATTTTTCAGAACAGAACATGCGCAAATGACAGGTTTCAGATATTTCAGTTTAAAGTTCCCTCAATCTCTCCACACAGACTGCATCTATATTATTAGGAGTCATGAAGCTGAAGCTTTTACTGTGTTATGTAGCAATAGAAGACATACAAATGTAAGCCACAAAGCGGAAATAACTGATTCGTTACTTCAGCCCATTACTCAAAAAATCCTTGATAACGTTTTTTAAGCATTTTTTAAATCTTATAAATTCCAATAAGTTTAATGTATTTAAGCATTGATGGATATATAAAAATAAAACGAACGATATGACTTCAGCAAAGTTTAGTTCAATGTAAAGACCGTTAAATAGTTGATACTGGGCATTATAAATTATGTGCCTGGTATGCGTTCATTTTTTGCATGCACGAAAGCCATTCAGAGAAAGCATAGGCAGTCATCTGTCATCTATAGGATGAAGCACACACTACATTGAGAAAACGAAAATGCTCTTTTATTACACACGAATGTAAGTCTGGCATTGGTTATGCTCTCTTGCGTTAAGATACCCTCCGATACACGTAACACCTCATCCGTTGCGGGAATCTACCGTAATCAACAGTGTTATCATCATTATCACGTGGTTTAAGTTAATTACTATTAAATACATTCTCACTATTGCCATTGTAATGTAATCGTGAATATGTATCGTTTGTCTTCACTGGTCACGTGATCTATCAAAAGCTCCCATGTTTGGCGACCTTTTGCAGAGCAATTGGATCAACGCCCAACATCGAATAAGATTCGCCTAAAAGCAATTCGTACATACTTCTCCTCCTTATCCTCTTCAACATTCTCCTGTCCTTCATACCTCTATTTCCATTAATTAGCTTACTACCATTGAATTGTATTTTCCTCAATAAATGACTCGATGGCAATAACACAAGCATTTCAATTTGTTAAATTAATTCTTTCTCATACATTCGTTTGTTATGTTGGATATAATTATGGCACCTCTGATATTGAATGGCGCTATAGAAGTCTCATTACAATTACAATTAGAATAATATGTAGACCAAACGAGCGATACAATAAACAAAACAACCGAACTTTAGGAAGCTTTGAATCGTTTCTGCCAAACAATATATTATTATGATTCTCATTTTTGTTTGATCCTTGAAAAGACCCTTTGTGTCTAAGGTCTAAATGAGTTTTCGGCGAAGAAGCGACGATCTGCAACACTGAATCAAATGAATAATTATAATCATCAATCATAATCATTGTAATATGTTTATGTAATACTCTCTACAGGAGAGTAATGAAACATAATGAAATAATGAAACAAAAAATAATGAAGACGCAAGATAGGTAACGTATAAACATATTACTATTAGACTTTGTTCCTGTAATGCGCCCACTTTGCAATTAACTCGTGAGGTTGACTAATGCCGATTGCACCGGCATCTTGTTACTTGTTACTTGTTACTTGTTGGTTAATTTAAATAAAGGTTACAAGTTCAATCAATCAATTGAAAGATTACGACTGTTTTTGAATATTCATGGTAATCGTCAAGTATTGAATGTAATGTGATAATATGTCTAACTTTAAGTCTTCTATAGTAATCACCTAAATCACGTGTCTGTGTATCTGTCCGTCTGTAATACATAATGTTTCACTTATTGAGCCGCCTTTGCACAAACCGCACTGCATTCGGTACTTTTGATCAGCAACCTTACTGCATCCGCTGCTGTTAGTGCGTCGTTTGTATGCAAAATAAGGCTGACCTCAATAATCCGGTGCTGTTGTGAATAATAATTATTCTGTCAGACGGGATACGCATAAATAATTACGTGTATGAGTTATAAATCGTTAAATATAAGTATATTTCCATTTATTAACATTAAACTGGTTGTTTACCCATGAGCTTAATGGTTGCGGCTGGATCGTGAGCTAAATCAGTTTCCGACCCGTGATTTTCATTGTATATATATATATATATATATATATATATACAAGAACGAAATAATGGATAAATAGGCAGAAGCGGCATTTTGCACCTTCGCCCGAGGCGGCGCTTTGCCTCACTACGCAACTGGTTCCCAGTATATATATATATATATATATATATAAGGCCTACCCTGAGATATGCACAAGGCGATAGGCATAGGGCGCCTGTTTTGAGTGCTTTCATTAAGCTCTTATATACATTATGATTACTCTATTCAGTATTCAAATATTTCTAGGGCCTATAGTTAGTAACAGCATCAGCATGCACTGTCGACATTAAAGCTACTTCCAAATAGTCCAATATCCGGCCCTACAATAAAGTTACTAAACGTCTTGCAGGGTAGATCGAAAATTATAACAAGTCACCATAAAATTAAAATTAAACAATACAAATCATGGGCCTATTCTTTCTCTATACGTATTGAAAAGTAAGTCCTAGGCCTAAACAATAATTTAATCATAGTGAGACAATAGTAAGTATGGTACTTAGAAGAGATTAGTAACTGATAATTTTGACTAATTTGAGCGCTCATGAGTAGCAACCTGAAGTGGCGCTATATAAATTTTCGTAATGAATGAATGAATGAACTTATCATACGGATACGGTACGATCTCATACTTTCATTTTACTTGTTAACTGTTACAATTTAAAAATGTACTTTTCTTGGTTTCCCTTCAGCAAAATGACTAATAACCTTGTCAAAGTTAATTGTGCTTGACAAAGAGCGTTCAACTGAAAGAATTGCTAAATTGGAATGTAGTGATTCTCTAATTGTGGGTCTTAGGTAGATTTTAATTAGTTTATTTTTGATTTGTTTTAGTTTTGAAAATCCAAATTCTGTTTAGGCAATGACTCTTTCATCAACCCAGATTCTGATTCAGAAAGATTTTTTGATAAATCCAACTTCTATTAAGGTTAGATTTCGATTGTGAATCCAAATTTGCATTAATTTTTTCATCACTCAAAGTAGGCTAAAACGTCCTTCATTACTCAAATTTCTATTTCATAAAACTTTATTTGCATTAATATATGATGCATTTTGTTAGTTTTATCATAAATCAAATTTATATTTAAGCAGAGATTGTTCTTAATTAATCCAACTTTTTACTTTGGAAAGAATGATTTTTCATCAATCTAAGAATTTGCGCATTATCATAATTTCAAAATTTATTTCATTTGATAGATGCGAAAGTCATGGCAAGATAGATAGAGGCGGAATTGCCATTTTTCAGCGTATCTATTAGCACTAGGTGTCATTCGATGGTCCTTCTGTTTATCGTATATGTTAGTTTTAAGTCGAGAAATAGCAAAAAACTTTAGGTTTAGACAAGCGCAGCAAGAATCTTGAAGAGTGCAAGTTATAAAAAAATAATTTTTTTTAACTTTTTGCCAAAAATGCCGCCCCTAGGACAAGTGCCGCCTGGGGCGGTTCGCCCCCTCGCCCCCTGGCTACGCCACTGTTGGGAACAGCTAGTTTTCTATGATTATTGTCAACGTATATCTATGATAGTGCTATTATTATTGGTCCCGATTCAGCATTTGATTCCGTTTAACACTCGACCCGTCTTAACAAAATCTTAACTCAGAATATTATGATATCGCGAAGCAAAGCCTCATTAACCCACGACAAGGTCCATAGGCTTCGAGCTTCTTTGGGTCCTTTAAGGCGTGGCATCCCTAACGCTCTTCCCAGTTCCCCGCAAATTTAACACTCTGCTTTCGTACAATTTGTTAAAATAATATCACAAGTGAAATTATAAGTGGAGTAATGAATAAAACAATGTCATCTTGACCGGCCGCTTTTAATTTGTTATTGCTTTGCATGAGGCATAGCAATATCAAAATACAGCACTGTACTACAAAGTTTAACATATGTAGGCCTACCTACATGTAGGCCTACGCTTCTATCTACTTAGGCATATTTCTCTTTACTCTTTCAACAAACTGAAAGGAAGCCGAATTTGCCAGAAACAACATCGTATGTTTTGAACCTCTTATGAAGTGCTGCTGACAAGTTATCGATAATGGGAAGAAATACCGTGACCCTAAAATTCTCCCTCCCATCATTTCGCCTAAGTTACACACTACTTTGCTTCTTTCTTTGGGCATCTTCTTTGTACACCAGTTCAATTTCAAGACCAATTTTTATTTTCCCTTTATCTTTAAAGTTGGTCTATCCCTTAAACTGGCGACGTAATTGTTCAGTGACCTTAAGAGCATCACAACTTTGTTCAGATCTATTTTTGTGCTCTGCAAATTTATGCTTGTCTGGTGAAGCCTTTCCTTGACGACACACCAGAATACTAGTAAGACGCGATTTTCTAAGGTATTCAACTTAGATAAAATTCCCATAGCCTCTTGTCATGAATGTGGCTGTTTCGTCCGGCTTTCTGGAAATTGCTCTAAACATCCTTATTTTTTTCAAATCCACAATTGAGTGACTTTGAAGCTTCGGTGTGGACAGAATGTATTTGTTACTCCAGAAAAGGCGCTATGCAAATTATATAATTACACAACCATTACATTTTAATACATTCACTCGTTTTCATACATCCGATGTTTAAACTATGTTTAGATATGTGGAAAAATTTTTCGAAACCAGTCGCTTGTCGCTGGTTACAATCAGGCTTAAAATGACCAAAAATGACGTGAAACCTCAAACCGGTCGTAATTGATATTAATGCAGAAACGATTACAAAAATATATATTTAATACAAATAATATATAAAACTTTTTGCTTGGACTTTCATAAAGGCTTCAAAAAAGATTTTTACCAACAGCCCTAGAATGTAAACGGACGGAAAATCATAATTTCGGTTCAAATTTCGCTATCTTTGTTGTCATATTTAATTAGGTTATGGTTCGAGATTTCCCGCCTTCATGGTCTCGTTTTGAAGCAGAATATCTCCTTTTCCTGTTCTATTAATAACATATGACCTTAGCCTATCTATTACGCACACAGATTGCCCAGACAGAGGTCGACTTATGTAAACACAGCCGATACATGGTTAGCAACCGAAGCGCGTGATTTGATCACGTGATACAATCGTGAACTGCGGTTGGCTGATGGTTTTAAGGTCAGCTATGCGCATGCGCACTCGGTATGACCCGGTCTCTTTAAATGTCACGCACACACGGAATGCAATCTAGTTTGTTGATTTTGAAATACTTAATTCTCGATAATGGTAGAGATTATCGCGAATTTGATTAATGCTAAAGGGTCGGATCGAGCAAAAGTGCACGAATTGTTGCAAGAGTTTGAGCATCGATCGCGATAACGATCGCGATGAAAGCGAGGTTTTCAGTGATGATGATTTTCGGACAGAATCTGAGGCCAACAACGATTCAGATGACCAAGAAGAAAATGAAATGAATTTTTCGGATTTCGAAGAGGTCATGACGCACGCTAAAACATCTAGCGAGTTCGTAACTGATGACAACGCCGTTGAATATCAGAAAGCGGTTGAATTCAGGTAAGTCCCGATTATTTTTTAAATTCTGTGCATCACAGGATCCTTGTTTATAGACATTCACGTACTGTTTCTGATTAACTCCTATACGAAAATCAGTTTAAACTAAGCTCTAATTGAGCTAATTATTATTATAAGTCTCAGGCGTAACTATAAAAATTAGCCTGCTCTAGTTGAGCTTGTCTTTATAAAAATTCAGGCACAGCTACTAGGTTTAGACCCTCTTCTCAATGTGCTCGTTTTTATAAGACCTTAGGCATAATGGTTAGGTTTACAACCTGTATTATTGAGCTTGTCTTTAAGTATTCAGGTATAAATGCAAAATGTGGCATTTCCTCTCTTGCACTACTTCATCTTTTACAATCCTTATTGTGCAATATACAAGTTTATCATTAATTGATTAAGTTAATGATAGGAAATAATAATTAATATTTCAATTGCAATTTATTTTTTATCAGGATTCTTCTCGATAATCAATAATTGCAGTCTACCGGTTGATAAATCTTGTAAATTGCTGTTTGTTTTGAATGCAGGGCTTTTAGCATTGGCTTTGCTTTTTTTGCATGGCTTTTATAAAAGCAAACTGAAATGAATTTGATAAATAGAAAAAAATATTTTTATATGGGTTGTTTAATTGTAGATGTCAATGTAAACTTAATAATGGACTCCCATGCAGTAGCCAGTATGCTCCAGAGGACATGGTCAGGCGTAGAATGGAAATGGCTGCACTTGTCCCACGGGATCAAATGTTGGTGTTACTCGGCAAAATTTCTTGCACACTAAACATGTCCGATGAGACTTGTCGCAGCAGGAAATCCAGCCAAGCGGTGCGTCAACACCAGCGAACATCATATTATTTGGAAAGCCGTCAGATCTGTCGTACAACCTTTAAGTTCATCCACGGGAATAGCCAGGACAGGCTGACGGGGAAACTCAAGTGGTATAAAACAGAAGGTTTAACACCAAAAGAAAAACAAAGCGGTGGACGTAAGAACAACACCCACTGCTTTCAGTTTAGCGAAATTGAAGATATCATTCGCTTCCTGACAAATTATGCCAGCGAGCATGCGATGATGCTTCCTGGAAGCATCATCGCATTTAAGCGGGATGATATCAAGTTGCTGCCATCGAGCCACACCAAGATCAAAGTGTACGGCCTATACAAAACGTGCATGGAACAACATGGAAAGCGAGTCGCTGGACTTTCGACCTTCAAACAGTACTGGCTTCAACTCGTTCCATTCATCACGACGTGCAAGCCAATGACTGATTTGTGTTGGACTTGCCAAAACAACAACACGTTGATCTACCGTAGTGCCAATATCGAGGATCATGAAAAAGGTTTGATTTGAACTGCATAGTTTTCTATGATTTTATAGAGAAAAGCAAGAAAGTAAGTTGTTCGGGAAATTTGAAATGCTTAAGTAGTGTTTTGTTGTTATTAGGAGCACCAAGCTTTGTTTGCATATGAGATTACAATTTGCACTTAACTAAATGGTGACAGGTTGACTAGAGCTTTTGACCTGTAACATGGTTTCAAACCTTGTCCAAGGAAGTTACTACTTACTGACCTTGAGCAAGTCCATCATGCTCAACTGCACTGCAGTTGTATTGTATCGTATGACATAACATGGGTTTAAACGTTAGAAGCACTGCAAGTTAACCTGTGTCTATCTCTCCTAGCTTCCTCTTCAAAACTGAGATAGTGTCCATCATCCAAGTCATTCCACAACTGTTGAACTGAAGAATTTCTGCCCTATTGTTCCTTGGGGTGTCTTAAACATAAATTTTATATGATGTCCAGAATTGCCTTGTTTGTTGCTAATTAAAAAATCCTGTAGCTGCACTGCCTTCTTTCAAATTATAATCATGTAGGTTTCAATTAGTTCACTGCTGCCCCTAGTTGAAATGAAAATCTCAATCTTTACAGATTCAATGGTATAAATATAAGACCAATGATGTTCTCTCGATAATTTAGTAGTTTTTAAATTAATTATAATACCTATATTTTTCACAGGTGACCGGCTTCGTCAACAAGAACAGCATTTGGGTGATGTCCAGATTGAACCATCACTCTACAAATCCATGGTTGATGAGGCAAAATCAACATGCCTGGAATTCGGTCTCTCTGATTTGCAAGCAAGTGCTCCGTGTAGCCGCAGCATGTCCATGCACTACAGTTTTGACTATGCACAGCAAGTACATTTGCCGAGTGATCCTTTACAGCCAGGACCAATATACTTCCTTGTTCCACGCAAGTTAGGCATATTTGGTGTCTGCTGTGAAGGGGTTCCTCGACAAGTGAACTTTCTGATTGACGAAGCCCATCTCATCAGTAAGGATTCGAATGCTGTTGTGTCCTATTTGCATTATTTCTTTCAGCATTATGGATTTGGTGAGACTGATGTCAAGCTTCATTGTGATAACTGTTCAGGCCAAAACAAGAATCGTTTCATGCTTTGGTACTGTGCATGGAGGGTTGCCATTGGTCTTCACAAGTCTATAGTGTTGAATTTTTTAATCGTAGGACATACAAAGTTTGCCCCGGATTGGTGTTTTGGGCTTCTGAAACAGGCATTCAGACGCCATGCAGTGTCATCTCTGTCAGAAATGGCATCTGTGGTGAATGGAAGTGCTTCTGTAAATCAGAGTCAGCTTGTTGGCCTGGAAGATGGAACATCCTTGGTCCCGGTTGGAGATTGGCAAGAACATCTGCGGCCATATTTTCGGGCATTAAAAACATCGGCATTTCAGGTTAGATGAAGTGACATTCAACTACATAATTTTTTTCACTTACATGTGCAACAGAGAAAATGCATGGAAATTTGAAGATTTTTATTAATGCCTGTCATTGCAGTACCTAACTATAATGCTACAAGTTATCTATAATTATGATAAAATTATTGTGCACATTTTTTTGATTCTGTTCTGACCCTTTAAATATTATTTTAATTTCAATTCACCTTTGATTCCAAGCTACTTGTTCATTGGGTTTTTTACACTGGAGTGCTTCTAACTGGTTTACACTGCGAGAAGTACTTTGTAATTGTTTGAACATGATACAATTATTATGCATTTCAGGTTTGATTCTGCTCACCCTGGGATGATGTGTGCCAGGGTGTCACCTGAGGATCCAGAAGTGCCTTTCCAGCTATTCAAGAGCAAGGATGCACTACCAATGGAAGCGCCAACTCCAATCACATCTCCAGGGATGGATGATGCAAGGAAGTGGTATCTATATCACAAGATTCGACCTTTTGTTGCAGATCCGTGGAAGGATGTGATGTGTCCATTGCCCGAAGTACTGCAGCCTTC
Source organism: Bimastos eiseni (assembly GCA_959347315.1). Taxonomy (NCBI): domain Eukaryota; kingdom Metazoa; phylum Annelida; class Clitellata; order Crassiclitellata; family Lumbricidae; genus Bimastos; species Bimastos eiseni. The sequence goes on from OY365819.1 coordinate 24,798,481, forward strand.
TCCAGCTGGACTTGAGGACAAAGAACCCTTGGAGAAAGCAGTTTCCATTGAGAATTCTGGACAACACCGCGCTTCCTCTTCTATTGAACCAGATCCACCGGTTGGTGAAACACGTAAAATTCGCGGACGTGGTGGCAGAAGACCTCTGTCTTCGCCGGTTGACACTGGAAGCATCGGAAAAGGGCAGACGGAAGGGAGGAGTCGTGGACGTGGTTTTGAAAATCGCGGGCGGGTTACTCGTTCTGGCCGAAATGTAAAACCAGTTGTCCGGCTGGAGTGACCTGCTAATTCACTTTTTATATATTCTAAATATTGTTTCATTATTATTATGTGGGTGAGCTCGCTTGTGTTTTGGTTTGTGTGCTGGGTTGTCAATCGAGGGTTAAGTATTTAAATCTCCTCTAGGGCAGAGATTTGCATTAAGAATTCTGCTCCGCCTGCACCTCCTTACCAACTAAGCTATGACGATTTCACTGATTGCACACTGTCGCTGGGAAGATGAGACGGTGAGGGAGAAGATTTGTCCCGCTCTGATATGCCGAGGCTAAGATATGAAGTTGCTAATGCTTCACACCAATGACTGCCTTTCCGGCTAGCTTATAGGGCTGATGTTCTCTATTTCCTCTATAATTTAGATCTAAAATTTTGTCATAAATTTTTTTCGGATTGTTATATTTAATTTCTATAAAAATATTTGCTCTTAAACGTCTGTTAGTATTAGACTGTATACATAAGATTTGTCTCTTTGTTGTAGATCCATGGAAGAATGTGAATGCCTGTTGCTACACATGAACTCGAAGAAGACGCCTTGGACAAAACAGAGCCGAAAAGAAGAATGGACAAAAATACATCAATTCCTTTATAACTCCGCCACTGCTTGTACTCTGGCAGTGCCAGTCCCAAGCCTGGATAAAGTAGGAGGGTGACAGCACTAATCTTTTTTATCAAACAGTGTCGTTAAAATGAAGCTACTACATCCGGTGACGATCCAGAGCCACCGATCGCCTTCACGCCAAACTGGACGACATGATGCAGAAGACCTTTTAACACTTGCAGATGTTCGACTGAAGGGTTAGATCATGTTTCCACAGGGGACCCAGAACACAAAGGAAGCACATCATCCTGTGATGATTCAGGATCATCTTTTTCTGGTACATCTTAAACTCTAGGTGGTGGTGGGAGAAGACCCGTGTCTTTGCCAGTTGATGCTGAATACATAGTGTGACTGGAATAAACTGTCATTTTATTTCTGTGTTTTTGTTATTTGGATGTTAATTTTATCCATTACTGTATTGCAATATCTAATTCCTTAGCAGGTAATAGTTGCTTAACCTCTCTCAAAATTTGAGACTTTTGTAATAAAATTGACATTTTGTTTCAATGATTTCTCGTTGGTCAACTGGAATAACTTTAATAACTTTGTTCATACTTGAGATATCTACACCAAATTTCGACAGTACATTTGCACTACCTGCAGCTGCAATGGTGCCAAATTTCAGTAAAATCGGTTCAAAAACAATAGCCGTTGCTAAGGAAATTATAAAAATAATATGGCTAAACTTTGCACGCAGTTTTCTCGAATAGCACTTTACGTAAACGGTCACATTGGAAATTCTATAACTTTGGCTGTATGCAAGGCATAAACTAGCTGAAAACGATTTTGGAAAGGTAAATCTAGCAGCTTCAGGATGGTGCAAAAAACAGGAAAAAATATTTTTTATACAAGTGACTGGTTACGTGCTGACGAGTCACATATAAAGTCAAAACAACTGATACAGCGAACTGACTGCACTTTACTACACCTTTAAATCGTTGTTACTGGATGTTATATTATTATGACTGTCATTCATTCGTAAGTTTCTTCAACCTTTATTTTCATGCGCTTCACAGATGAAGAACTTAAATAACTGAAGAAGATCTCTTCTCTTAGTTGACATGCAATAATCATTGCCCTAATAAGCAGCAGAAATACCCCAGTTATAAGTTTTCGGGATTTTAAGGTTTGGTTTCAACTTAATTATCCTTCCAACCTCTTCCTCCTCCTCCTCCTCCTTTTCATCTCCTCCTCCTCCTCCTCCTCCTGGCCTTTAGTTTTGATGTAGTTATAACTCAACGTAAAATTAATATTACACAAGCACTGAATTTGAAAACATTCACATGTTTTCAGACATCAGATGTTTATAGGCCAACTATGTTTTGATATCAAGACAAAAAACGAATGATACAACGAAGAATGTGACCGCACTATACGACACCTTTAAATCGTTGTTACTATGCAGCATAATATTACCAATATTGTTTCGAATACTGTTGCAGCTTTATTGCTACAGGCAAAGAAGCCAATAAAACGAAATAAGAATATCGATATCACCTTTTCCATCCGCAAAAGAAAGAGATACGGTCGAAATCAACGCCCAGAGACTCCTCAGTGGTTGGTCCTCCCATCTGGAATAGATTTCCCAAGAGCTTCGGCTCCTGCCTAGAAATTTCTCACCTGCAGCTTATTCTTTTTTTTAAATTTATATTTTAAATCGTTGTGAAACCGGGCGCTCCTCTGAGTAGATATCTTGAGGGGGCGCTATATTAAGTTTACATTGAATTATTTAAAAATTAAGACTTTAACTTCGTTAACATTTCTTTACGCTTTGTAAATAATTAAAGTAATTTATTGTCAAAGCCTTGAATATCTTTCTCCGTTCGACCGAGCGTTTGCAGATCGATTCCGAAAAGAATCCAATTTTGTATATCGACCTCTGCATGTCATTTGAAACAATTCTTCTTTCTACTGAATGCATGCCAAGAAAGTTTACGTTGATCCACTTTAACTTGAGAGCCTCTTTCCAACAAGTATTGATAGTAATATGCCTAGAAGTTTTTTCAGTTTAACGACACTGGGTGATAGCAAAGATCATTAGACTGGCACCACCATAATGCAAGACGTTGGTAGAGTTACTTTCATATATAGATCAAAAAGAGCACTGCTTTAAGTATTGGGACTGGATATGCATAGTTGTTGGAGAGCGAGTTATTATTCTAGCGAAAATGACGTAGATATTGACGGTGTTCGCGATTATAAGGTGTCTAATCGCTGCTTCGTATTTGCTGACTATATTTTGATGCGTGTTCACAGTTTTTGAGTCGTCAGTGCATAAGATTCAACAATGTAAATATTTTTTCGGATCAAAATCTGCTGCGTTCAAATTCACAAACTGAAGAAATGACGATAACAGAATATGCATTATTAGATACTTTTTAGTTGATAAGACCGACTTTATTCATTTCAATATAATTAGCGTTTTGCTCTTAATATAGTAGCTAATATGACTTCACCACTGTTCGAACACTAGCGATGCCAGACCTAAGCCTGGAAAAGAATGAGGGTGACGTTAAGGACATGTATTATCACACACAACGTCGTTAAAGAGTAACTTGTGCTGTCAAGGGCGAATGACTTACTCAAGGTTCCTACACAGTAACTGCATCAAGAAAGAAGACTCGATCCCTACTCTCCTCGTAGCAGGTCGAACTCTCTAATCAGTCGGACACCGTGACACGGGATATCCAGCAAAATAGCGAGGAATTTGGACCTAATACGTACACCCTATAAGGAAAGTGACATATAGTATTGAATCAGTAGTTTTAATTTAGCGACGTTGTGTGATAACAAAGATCGCTAGCGTGGCCCCTTCACCTTTATCCAGACTTGGGACTGGCACTGCCAGAGCGCACGACGTGTAATGTAATTATATGCAATGGCACTGAATATTTAGGTAGCGCCTCTTCAAGATACCTAGTCAAAGGCGACCTTTACACTCGCCTATATATAACTGTCATTTCACGCGGATTATTTCCATCAGCTAGCATAATAAAGCCCAGAAGAGTCACCAATGGTGGTCAACGCTCGTACGTGGAGTCAATAAACTGATTCCCGTCAACAGGTGACAAATGGATGACATCGATGTTTAGAGTCTATGGGCCAAGTTGAAATGTTAGAGCGACGACCGTAGATATCGTTCACAATCACGGTGACGACATCGACAAGTAGATGATCACTTGTGTAAGATGACGTACGTCCAGATACACGAGGCACAATGATGACGTAGGCAGATCCTTCGCTGAGTGTCGTGTTGGTCGGTAGATTGAATAGCCACTGAGAAGGCTTGTCTGACTTATGCACAGCACCAACAAAATAAGCAGAGACACATTTGAATGCTTTATGCTATTTAAATGACATGTAAACAAGGCAGCTGATCGAAATACAGATTTACTTACTCAATTCATTATTTACTCATTTAATGTGAGGTTATTAGCAGAATTCCTTTATTTAGTTTAAATTGACTTATAGGTGTAGTACTTTTATGGAAGAATGCAATTTAAAAAAAACACAAAATCGAAAATGTTAGCCCTAATCAATCTAGACCCTATTTCTCTTAAACTAGAATCGACGATCTGGTCCCTTTTCATGTAAACGTCCATGCCTTATTTCACTGTTCTCATTTAGACACCTTTAAGTTGAAGTCATAGATTATATAAACTCATTTAGACACCTTTAAGTTGAAGTCATAGATTATATAAATTCATAATTTATTGTCACTATCCTACTAGTTACAGTAAGGTTGTCAACACTGAGTACCCGGATAATTAAATCGATTTCGGGTATCCGAAGTTCCGTAAAAATGCGCGATTTTGCCTGAACATATACCAGAAATGTTGCGTTGGTCATATTGGCTGACTTCCTGGGCAATGAAATCGGTTCTCAGATAACCATATTGAGTAAAAATGCGCAATTCCCTACATTTCCTAACAAATTATCCAAATTATTGAACAAATATCTCGACCAAAGCAGTCGATTTTTTTGTAGATTGGATAAACGCATCGTGTAGGATAAGGAATTTTGTCGTCCTCTGTTTCAATTCTAAAATGCCACTTTGTTACTCTAAAAAGGCGCTATGCTATAAATTTATTACGTTAGACCATTGCAGTTCAATATCATATAATCTGAAGACGATATTATGTTCAGATGTAAAAAAGTTTCTTCATAACTTCGCATTTTACGACACCTTTAAATCATTTTTGCTGTACACTATATGTTTGTTGTTTCCGTTCAAGCGGCAATGACCGTCACCGCAAGTGTTATTAAACTGAAACTACTTCCAATCGTAAGGACTCATAGTACAGCATCAAAGCCAGTGGTCCAGATAGACTGAGGTCATTGTGGAGAGAATCTCCGGATCAAATGCCAAGCGATCAGATCAATTATAAGACCTCTCTAACGTTGTTGTATGAACCTGCATAAAATGCTCTTGTTACCTATTTTTGCGGTACTTCTGGTCCTCGTAAGCTCGTAATTATTAAACAATAATTTTAGGTACCACACAATTTCATAACTGCAGATTAGACAAACGTATAATATAGTAAACTATATTAATATCAGTTTCCTCTTATTCTAAAGTTAAACGTCGTTTTAATACAATAATAATTGACCCCAAAGTATAAAATGCAATAAAAACGACTAACTCATAGTTTTAAACAAACACCATTTAAGGCGTCAAAGCAAATCCTTACAATATAAAGAATATAATTCTTTGATTAACAACATTAAGTAATGCATCTGACACCGTTTATCGCCTACACATGTTGTGAATTAATGATTTCATACACATTGGACAATATTTGACAGCAATTGACCGCAGAATAAGTCGCAAATACACAAATGTATTACATGTGATTGTATTTGTCGGATTAGTTCTGTTCAATGATTTTTTTAGAAATGAACATAATATATCTTGTGACATGATCACAATTGGGAATCTGGCCAATAAATTGCTCTGCAGCTCGCAGTTCACAATCCAGACAAGACAACCTGCTACACCTGGCAGTCCAGAAACGAGGGCCAGACAGTAATCAAGTCGCGTTGTAACGAAGAAATGCACAAGCATAGTTGCAGCGCTGGCCATTAGCAAACGTACAGCAAGCAGTAGGTCAACGGAAGATGGTCATAATGATAATAACAACTAAGGCGATGCAGATCTGGTTCAAAGATGAACTACTGATCCAAGAGAATACAAAGTCACAGGATCAAATGTCTTCGGGATCAATTGATTACAGGATCAATAGACAACTGGGTCAATTGACTACGGGATCAATTGACTACGGCAGAGGTCTCCAAAGTTTTGTAGCGGGAGGCCAAGTTGCAGACTTTTTAAAGCTCCGCTGGTCAAAACTACCAAAAACAGAAATTTACCCAAAAACCGCGAATGAATAACTGTAAACAGACTATTTATTCCTGCGGTTTGATGCAATGCAGAATTTCAATGCAGAATATCAATTACATTTAACTCTTCGGCGCACATCGAAAAACGAGTCCTCTCGGCTGTGTTAAGCTATATTTATAGTTCTATTTATATCTGCTAGGTGGAAGAAACATTGCTGAAGTCGATAAAATCCCAACCACGGATTTTTCCAATGGTTTCTTAATGTCACTAGCCAGTGCTTAAAGTGTAAAAAAGAAGTGCCTGGACGCTAGGGGGCGTCCATAAATGACGTCAACAAAATCTTGGACAATTTTTTTAACCCTCCCCCCTTCGTTACACTTCGTCACAAATGTAATGACCATCTCAAATATGACGTAACGTCACAAGGCCCTGACTCCCTCCCAAAGAACCCAGATGTTGAGAAAATAATGCAAATTTTCTCATAATTATCAAAAAATTTAATTTTAACTACGAAATTATTCGAAATTATAATAGTAGAACGAAGAAAAATGGAGAAAGTAGGTTAAAATTATTAAAGCTCTTTAATAACAGAAACTTGAAAATGTATGCCTCTTCATTCTCTCAGTCTGAAGCAAAATGCTCCTTCATGGAATAATAATATCCAATCTACACACTCCATTTTCTTAGTTTCAGCGAATCTCTATAGCCTGTGTGTTTGGGCGGGATAATTGATTCCTGATAAAGAGCTACAGAATGGCTGCCTCACTTCCAACACCCCACAACTGACATCGAGCGAAGAAGCAGTCATCGCAAAAATTAAGAATACAATAATCGTAATTAGTGTTGTTGAATTGTGGTAACACCCTCTTTTCCTTTTTCCCTACCCCTCTGCCCCTTCCCCTTTGCCCCCTTTCCTCGTTGGGCTTAATCAAAGGGTTCATTCAGTGAAGAGCCCTTCTGTTGTTCTAGTCTAAGGGTGTCGCATCTGCTGTCCTCATGCTTAAATCCGTAGGTACCTCTTCCACGTACAAAAAGTCTGTCTTGTGTCTTTCAAAAATAGATTTTTGTTTGTCCAGAGAGAGCGGGGTGGCAGTCCTGCTAACCCCCTGATTCTCCCATCTCTCTTACCCAGCAAAGAACTCTTCCCAGATCAGTCGATCAATAAACTCATCGTCTGATCTGGTCGGGGAGCTTGCTTGTCCGTCTGGTTGTCTGTCAGGTCACCATTGACCGCTAATACTGCGTACTGAATAGCTGCCTACAACAAATTCCTTATCTGGGGAGTCAAAATTATTTCTTCTGGTAAGTCTGGAACAACAGCAAGCTTCTGCTCTTACACTAGGTGCTATGTTGACTAACCCCTGTGATTCGTCGACATCCGGTTTTAACTTCAAACGGATGACGTCACAGACCTGGGAAATTCCCTGTACACCTATATTTTTGACCTGTTTGTATATTGGGGCCTTGAGGGAATCTACCAATGACTACCTCACGCATGCTATCTGTGACCCAGAGTCTTCAAGCTCGTTTACGCTCATTAAATTTTCGATTCGTACCTTAACGTAAGGCCTGATGTATAATTCGTCAGCGTCTATGTAGATCTCTTGATTCTCAACTGTAGTGTCTTGTGAGATGTTTCTACCTCTTCACTCACTACATTACTGATGCAGGCTTAATCTGCAATGGGGTGACGCTTTCACTCCCGGTGTCGCCAGACGCACATACGTTGATGTGTACCGGCTTCCGGCTGGGGGTTTTACTCTGCGGGCAGTCTCGTGCCTTGTGGAGTCCAGAATAGCAAATAAAGCATAGGCCTTTCTGTTTGGCGTCTTCTGCTGATGGCTTAACACCTGCACCCCCTCTGTACTGAGTGCCTGGCTTCCACGTACGCATGGCGTTGACACTGACCTCGTGAATAGTGCTGCCCCCGCTCGCAGAGGTAGGTCGAGTTGGGCGGGACTCCAGGCGTGGGGTGCTACCGTAACCCTTGGGTGCTTCATAACCCCGGTGGTGGGCGGCTAAAAATCTGTCAATAGACCCCGCCAATTCGGAATGCGACAGCCACTTGCCTTTCTCTCCTGCTAATACGTAGTCTAAACATCTGCTGGGCAACAGGTCTTTGATCCTATCTGCCACTAGCAAGCTATTCGTCTTTTTAAACGATTCATCCACCTATCTGCTTCGCAGATAGTACACCAAGGCGGTATGTAGCCTTGATGCCCACGATGAGTATGTTTCATCGTTAGCTTTCTTCATATCTAAGAATTTAGCTCTCAATTGGACGGGACTTAGTCGATATTCACGTAGAATGCATTCTTTTAAACGTGTATAATCAGAGAGATCTTCTTCAGAAAGACGCGAGACCAAGGCCTTCGTCTTCTCGCTTAGATTAGCCAGTAAGATCTTAGGCTGCAGGTCGGGTTCAATGGTACAAGAGTTGAATAGGCGTTCAGTAGTATCAAAACACCAGGGTAGATCAGCTGATTCTATAGGGAACCTAGGTAGCGTTCCTTTTAGAGAGTCGTTGCAAGCTTTTACTCGCGCCATGAATGAGTTCTGTGGTGCTCCTGTTTCCCTATCCTTTAACTGTCCTTCTCCTTCCCTTCTCCACTGCATAGTCTCCTGCGCCCTCCTCCTCTCTCTTCTGTATTAACGTTCCTCTTCATAGTCTTTGTCCTCCCTTTGTTGTCTTCTCATCCTCTCTTCCTCCTCTCTTCTCTCGTTCTCTTCCTCTTTTCTATCCTTCTCTTCCTCTTTCCATTTCATTTCGCTCCGTTTCTCCTCCTCTCTTCTCTTCTTTTCCACTCGTTCCGCCTCCTCCCTCCTTTCCTTCTCTTCTTCTTTCCGTTTCTTTTCTATCCGTTCCTCCTCCTCTCCTTTTCTTCTCCTCCCTCTCTCTCCTCCTCTCTTCTCGCTCTTTTTCATATTTTCTCTCCTCCCATCTCCGTCTCTCTAGCGCATGTATTGCTATTACGTCGATCAGCTCCACTTCTGAGCCCTAGCTGAGAGAACCTTCACTCTTGCCAGTCTCTTCGATCGTTTCCGGGCCCTCAGACCATGCTCGAATAGGCCGGTCCCGGTCCTTCGCTGCGATCACAGCTGCCTCGTGACCTGCCTTGGTCAAGCAGGCTCGTCTTTGGGGGCCTTGTCTGTCCATTTTTACCAATGGCACAAATATATAAACAATCACACACCTAGCAAGTACCACCTACTCTTCCGCTTACTCGACGAAGATAAGCAACAGGCAGGCGCAATAGAATCCTATTCTATCGCTTAACTTGTCTCGGCTATCGCCTCTGAAGTTCAATCTGTCAGACAGATGTTTACAGTGTCCTGCCTTACTCCGTTGGCTGCATCGTGTCGTCACTTCCGCTCGATCTCATATCGATGTGATGCCGTGCCCACTTCCGTCGTTGCGTCTCGACCTCCCTCTGGTGACAAGTCGACTCTTTCGGCTGTCCTCTGCTTCTTCGGTGTTGATGTCTCGTCGTTGATGCCCGTCGTGGCTCCCGTGTTGATGTCGCTGCTGTGCGGACGTTTCTCCCAGGCGTCGAAAGTGCTTCTTCGTCGTCTGCTGGTGATCCTTTCGACTGCGCCAATGTCGCGAGTTCCTCTCTCGCCAGCTCCTTCTTCTAGATAATGAAATTACCGCCAGTTCATTCCTCAATCACCAAGCTCAGCAACACGACACACTGGATGGTCTTAAGTTGTATATTTAATGATATATATACACAACACTTATCCTATCTACACTGACTGGAATTATTAGTGTCCTTTTTATAAATGTTTCCTTGGTTTACGTTGGAGACGGGGTTCCCCAACTACGTTGATTACCCTCATCGTCAGAACGACCTAACGTCTCCCCCAGTTCCGAAATAATCGCGTCGGAATTATCGTTTATTCTTGATCAATGTCAGCAAGCCGGTCCAGACCAGATCTTTAGATGGTTCATGAATTTCTTGGCCGTGGGTCGCTGAGATGAGAGGGGCAGGCGGTTTTAACGTCACCCTCGAGGTGTCGGATCTCGTTGTCTGACACTCCGTTGATCTTTTCATATTCCTCGCCGTCTGTATTGAGGCCATCTACCGTCGGCGAAACCCACTGATGTCTCCCCTCTCAGGTTTCAGGTAGACATAATCATTCGTAGTCCTCCCACGCCTCCGTTATTGGTCGATGACTTATACAGCGCCATCGTACAGGTTTTCGCGCGTGACGCCTCAAATCTGAAACATGGAACGCATACTCTAAGCTCTCAAGTGGGTCCCCAAAAGGGCGATCCACTTGGCCCATTGCTCTTCTGCCTCCCTTTCATCCCATCTTGGCCGAGATGACTTCCTCTCTCGTGCTTGGCTATTTGCAATTCATCTCTTTGGGAGGAAAAAATGCAAACTGTAACAGATGATGTAAACACTTTCTGGAGCTTAAATGCGGTCTTCAGCTAATCCGCTCAAAATGCGAGATTATAGGTCGCACGTCTCGAATATTGCAGCTGATCATCATCACCTGTTGGGCCACTTTACCAAAACCAGTCCCCAGAGGGCATAACTGATGGGCGCTCCTACTTCCAATCAAGAGGCCTTGGAAGAATCCCTTGTGGCTCACACTGTGAACCTCAGCAAAGCGCTCGAGAAAATGTTAGAGATAGCAAAGCAAATGCTTCAGTCATTCTGAGGTACTCTCTCGGGGCCACAAGGCTACTCCATACCCTGAGATGCTGCCCTTGTAATGACCATCCGTGAGTGGCGCGATATGACACAGTGCTGCGCTCTGGTCTGTGCAAAATCCTCAATCTATCCTTGACGGGTGAGGCATGGCTTCAGGCAACGCTACCCGTCAAACTGGGAGGACTGGAGATTCGATCGGTGTCACAGCTGTACCCTGAAATCTGAAATATGCACTTATAAATAAGCACTTCCCGCTTTTTCAAGTTCGGCCGCGGGCACCGATCGGCTTCAGTCTACAATGTTATATAGCACAGCCTCTCCTGACCTACAATGGGACACAGCACATACCCGATGGCTGGGAATTGGCCCGATGCAATGTCCTGAAACCGACATCGCCCACAGACAATCGGCCTGGGACAGGCCCCTTCTAGACAAAGTCTTTTTCGACCTTCAGGCCAAAATCCCGGATTTGGGACTTAGAGCGCGCCTCGGAACCACTGCAGCCACACATTCCGGCTACTGGTTGCTGGCACTGCCCATTTTCAAGTACGGCCTTAGGTGTGACGATGAGACAATACGAGTTGCGGTCGGTTTTCGGCTGGGGACCCCTTTGTGTAAACCACACAAATGCCCATGGGGGCCGCTGACGGCCGGCATGGGCTCTCTTGCGCTCTGGGTCCCTGCAGACTTCCTAGACATTCATCTTTGAATAACTTGGTCTACCGAGGCTTGGTCCGCTGGCTTCCTGACAACCAAGGAGCCAGCCGGTTTGAGAATTGACGGTAGAAGGCCCGATGGCCAAACTCTGATCCTGTGGCGTGTGGGGCAACGCCTGGTCTGGGATGCCACTGTGACTGACACCCTGGCAGTTGGAGCGGCGGCTTAAAGAGCAGCGGTCCGCATGCATGAAAAATGCGGTAATTACCATCCGCTTTCTAGCACGCACATGTTCGTCCCTCTGGCATTTGAGGCCATGAGCCCGATAAACAACGTAGGCCTGGTCTTTTTATCAGACCATAAAAAACTCAGCATGGTCTCAGAGGACCCTTGAGACATTTCTTTCCTCTACCAACGAATCTCGTTAACAATGCAATGCTTTAACGCTGTCGCGTTTCGGGGCACTTTCACCAACCAGGACAACAACGACGAGTAGAGCCTCTTCCAGACAAATTGCGTATTGCCTGTAATCGCTTAGTCCCTGACGAATTCTGTAAAACATAATAATATTTATAATTATAATAATTATGATTAAGCTTATAATGTGTGAAAGAATCAATGATTTGAAATGAAATTGATACGTTTGATTCGATTTATTTTGATGATCTGAAGCAATAACTAATTATGATGTTTAATTGTCTCACATAATGACATTGTCTTTGCAATGAGATAAGCTCTGAACTGTGTTCGTCTACTTTTGAGTTTGTGATGTTTTAAGTATGGTGAACTATTTCAGGTCCACTAGCACAAGCCTTATCATCAGTCCGTTTCCCGCCTTATAATTGGTGCCAACTTGGAAGCAGCTACCAGTCATTAAATTTATCGCATTTAGATTACGACTGGGACTTCGTTTACGATTATGAATATTCCAAAATGAAAGACATGGCACTCGAAGTAAGTCAATAAGCACAATCATGTGTAATACCGAAACATATTAAAATGTGTTTTAGACTTTGTGTTGGGGCGGACGAAACGATGAATTACGAAATTACACACATAACCCAAATAAAAGCATATATTATAGCTAAGTGATGGGAATCAAATGTATAATAACAGCATGGCTAGAATCGATTGCACAAGTCATTGGTGTCCGCTCGATAGTCCGAAAGTTCACTAGTTCGTAGGTTCGATAGTCCGAAGGTTTGATAGTCCGAAGGTTCAATAGTCCGAAGGTTTGATAGTCCGAAGGTTTGATAGTTCGAAGGTTCAATAGTCCGAAGGTTTGATAGTCCGAAGGTTCAATAGTCCGAAGGTTCGATAGTCCGAAGGTTCAATAGTTCGAAGGTTCGATAGTCCGAAGGTTCAATAGTCCGAAGGTTTGATAGTCCGAAGGTTCAATAGTCCGAGACTGATAAAATTCAAGACAAGGAAAACAAAACTGTCAAGGCGTTGTTCTTGACCTGCTCATGTAGAATTATTACAGCTGACGACTTATAATAATTAAAGAGCAGAATCCGTCTGTTGGGTTTATTCGTCACTTCCATGCACTTCTGTAGCAAACAGAAGCACATGTTTTTTTCTTTGAATTAGTGACCAAAAGGACAGATATTTAAAAAAAGAGCATGACCAGAAGGTGAAGCTTGTGTTCTGCCACCGCAGCTGACATAATGACGTTGATCCCCTCCTTTCGTCTCTTCTCGAAGGCGTATCCCGATTGTCAGTTGTTTGTGAGGCGCCCTTGTAGCGGTATGGCCACGTCACGGCGCCATATAAATCGTGCTTTATAATTATTGCGTCATAAACGTTATCTAGGGCCTACATTGTACTTCAAAGGAACATTCGATAGCATAGTATAGCTTGATGACATGTGAAGAGTTACGCAAAATTCAGGAAGACCATCAAAATGCTTCAGAAGTAGGGCCTTGTTTTAAAATAAACGAAAGAATAATTATATTCACGCAAAAGCAGGAATACGACTATGTAGCTGAACCCCATACCTGTCGAGGTATGGCTGATGATGATAAGGATTCTGATTCAATCATTTATTTGTTTCAACGACAGGCAAATAAATATTCACATCTACATAATATTACACCATTAATAGTAAGATACAACGCCTCCGAGTAGTTTAGCTTATACGACATTATGAGCGACAATATAGTTTCACAGATCTAAATACACATTGTGAAATACTAAATATCATAAAATTTAATTTAATTTATAAAATATAAACCGCAAGTGTTGGACAATGACTTTGTATGATGATGATGATGACGATGACGATGACGATGATGATGACGATGACGATGATGATGACGATGATGCCTATGTTGCTGCTGCTGCTTCTGATGATGATGATGACGGGGATGATGAGGATAATGATGATGGTCTTTTTATTCAAACAAAGGATGTTACCATATCATTGCCGATGAAAGAAGGACTCTCGAGGTACACGTGCCATTTTAGCCTTGGGAAATTAAAGAGCGATAATTATTATCCGACTGCGCAGCATATGTCTCAGTTATTTTAGTTGATTTAAAGTGCTCTCCGTATGATTGTTTCAGTGTTCGTTCGGGTCTGTGCCTTGCATTTCAAGTGATATCTTTAAAACGATTCTGACTTATGAATCAAATTGTGTAACAATCAACCCAGGTGAGCATGAGACAGTCTTTGGTACACATATAAAAATAAAATTCATTCGCACTTTAAAACAATATCCGTTTCCCTAAGAATAACTTGTACTGCTGATAGAAAACAACCAGGAATATGATTTATATGTGACAGCATCATCGGTAACCATGTCCAATTTGTCCATTAAAAAAGTCTGTGTTGGTATTAATTTCCAACTCGTTTCGCAGTATTTTGTATAAAAACACCTCACAGAAGCAATACAAAGTCATTGTCCAACACTTGCGGTTTATATTTTATAAATTAAATTAAATTTTATGATATTTAGTATTTCACAATGTGTATTTAGATCTGTGAAACTATATTGTCGCTCATAATGTCGTATAAGCTAAACTACTCGGAGGCGTTGTATCTTACTATTAATGGTGTAATATTATGTAGATGTGAATATTTATTTGCCTGTCGTTGAAACAAATAAATGATTGAATCAGAAGTTTATTCATAATTTTCTTCTATAGGCTGTTTTGCATGAGCCACGCGTCGCGCCTGCTGTCTGGGATTTAGGATTCAAAGATGGAACTGGCGTCTCAACATCCGTTTCATTTTCACTCAGAAACCTAAGTCAAGTTTCATGCACTCAGGGACATCATGTGGGGAGGGAGCAGCGGAGGGGCATCTGCCCCTATGAATTTCCTTATTCAGATCATAGTGCGAGCAAATTTTCATACAAGGTCATAATTTAATAGCCATATTAATAATAAATCTCATTGAATTTCATATATTAACATTATGTCATATATCCCAGATGCCTATAATTGAATAATTTCACTTTTTTTAAATATCAGCGTTTTTGCCGATACAAGACTTAACAAATCAAATCTTTTGGTACCACTAAAACGCAGAAACCAAACGAAAACAAATTTAAAACAAGAAGGAAACCCCGTAGCCACAAACATTCTTGCTTGACAAATCATTTTTGACAAATCATTTTTTTACCCCATCCCTGTCGCCAAAAAATTCCTGCTTGCCCCTCTGAAAGAACCTGAAATGGCGTCCCTACATGCATTCATAGCAAATATAAATTAATCATGCATGTACAAGCGAGTATCGTAAATTCATGCTAATAGCACGCCTAATTAGTTTAGCCTGAGCAGATCTACGGTTCACTCACACCTATTTAATCATTCATTCATAAGCAATCATTCATGCAATCTATCACAGGTCGACGGGACGGGCGTTGGGCCTGTCAATCTGTGAAGAGCGATATCGCGGTATAAGGAAGGTGTGTGAATGACTGTTCTAACTCCTTCACTGTTTGGATTTTGACGTTGCCAGTCCCAGAAAGGAGGAGAGCGACACTGAACCATATGGAGCGGCGTCGTTAAAGAATCAACACACACTGAAAATTCTTCCAGGCCAATTATGACTAACTCTGAAAAAGACCTTAGCTCATCATGCGACCTTTTCTACAACATTGTTTTCCGTTATAGATTGTCTACGTATTGACCTAGTCATTTGAAACTTTAAACGATAAATCACTATTTGTTGCCCAGTCTAGTCTGTCGTTTTAGGTTCAAATAGAAGTGTGAGACTAGTTAATCAGAATCAAATTCTATCGTTTGTGTATTTAACTGTCTATTCACGCCAGTGTCGGCAAATCTCAAACTTCTTGAATAAAATTTAGGTCTCCACGTCATTTATTATTTATTTGACAGTTATTACCAAATCATACCCATTAGCAACTAGCAAACTATATCGTAACAGATGTTACAGTGATTCAGCCTGTGCGAGAGATCATTTATATGTGTCGTCGTAATCCGCTTCTTTTGGCCAGATGGATAAATCTTAGGAATTGTGTTCCTCCTGTGTTCGTCATCAGCTCGTATACGTCAATTAGATCTTTTCTGCCTCGTTGGTTGTCCAGTGTTGTTGATTCACATTTCGTCAATAATTCTTCGTTGGCCAATGTTTCAAATTCTATGCTCGTTTGCGTTGCTCTCCGTTGCACTTTTAGCTCGTCCTTGATATTTCATGATGCAAAGCTTTAGTTATTTCAAACATTCATTTTTCTTGCATCATCAGATTAGTTTTATGCGCAGTTGAAAGTTGAGACTACAGTTTTTGCCTTCGCAATAAAAACGTCTGTTGCTGACTATTACATCCTGTATATTGAACTTATACCTAACATGCATAATTTGTCTACGTTTTTTCGTTGGCTTTACGTCATCTATAATGCAAGACTTGGCACGTGGACCCCTTTGCAAAATGATGTTGGAGAGTTTCTCACTTTCACTTGGTAAGTGGGTCCACAGACATGAAAAATCACCTGTTCTAGCATTCGTTGAAATGACATTTAGCATTGTGTAGCGCAGAAAGCGTCTCTGAGTAGATTTTTTGTAGTGGCGCTAAAATAAAGTTTCATTGATTCAAGAACGCAAATTTCTCAACTGTTTCAACTGAACAGACCTATAATGAGAAGATTTCTTTTAACTGGTTCCATGGGCTTTCACCTGCGTACGATTCATCTCTAGTCGATTCACCCCTAGGAGCTCTTATTAACGGCCGAGGATTTATAACGCGTGTCACTGAGTTTAATTGTCTCTTATGGATAAATTGTGGGGCACCAGATTCATGCCAGACAGGGCGAAATTATAGTTTGGTACGGCGCTGTTTTTGTTTGTCTTGCTCCTCATGAATCTATCTATCTCTATGGTTCTGTGTTTTCCCGAATTATTACGACTAACAGGTTTTTCTTTTCTTCGGAACGAAAATGTTCTGCCACTGATATCTTTTCAAGTCCTCTGTTTTTTCTTGCCAAATGAATGACTGCGCATTAAGCGATTTTGATAACCATCTGCAAATTGTCAAACTGCAATGATCAAGTCTTGCCAAATCATCCATTGTAATTATTTTTTTCGCTTAGAACTTCTTCGTTGTTAACCCTTGCGCAGAGTTTTGTATCGTGTCCAAACTTTGATACTTTCGTCGATTTCGTTAATTTATGACCACAAACAGCAATTCTTAACTTTGTGGTTCTCCACTTGTGACATTGAATCGAACTTTAGTTTTTCCGTGATGTTGTTGTCTCCTCTCCTTCTACCAATGGTATAGCCCAGACTTCTCTGCATTCCACATGCCTACCACTTCTTTGAAATTCTTTTACGAGGCACTTTATCAAACACCTATTCGCGGCTGTGTGTAGTAATGTAACTATTTTAGGTTTTTTTAAAGTATTCCTCCAACGACGTACAGGAGCGAAATCGCCTAGATGGTGTTCTAAGAAAATTGACCCGTTCTGGCTTCCTTCCCGTAAATGTTCCTTCTTTTGAAGAGCTCTGCTCTAAAGCTGACTTTGCTCTTTTCCGCTCAGCTCTGTTGAATCCATGGCACGTCCTTTATGACTTGCTCCCTCCTCGCAAGATCACCCCTTACAACATGCGACCCAGGCCACATGACCTCATGTGGTAGAGTTCTAACAAAAGTTCGATTCAATGTCACAAATGTATCAACTAGAGTTGATACATTTGAAAAGAGATCTTTCATCATGCGTATGTTATTTGACTTTGTTTGAAATTGTAAGCTATTATGCATTTGCTGGTAGTCTAATATAGAATAAATACACTACACACAGGAAACTTATATTTTTAGACACACATTGAACTGCGTTATCCAAATTTCTTTGTATATGAGACTAAAAGACTGGTTTGTTAGAATCCTATTGCTGACACATTTTTGCTGTTTCTGATAGCGTTGGTATATTTGTCAAGAGTACTTTCAATACGAGAATGCTCTTTGACCTTGTTTAAATTTGATGCTATTGTTTAAACATTTTGTAACCTATTGTGCGTTTGCTGGTAGTCTAATAAAGAATATTCTTACCTACTTACCTCGGGCATCGAACCACCTCTTTTATGGAAGTTTGACAGCCCTAGTCCATATATCTCATTCATTCATTTCGATAATTTATATGGCACCTCTTGAGGCAAGACTAGTTATACGACTACGACAGACATGCCTAATCCACTTCAATCTTGCCTTTCCAATTATGCTTCTATCTGATAGTTTTTCGCGCCATGATTCAAATTGAAATTTTTCAGCAACTTATGATGATCTTCCAACTGTGGTTTCACATTTTCGACCGTCAGTGGCCATGTCTCAGATTCATACGGCAGCCGGATGAAAACTATGACACAGTAGAGACGAATTTCAGTCATATCATTGTTTCATTCACATTATATTTAGAGTAGTTCTATACAATGATTACCTACACATGATGCTTGTTATAATAATATATATTGTATCAACTTATTTGCATCAACGTATCCACTGTATTGATTAGACAGCTGATCTTCTAATTCCGTACAAGGATCTCAGTTATTGAAGTACGCTTTATGCTCATGTTTAATTTCTTTGACCTTTGATGTAGTATTGATTTGTTCAGAGCGATATTATAATATGACAACTCACCTCGATCAAACTTATATTAGATTTCTATTGAAGGTATTAATATGGTATTAATTTTTTATTCACTTTATTCGTAGTTGACTATGTTGCCATCATCATATGGGGATTGTCGTGCAGCTCAAAACTACACGTTCCAGGGATGCCTTTGGCAATGTGTGGGCAATTTTGTCTTATTCTTATGTGGATGTCGACCTACCTTTTTTGACAGTATAACTCTGCATAAAAAATCTGTTAGTTTTATTGTGATGATTATTTGATTAAGAAGCAATATATGAATTATAGACTATTTGAAGGTCAGTGCTTTCTGTGTGTAGGCCCTACATGTATGAACTGTCGCTAATAAAACACGTTTCGTGTGTATGCGGAAAAAGAAAAAATGATACACCCATCATTTAATCAAGTTGATGTTTCCGTTGCGCTGCATGGAATACCCAAGAATTATGCACAATTGCTGCTCATTGTAATTTTTGCCTGTGTGCTAATTTCAATCCAGAAAAATTCGACGAGGTAATGGTAGCATTAAACATCTACAGTTAAATATCCTGGATATCTTCTACTCTCAGCTGAGCTACATAGACATCCAGACAACTCCAGCCTACGATCTCCTTACACCGGTTTGCGATAAAGGAGGTGCATTGGGACTGATTCTCGGAGGAACAGTACTTATTATTGCAGAATTGTCTCAGTTTTTCTTCGATTTGTTAGACGGATTTGTTACTTCTGTGTGGTTCGCTAGAGTGCAACGCCGTTGAGAAATTACTTTGTGAAGCACATTTTTTAATGCAATTTTTTATTTTGATCATTTCATAGGCATGGAAATTGTCAATTTGTCAGTTTGATCTCCTAATCTTGTTACTAATTACTAGAGTAGTGTTAATTTAGTTGTATATTGAACAATCTATTTCTGATCCGCCTTTGCATAGGCCATCCCAGACAACGCTAATCCCGTAGCGTATATAGTATGTGTCGACAGGATGTGTCGACAGGATGTGTCGACAGGATGTGTCGACAGGATGTGTCGTTATAAAGTAGCCCCTTCATGTTTTTTGCTAATATTTCATTGAAAGGTAGTAATTAACAAATGAAATTGTACCTGCGCGAAGCAAATTCATATTTACATATTATGTCCAGCATTTACTGAAATACATGTAGGCCCTATGTCAAACAGAACGAAAGCTATATCACTATAAATGAGTCTAACCGCGGTTTTTTGATGGTCGCTGAAGGTTCGCGACACACGTGTGTTCTTCACGGATGAGAAGAACTTATACCTCAATCTCCCAATCAGCAACCAAAACAACCGTGTTTGGTCCAGCGGCAAGATATCAGATGTCAAACCTGACCGATTTATCGCTGAACGCGAACAGTTCGCTCAACATGTTATGGTATTGGCTGGTATTTGTTTTAGTGGCAAAAGTCGACTGCATTTTGTTGATGAAATGGCCAAAGTGGATGTTGCATTTTACGTTGGTAGCTGCTTCCACATCAGATTGCAAGCATCTGCTGCCAGCTGGATTCACCTTTCAGCAAGACAACGCACCATCGCATACTGTTTTAAGATTGAGTCAAGGTCAATTGCCTGGTTTCATTTAGAAGGACCAAAGGCCCCTTGGCTCTCCAGATTTAGACCCGCTAGATGATCACGTGCGGGAAGTCATGCTTGAGAAATACCACACTCTGCGATCAAAATTAAAAACGATGAGGGCGAGCGGTGAAGCTCGGGTATTTTGCACCCGGGGACAAGCTACAGAATTGGCGCCCCTTCGGGGCTGTCCAAAAATGACGTCACGCACCGATGTATGACGAGGGGAGGGTCGACGAAATGTGACGTCACATCATCAAACAAAACATACAAATTCGCAATTATATTAAAAACTTTTTCTCAATTAAACAAGTTCCGCTTAATTAACAACAATTGTTTACCACAATTTTGCAACAATAATTGTGATTATTGATTTGTAATTTTGAATTGTTGACTTTTGCACTCGGTGTCAATATTGTGGTTTTGGAAGTGAGGCAACCATTCTGTTATACACAAGCAGGAATCAATTATTTGGCTAGAACACATCAAGCCAGAGAGAGTCGCTGCACGTCCGCAACGTGAACTAATGGTGGTAAACGTAAATGAAGTAGATGAAGAGAGTGCAGTTTGGATAGGAGAAGAAGAACTGTATCTGAAAATTATGAATGGAATATCCATTGAAGAGGATGATGAGATCCAAGCCCTCCATATTTACTCCATGAAGGAGCATTTTGCTTTTTCGTGGGAGAATGGAGAAGCATAAAATTTGGATTATTTCAAGTTATTATTTTCAAGCATTTTCTACGCATCTTGTGGAATGCACAATGAATGTAATAATTCTACTTTCTCCATTTACCATCGTTCGACGATATAGTTTTATAGTTTTTTATAGTTACAATTACCTTATTTGAAAATTATAAGAAACTATGCATATACATGTAACATTCTGGACATCTTTTTTCAGGGAGGGCAGAGTTTTGTGACGTCATATTTAAGGGGTCATGACGTTTGTAACGACTTGTGACGAATGGAGGGGGTCAAACTTGGTCAACAATTGTGTGATGTCATTTATGGACGGCCTTTTTCTAATTCATTTCACATTTTTAAAATATTATATTCAAAGGTTATTCATACATGACTGTCGTAGGCAGTATAACAAATTATTTTTCTTTATTTAACTGTCGCAAATTGGTAAATAACGTTGTCACGTTATGTTTTCTCCAATGTTTCTCGTTCGATGCTAAGAAAAGCAAGATCGCCGAGACGATCTTGTCTTTTTGAAGACCGCAATAATAAAAGAAAAATTAGCTTCAATTTGCTTAGGGACCGCTCACAGCATGCAATTGAAATAGCAATTGTTAGAAAATTTGCAGTGAAATGCGTTAATTTGGAAATGCGTAATGATTATTATGGCGCCCCTTACGGACTCTTATTGATCACTGATCAGTGTGCCCCGAGGGCGCCAAAATCATACTTGACAACCTGTTTATATTCAGGATATTTGGGGGCGGCGCAAAAATTTAATCTTACTAACTTAGTTGGGATAAATAAATTTGCAAAAAATAAACAAAATAAAATTTTTTAATCCTCATTTTGGCGCTCCTCCAACTTGGCGCCCGGGGACAGATTTCCCCCTACTCCTAGCTACGCCTCTGATGAGGGCGCATAGACGCGGATATCGGAAGATTTGCCTCAGTTGTATTGTATTGAATAGGAACCCATCAACAAGGCCATCAAAAACGTTTCAGAGAGACTCGGAGCACGTGTGGCAACTGGTGGTGGACACATTGAAAACAGTTTGTGAAACACTTTGAAGTTTGTACCTAGACTCGGCAAAATGCCAAAACTTGTGTGCTATAGGACAATCGAACTGGTCGGCGGTGTGAATAAAACATGTATGACTTTCAGCATTGTATTGTATATTTATAAATGTACGTGTTTCGAAATTCACATAGTACATGAATCATATGTGCTTCCAGAGCGGGAGACCGAGAGCAAACATGGTCTTGTGGCGGTGAAAAGGAGCATTTGGCCCACCAGCTAATAAGGAGTAACGATAGATGGAACTGGGTCTACTGTATGACGTAAGGCCAATGAATGCAAGGGTTCGAGTTTTAGTCGTAGCTTGCAGGTCAAAGCGATCATGCTGGTCAAATGCAGCCCGCGAGACCTGCCAGCTCGATTACTATTATTTTTTAATTTACACAATTGTTTGTAAAATTCTTAGCAAATTTATAATCCCGGTGTCAAAATTTCAAAAATTTTAACATTATCAGTTAATTACTATTCATAATATTAAGAAATATTAAGAGCATCACAGCAAATATAAAAAAAATTACGATGTATATTTTTGTAGTTGGAGTGAATTTTCTAGCACGTCAACTGCACCTTGTCATCTAGTCACTTCCTGAAAATTTTGATATATTGTCTGCTGCATGATTTCAAGTTTGGATAGTTTACTGTTTAGACTATTTGAATTTAATTAATACTAAGAAAATAATTTAATTTAAAATAAAAGAGAAAAATTGATGACGAGTGTAGGACTTTCAACAAAGACTGGACAGCGAAGTTTTTTTCCATTGACATTAAAACTAATGATGTGTGCTTAATAGGTCGGGAGTCGGTGGCTGTTTTCAAAGAATACAATCTCAACCGACATTTTGAGACGAGGCCTGGAAATCTCCGAGTGAATTTAAGTGAAACCGAATTACAGTGCAAAGCTGATGACTTGGTGAGAAATATAAAGCAGAAAAAAACAACTTTTGCCAAGCCGATCAAGAAGCTTCAACAAAGGCCAGTTTAGTTATTGCACATAGAATCGTTAAAAGCAATAAACCGTTTCTGAAGGGGAATTCGTAAAGGATTGCATACTTGATATTGCCGAAATTATCTGCCCGGAAAGTAGGTATAAGTTTGAAAATATTTCATCGTTGCAAAGAACAGTGGTTCGGCGCATTGATGATATATATAGGAGGATCTCTCGGACCAGTTGTTAAATAAAATTAAAACATTCAAATGATTTTCTTTAGCACTGGATGAAAGCACTGACATACGAGACAAAGCACAGTTGCTTATCTTTATTACACGGATTGATGCAAATTTGGATTCTATACTACGTATATCAACAAGTACTTTGACTTCAAATTATGAAAAACTATAGCTAAAAACTGTGTGCAATTTCAGAAATCTCATTCAATATTGTGTAAGTAGACCTATGCAAGCCTATTGTAACTAAATAACAACAACAATCAGACTTACTAACTAACACCGTCTGGTTTCAGTTATTTTTACTAATATTAGGCCTACGGTCAATATGTCATTATAATTATTTTGAATTTGTTAAAAACGTGTTAAATTTATAGTCTCTCTACTAGAGCTGTACCGAACATTCGCTTCGTATTCGCTTCGAGGCCGAATAGTGGACCTAATAACTATTCGGTATTCGGCCGAATACTTGCGGTCGGGCCGAATACGAATAGTGGTCACGTTTCATCCGCTTCTGCATATACGGCGGCGGCTGCAGCCACTGCGAGTGGACTGAAATAACTTTCACATTAACGCAATAACTGCTGTTGCCCGAGTCTGCCGCTGCTGCTACTTTCTGCTTTGTGATCTTAATACTCAGAATACTTTTATTGCTAGTTATTAGTTACCGCAGACTGACTGGAGGCTGCAAAACATTAAATGTTTTAAATGTTTACTATTCTGTACTACATTTTGTAAAGTAAAAGTTCAGTGTACCTTCGACATTATGAATGTTTTTACTTTTAGATCTATTTTATACACTAAACACTATTCGTATTCGTATTCGACCGAATAGTCGGTCCCGTTATTCGTATTCGGCCGAATAGTGATAATCACGTATTTGGTACAGCTCTACTCTCTACTATAGATTCCTCATGCGGCCCTCCGAAAATAATAACTTTCATGCGGCTCTCGGACAGAAAAGATTGCCCACCCCTGTGCTAGGTAATATAGAGAATACCGATATCTCGTCTAAATACACTTACAAACTCATCCGGTGCCGAACTGTCCGTCGTCGAATTGTCCGGCGCCGAACTGTCCGGCACCAAATTGTCCTAGAACCGGTCACTCATATGCTTTGTTGATTGGCCAGTACACTTGCGACCGATATATAAATGTAAGATACTTGAGTTTAACCAGAGCAATAGAGTATTATTGAATGTTGTCAAAAGTGAAAGCAGATAGGTGAACAACTGACTGTTTATACAACTGACTGAACCGTTTTTCGTCTGTCAATCTGACAATTAAACTGTTAAACTTTTTTAGACTGTCAGCTAGTAGGCTAAGACGAAAATTGTTCTATATCTGCCATTCATTACTTCCCCAAATGTTTGAGAGATTGATGAATTTTCAGGGGTCGCTAGGTCGGTCACGTAATGTTTTTTCATCATGTCGGCATGGAATTTGGCAATCTTTTCTCAATTTCATTCGGAAATTTAAATAATAATTATTATTTGACTTAAATTTAAATTGTAAGCGTAAAATTATATATTGTTTCAACTGAACATAGGAAAATGGTCCAAAGTGTTAAATGTTGCAATAGACAAGCAAGATCTTATCCTGAATGATGCATTTGCTGCTATCTGTCATCTTCACCAGCGTGACCTTCGAGCAGGCTTTGAATAGGTCATCCTCTGATCTTTTACTGATCTATGAGGTCTGAATCATGAAAATGGTTCCCTTAATAAAGTCGTTCGCAATTGAAATGGCTAGTATTCGCAGATGGTTTTATTGAAGGATGAAGCCGTCTCTTTCATTCATGTGCAAACGTCACAAATGAAATTATCTCAAGGCTACTTCATATGTTACCTGGTCAATGAGTGGTCATCCTCACCTGGTCAATGAGTGGTCATCCGGGATGAATTCTCCTCAATGCAGCAACTTCAAGCATTCCAGTTGGTCCAAGTAAGGAGCTGAATATAACGGCAATTGGAAATTCCATGAAAAAATAGCTGCATACCACCCAGAAAAATCCTTGTTCAATTGGATTGCCCATAAAATGTTAAACACCGTTCTTCAGGCCAGTAATGT
Source organism: Bimastos eiseni (assembly GCA_959347315.1). Classification (NCBI taxonomy): domain Eukaryota; kingdom Metazoa; phylum Annelida; class Clitellata; order Crassiclitellata; family Lumbricidae; genus Bimastos; species Bimastos eiseni. The sequence continues at coordinate 24,823,686 of OY365819.1, forward strand.
CAAACAAGGCAAAGGTGACAACTAAAGATGCGACGTTGCCGGACTTTTCATCTTCGTCTAGTCGAAGTCAAACAGCCGCAGTTATAGGTTATGTGAAATAACTTATAATATATATATATATATAAATATATACATGTATTCATACCACCTGTAACGTGCTACTCCTTTACATCTGCAACTCTCCTACCTATCGCCCGAAGCCGAATGTCTTATTCTCACGTTACCTATAACTCTTACATTTAGCTGTCTTCAATAACCACCTTTTGTAAGCATAAAAGCATGCATTCTCCATAAAAGATGAATGCGAATTATATATGGATCTAGTTTTTCTATCCCATTTGCAATTTTGTTTAGTCGGTTCGAAGTCATAAAAATTGATAAAATAAAAAAATCCTAGTTGCCATCTTCATATGTGAATTTAAAGCTAATCCGTTTGATGGAAGCCATAAAGATGTTATTATTTAATGCATGCTCAAATTTCTCAATGCTCACATAATTATACGAATACGTGTTGTACATAATTATATGTTCACGGCTATATTCAGTTTCACATCCCTACATGTTTTTCTCATTACATTCATGATTTCTGACTTATATTAACCACTCACTGAGTAGCTATCAGTCGATTACGGACCAAAGCGAAGCGCTAATTAGATAATTTTCCAGAAGATAAATCATCGGCCAAGACAAGACAAAGAAGCAGTTTATGATGGAAGAATAGATGCTAGGAAATGCATTTTAAATTGAGAACGAAATGAGAACGACTGAACACAGCGAACAGATAAAGGTAGAGAGAGACGAAAAGACAGATAGAGATGGAGGTAGAGAGAGAGAGAGAGAGAGAGAGAGAGAGAGAGAGAGAGAGAGAGAGAGAGAGAGAGAGAGAGAGAGAGAGAGAGGAGGGAGACAGAGAGACAGAGAGAGACAGAGAGAGACAGAGAGAGACAGAGAGACAGATAGAGAGAGAGAGGGAGAGGGAGAGAGAGAAAGAGTAAGCGAGAGAGAGAGAGCGAGAGAGAGAGACGTAGGGAGAAAGAGAAGGTAAGCATATAGAGGTAGAGAGATGGAGATAAATACAGATAGAGACGAAGGGAGGAGGGAGGGAGAGAAAGAGAAGAGTAAATAGTAGACAGATAGAGGTAAAGGTAGAGAGAAAAAGAGAGAGAATGAAAGGGATGGAGAGAGGAAAGGAGGTAGGAAAGGTCGGATTGAGGACGTAGAGAGGAGGAGGAGGAAAGAGTGGAGGGAGGAAGGGAGTGGGTAAAAGAGAAGAGTAGAAACATGTGAGGTAGAGAGAGAGACAGAGACAGAGACAGACAGACAGACAGAGAGAGCAAGAGAGAATGAGAGAGGGAGCATGGGAGGGAGGGAGGGAGGGAGGGAGAGTGAAGAGTAGACATAGAGAGAGAGACAGAGAGAGAGAGAGAAAGAGGAGTTCATTTTAAATTGCTCAATGCTCGTCCTGTGTTCAGACTGCTTCTTCTATCTCTGAGTTTTCCAGTCATTTCGTCCATATTCTGCCGTATGAAAAGTTTTAATTGCATGCGATAGCATAATGATTTCGCGTCTTTGTCAGTTCACCTGCAAATGTGAAACATTGTGACCTTTTAGGTTATCTGTTTAGAACTATTTATTAGGTGATAGACAAAAGTAGTTCGATCAATTCGTTTGTAATTAAGTAAGTCAGTGATTAAAAAAAGAATAGTCTTTGTTAGACTACCAGCAAGCGCACGGTAGCTTACACAATGTGAAAACAATAGTATCAGATTTAAACAAAGTCAAAGAACATTCTCGCATTGAAAGTACTTCTGACAAATATACCAACGCCAACAGAAATTGCAAATAGACCAAATGTGTCAGCAATAGGATTCTAACAAACTAGTCTTTTAGTCTCATATACAAAGAAATCTGGAGAACGCCGTTCAAAGCGTGTCTAAAAAATATAAGTTTCATGTGTGTAGTGTAATTTAATATTTTACATTAGACTACCAGCAAATGCATAATAGCTTGCAATTTCAAACAAAGTCAAAGAACATTCGCATGGTGAAAGATCTCTTTTCAAAGGTATCAACTCTAGTTAGGATGAGGTCATGTGGTCTGGGTCGCATGTTGTAAGGGGTGATCTTACGAGGGGGAGCAGGTTATGAAGGACGTGGCATGGATTCAACAGGGCTGAGCGGAAGAGAGCAAGGTCAGCGTTAGAGCAGTGCTATTCAAAAGAAGAAGCATTAACAGGAAGGAAGTCAGCGCGGGTCAGTTTTTTGGATTGTCGGGCCATACAGCAAATTTGGTCAATGTGTGCCTCAAAACCAACTCTATCAGACATGGTCACACCCATGACGTCAGCATTGAATTAATAGATGCTTAATAAACTGCGCCGCGATGACCCTACACGAAAATGTATTGAAGGGTTCTACGTCTTTTAATCGCCCGTCAATTGATCTCCCGCCAGATGATTCCATGGAGATAAGAGCAGCTCTAAGCCACTGCCAATACCCTGTCTGCTCGCGTATTAAAATAAGAAAAATAGTCGTCGTCGTCGTCATAATCATCGTTGTCATCATAAACGTTATCAGTGGTTTGGTCTTCTCTCGTTTGAGGGTCTTTCGTTATGTAACTGGGTGCCAATCGTGTATGATCATTACAAATTGTATCCTATCCACATGCAGGTGTAAATGAGGCAACCTATTTCAGAGGCATCTGCTATTGTTCTCATTGTTACTCATAACAGACGAACATTTAAATAATTCTCAATTTATAGGCCTACGTCACAGATCCTGATTAGATGCTAGGTTCGGTTGTATTGTACCTAGGAATTCTTCGATATGCATTGCCTGCATGCACCCTTGACATTAAATTGACTTGACGAATGCCTTGTAGTAAAATGCGTGGTGCGAGATCGGTAACAAATTGCAGTCTATAGGTCCAATTTTAATTGCCAAGTAATAGTTACAAATGTACTTCGTGATGAGAAACGACCCCAGAAATGTCGGTCTTTTCGCGTATTGGTAAGACCATGCCTAATACGACTTCGCTTTATGGTCATCTCATAAAATTTATCGCTTGTCAAAGTAGCCTAAATGACAATAGGTCTATGTAATGGACCATTGTCACTGGTGCTTTTTTGACATCAATAAACCCTCACAGACGAAAGAATACCTGAAGGGAATAAATAATCTGCAAACCGTTACGAAAAGATCAGTTTCATAAACCTGGCCTACACTTTAGTCATGAAATATTATGACATGAATTCAATATCTTCGTCACACGGCGTGACTTAGCCATGTTCATTGATCGAACTGTAAGTTGCGGACAGCGGATACTAACATTTTAGGCCACTCCAGGGTTCTTCTGTAATTTGCCGAGTGACAAGGACACTTTTTGCTGTTCTACGACACAACAATGCTATTGCTTTTCATGTATGAGTTTAAAATACATTTAGCTTTTAGACAACACTCATCGTTAAAGTGATTATCTTTTGGAAAGTTAAAGAAAATAACACTGATCAGGTTTCATACATGTACATATAGTAGAGTCGACAGAACCTACAGATTCATCTATTCAAAGTAAGTGAATATTTGCTTTGGGTCTTTTGTAGATAGCGTCCAAACAGTGAGGTTACGGAAGAAATAAACAAGAAACGTTACCTAAAAGTAAATACTAATGTCATGAAAACTTATAGCACAAGGAAATAATTAAAATATCTCGATATAAAGTGCTATCTCACATCCTACCAGTGATGTGCACTAGTAAGAAATAATTTAAAGTATCCAGGTCAGGCAGTCAACAAGAAGGTCTTCCTTTAAAGAAATAAGTTTAATAGGTAAAACTTCATGCCACAAAGAGTATTGTGCAGCGGAATTCAATATCCACTGCAGTTATTTTAAAACGTTGCTCTCTTGCGGAGTAAAATCGAATGGGGTAACAAAGGTGAAGCTGAAATTTGACAGAAATGTCAATCAAATAACCGATCTACCGTATATGGCAAACAAATTCCATTATTTTTCTCGCAGTTGTCCTCAAAATGCCTGCAATATGCAATTCCTTTCTGTCATACATGTCTCAAATTTCAACTTAATTTCTCACTTTCCTCCGCTAATCTCTAATAACTTTTGCGCTAAATGAAATAATGTCCAGACTTGACTTGAAAGAAAGTAGCTAAGTGTCAAATTTTAAATTAACAGCTAAACTTATTTCAGTCTTCATTGGGGAAGTACATGTAGGCAACACTAACAACTGAAAATGGAACAAAATAAAGTTAATTGAAGTGGATTTGATTTAGAAAGCAGGTTCACTGCAATCAGTCATTTAACGCAAAAAAACGACATTGAGGAAGCTCACAATTGTATTCTGGCATGTCAGGCGCCTAATAACATTGGATATATGTTTTACAGCGGATTTGAGACATAGCATACACTTATAAAATAAGTCTATAGTTTTGCGTGTTGACTTGGATCCCCCTTGGAAAACGCATTCTCATACATATAGGCTGCAATTTTTCGTTCAATGCATTCAAGAAAGGAAGTTCTTTGTTGAATCTGTAGAAGCAAGAAAAGATGAGTCACCCATTCACGCTCGAGTACATGGAGAAAGGTGAAACGTTGTCAAATGAGAACATTGGAGATTTTGAAAAACCAAAAGCAAACCAGGAGGAGTCGGTGGCGCAAACTATTCAAATGAAGTCAAGACAAAGTACAGGGATTGGCGCTAATGATTCTGTCATTGATCTTGATGAAGTTGCAGAAAGTCCAGTTGGTGACATGGAACTGATAAACGAGGAAATGAATATAACGGAGAAAAGAAGATGGAGTCTGTTCAAGATCCTGCGAGTGGTCTTGAGACATCGGATTGAAACTTTTGCACACGAAGTATCCATTGTGGGTCTAACCTACTTGTTTAAACCATCAAACCACAAGATTGGCTCCATTATCCGAAAAGTCATGTGGACATTGCTTCTCCTCTTCGGAACAGGTTTCATGTTTTTTCAGATTTATGACCGCACGTATTATTTTCTGACATATCCAACCATCGTCAAATATCAAGTGGCTTACAACCGATCTCTGAACTTTCCCGCGGTTACCATCTGTTCCGAAGTTGCATTCAGCAAGAGTGCTGTACTTTCATTAGGTAGCTAAATCAAGTTATCAAGTTTTATCTATTTTTCTAAACTTTCTCAACCAATTTCAATTAAGCGCAATTTCTTTTGCGTGTTTACTTCTATTGCCATAATTACAACCTCTAGTTACATCACTACTAGTACCACTAATACTCATTCTTCTTATGATTCGTCTTTATCTGCTAATGAGTTTTCATTTTGTATCTAAGTATTAAATTATGTTAAATGTAATTATTTATTTAATTTATTTATTATAGTTTATTAAACGTTCGGGCAACCCGCAGCAAGCTACATTCCACAAAACATAAGTAAATGCACAGTAAACAAAATAAGGAAAGATAAATGTTAAATACTTAGAGAGCGACATTTTCAGAAATATTAAAGAACTATAGTTCATAACGACTGAACAATATCCTTGACATAAAATATGTAACGTCCCTGATAGGAAGAAGGAAGGGACGTGGTCTAGACTGTAAATGTGTCTAGTAATTGACGGAAAGCACTGTTTGAGACATGGGCATCAGCACTGATCGCAGCCCAAAAATGAAGACATCAGCAGCTTATGTCACCGATTAATTAGTGCCGACGTGGGAGGGAAGTAGATGGAAGAATTCGATACGTCCCCGATCAGCAGCTGAGGTCAGGCCTCACCAAGTCGCAGACACATTCAGAAGATGAAAGATTGTGGTTGCGCCAGTGACTATGGACAGGGCATCATTATAAATTTATATACGTGTCCAAAAACATCTCAATGCACATAAAGCGGAATTGCTACATTATTAATATTTTTTATTATTATTATAATGATCATTTTTATTCATGAACCAACGGACAAGGTACAGACTCATTAGTTCGTTATTGAATACGTTAGAGTCAATCAGTTTCCTGTCTCACTATAGTACCATTCAGAGTCTGAGATGCTCAGAACTGACACAGAGTTTCCGATTTGGAGTGCGACAAACACACGCTGAAGGAGATGACTGGTCTCGCGCTGGTCGCCTGTTGCTGCTGTGCATTATTATTATTATTATTATTATTATTATTATTATTACTATTATTATTATTATTATGCCACATATAGTGTTTGTTATTCATCACTGGCATTGTCAACGGATCTGTCATCAGGCCATCTGGGTCGCCGCTTGTCAGTGGATTGTAATCTTGACATAGTGCCCTGAAAAGCCAACGCATTGAAACGTTGGATCAATGCCGACAAGTTCTGGAAAAGGAAGTTTGTCTCACGGGTGTCACCGGTAGCTGTCGAAAGTCGGCGTCCAGTCTCAGACAGAAAGGCGAGGCCCTCACTATTGGCCAAAACCCAATGAACTGGACAGGCCATGTGCGCCTCTGGCAGAGACGAAGGCGCCGCATGCGCACGTGTGGGGATCGCAGATGGCCACCCCTAATCGTAGGCCGACCGCCACCCTCACGGTATCGTCCTCCAGTCTGAGATCGCGAGAAACGAGCGGGAGAGCGTATAGCCAGTCCGAGGCGTGTGGTGACTGCAAAGCCCTTAGTCTCGCCTGGTCGTAGGGATCCTGTAGCTTTTCTTCTAGTGCAGACAGAACCGCGTTTAACAGCGGTCTGTCAAAGTGGGCTTGTTTATGGCCTGGCGTCGTAGGAGCAGAGGCTTCGGTAAGTTGAAGCCAGGTAGACATCGCCGAGTCGCATGCCGAGTCCGATTTAACCGCTACTGATTCAAAGATGAGGGACTGGATCTGGAGAGTGCCCGCGGCTGAAGCCAAAAAGGCGGGAAGTGCCAGCGAGGACGCCCTCCTAATTCCCAGTCCTCCCATCCTGATCGGGAGAGTGGCCTGACCCCATTGGTCATCGGTCATCGAAATGTTGAAGATTCGCTCAATCCCTCCTCGCAGCAGATCGTCGTAAGTCCATAGACGCGGGTGGTCGTGGCAAAGGGTGCATCTCAATAAATGCATGAGTTTAGGCGAGCCGATCGAATGTCTAAGGATCAGTAGAGCGTCTTGTCTAGCGATTAATTGCAACCTGTCGAGGGCAATTCCAAGGTCGGCCACACAGGTGTCGAGGGCTGAAAGCAGGGCATTCGTAGGGGAGAGCGAAGCCCCTAGGAGCACGGCCGATGATTTATTGACTCGGGCGAACTGTCCTAGGAAGCCTTGACAAACGTCGTTGATATAGGCGTCGAAAGATATGAGTTCGCATTTTTTGCGGTTGAGCGCGAGGCCAAGTTGCAGACATCCCTCTTCGATCGAATTAACATCCGCTTCCACCACCTTAGTAGGATCTCCGCCCAAGGTGAGGTCGTCGAGGTATCCAAAGGCCAATGGTGAAAGCAGGTGATTAAGGATCGGCTGTAGCAGTAAGCAGAAAAGTAGAGGTTCCAAGGGATCGCCCTGTTGCGAACCTTCTTGCGATTGTATCGTGAATCTCCCGAATTTCAGAGATGTCGCCTCGGCGTAGGCAAGATGGCAATATGCGGATAAATTAGGAATGAGTTCGTCCTCTGATGCGAGCATGAAATTTCGGTGCAAGCTATTGAAAGCGTTCGAGATGTCAAGCTTCACCGTTATTGAATTCATGTCCATGCTGGTCAGGAATCGTCTAGCGGCGAGGGTTGCCGCCTCGCAGCCTCCGGGAACGCCAACCCCCAGTTGCTTAGGGGTTAGGTACGGCGTGACACGTGAGACGGCGTATGCGTTGGCGCATTTAGATGCGAGTCGACGCCACACGTATCCAATGGCTATTGGCCTTAGACCACCACAGCTTTTACGGAGGGCGAAAAGAGTGCCTCCGAATAAGATAGGCCGTACCTCTTGAGGGCAGATGCCGGCCAGTAGTAGATTGATAAGAGCAGTCGTCGCTCTCAGCATAATAATAATAATAATAAAAATAATAATATTACTATTATTATTATTATTATCTCTCACACTGGATGCAATGTCACGTGGATTAGTGATCTCTTATTATTATTATTGTTATTGTTATCGTTATTATTAGCTTCTGTCAAACATGTATAAAGGCCTGTTATAATATGTGCATAAATAATACTTAAAATGAATAAACAATTCTCATTTGCTTGTCAATTTATGTGTGCAGATATCATAGTATTATCATAGTATGCATCAAGCTGAATTTTGTCCCTATTGCCTCCGCAATAAGATAATTTTTGAAGGGTGACAATCTGCTTTGAAAGTTTATGATGAGTTTGAAGTTTGGTTGAAATATTTCAGGTTCGATAGCACAGAACTTCGCTTCAGTCCGTTATCCGCCTATTTTTAATGTCCAATATCGCGACATCTACCAATCGTTAAACTTGTCGAAGTTTGACTTCGATTGGGAGTTTTTTTACAATTACGTCACTGCTAAATTGAAGGATATGATACTCGACGTAAGACCAAAAAATACATTACTAACTCGATTTGCAAACCATTGATCACAGGTTTTCTTATCAATAGTCATGTGATGAAGATTCCGGTTGCCCACTTAGTCAAACCTCATTGTTATATTAATATATTGGTTTAAGTTAGGACGGGTGATATAACAGATCATTGCATGATTGTCATCGCATAGGCCTACATAATATATTGGTGATGTCAGTTAACATTGTCCTACTAAGACTATTTATGTCGTCGCCTAAGCCTAATTGATTGCAAGTGAGCATTCGACAGCATATTATGGCGTCAAGGAATGTTGTCGAGTGTTATGCGCCATTCAGATATTCAGATATTCCAATGTTAAGACAAATGTTGTACAATAGTAAAGTCAAACTCCATAAACTATTGCTCATGTTGTAAATCGTTTCAATTATAGGACCTAAAGTTTATTGAGTGAGTGTTCAGGGCACATTACATTACACTGACTGGACACAGAGAAAAAGTGACCAACTTACAAAACGGTAGTGACATTACATTCCGAGTCATTATCACCAGAATAAAACAATTTCGCTGTTTTTTTAACCCGGTGAAAAAATAGATTTATGAAGTTTTCCCGCGAACACTCTAGACATGCTTCAGCGTTTCGACGTGCGCCAGTACAACCTCATTGGCCACCGAGATTGACCTATGTGAAGCATTTATCCTCTCAGTCATAACGACCTGCACGAAAACCTGGATATTGAGCTTACTTTGCGTCTGTAAATAAAACTTTCGTTTCGGCCTTTTAAAAATCATTTAAAAAAATTTTAATTGAGAAATTAAATATTTATCAATTTTAAAACACTCACGTTATTATTAATCAGCACTTTTGTTGTACCCGTGTCTGATGCTTAATGCATCAAATGCACATCGCGATCCGATCAATTCCAGGAGGTCAATCCGGTTAGACCGAGTGACAGCCAGAGTAGGCTATGCCAACAGGAAAAGGAATGTTTGGAGTCGAGATAAAAAAAAAGAAAGAGACTGAGCAGAACGGACAGAAACGAGGAGGGATCGAGTTCCAGAACCTCGGTCCAGCAACCGAGAAAGCTCAAGAGCAGTCTTAGTCAGCATAACAGCTAAAGAAAGGTTGCGTTGAGTTACCTTTATTTGAAATTCTTTAAATTTGATATCGCCCTTCTTCCAAAATCGTTTGCTCAGAAGAGCACACACAGGCCTCGACGGCACAATTGCAATTGCAGGTGTTCTGCAGAGCAGTTGTGCGCGAAGGACTGGCTCAAGGTCCCTACACAGTGACTGTCGCCTCGGACGAGGGTCGAACCCGCACACTCAGCGCACACTGAATGTTACGGGCTGACCGCTCTAACCGATCGGCCACCGTGCAACATACTAGTGTAAAACATGAAACCTTAACTAGGACATGCCAAGTCAAACAAAATATTAATTATTATTCCTTCTGTTCAAACATCAATGAGCGTAGCTGTAGTTAAAATAATGGTTTGGGATACTGCGAACTTACGAAGGACGTAGGTATTGGGTTATTTAAAATATTATGATTAGGGCTGTAAATGTTTTGCGGTCATCGCGGAATTCGGAATATTCGCGAATTTCGGCTACTACCGCGAATTTTAAGGTATTGCCGTGAATGCCGCGAATTTCACAGTTTTTCCGTGCTGCTTGTGTTTTTTGTGTGGTAAAGGCAAATGTTGTAAACATTAGTTAAGACTTCGTGTGCGGAAACATTCGGTGGCTAGAGGAAGACGTTCAGTTTAAGCCCTAACCGGGTTTCAGATGATCGGCGAGCGGCGATTTGCCATTTTGCAAAACATGCAATGGGCCTGTCGATTTTAATCGGAGGGCAGTTGCACTATATAAGCACTCGAATATGCGCTGTGCACAAGCGCAAAGCACAGAATGTCGAGAGTGGAAAAGCGGAAGGAGAAAAATTGCAACCTGCTCTTCAGCGGTGCTTGCAAAGAAGACATCGCAGCAACAACACCCGACATTATTGGCATAAATGGTCGCTGATTACATTGACTTATTTATTGTGTTACACATTTGACCGCGAATTCTGTGTTTTTGGCCGCGAGTTTACCGCGAGTTTTTCACTTTTCAATCGCGAGAAAATTACAGCCCTAATTAGGCCTATGATGTGACTATTAGGCCCTAGAGCCGATCTCGAGTCGAAATTGACTCTACCCGGAGGAGAGCCTATTTCAAAGGGGTTTGAAATATACTCGCCCCATCGGAGACTCTGTTTCGTAATATAGTGTATGGGGGAGAATCTTTTCTGAAACATATCAGACAGGAGGAGAATCTGTTGCGAAATAGAGACTCCGGGAAGAGTTGGGGGAGGACTCTGTCACGTGACACCGGCGAGAAATTGTGGAGGACCAAATTGTGAAAGACCAAACACAGATTGTGTTTGGTCCATCTTGTAATTGAAATTCAGCTGAAGTGCAGATTATTATTTCAGTGTTCGTTTGGGACTGTACCTTGCAATTTGAGTGACACCAATGAAGTAAAGCTGACGACTACGGGCAATTGCCTATCATTCTACGCAGGTAGACCTGCAAAAGTCAATTCATCAAAAGTTGTAACGAAATAAATATCCACTGATAATATTTCACTAAACTTTATTACAATATTATTTTAATTACGTTGATCGGTTATTTCTTCTATTGATTGTATGTACATCATCGTAGTCATCATCATCATCGTCATCGTCATCATCATCAAAATCAACATCATTATCATCATCGTCATCATCCTCATCATCATGATCATCATAATCGTCGTCGTCATCATCATTATCATCGTCATCATCCATGGGTTGAAGCCCGTCGGTGTCCACAAGACATTTGACCATTCTTCTCCTCCGTCTTGGGCTAGCTGTAATGGGCTGTGTATATCGGCCCAACGTCAATCTTCTATGTTATCCAATCATTCTCTACAGAGTTTCTCTCTTCATTCTGTTCCCTCTATAAATCCTGTCAGTACACTCTTTATTTTCTCTTATTGTCCATTCTGCATATGTGCCCTAATAGTTCAAATTTTCGTTTCAGTTTGGTTTGCTTCACATTCTCTTTGATGTTAAATCTTCTTCTTACTTCTTACTATAGTGCAGAATAGTTATTATCTCTTTTTCACTGAGTTCAGTTGTTGTTAAAGATCGTTGATGTTTTCTAATGTTTAATACATTTTCAAGGCCAAACAAGTTTTATGGTGAATTGAAGGTACAAAGAATCATATAACGACTCAACCTGGAGCCAAGTATGGACTTCGTCTTGTTCTGTGGGTCAATCAGTCTGATGCTTTTATTGTTCAGGCTCCAAGTGTTGGATTCAGGGTTGGGCTCTCATTGTTTCCGTGTTATATAATTGAATACGATGACAATTTAGTTTTTGGCCGATATGAGAGACGACGGTCAATGTATCGGTTCAGAGGTTTGGTTGAATCCAAAAATGGAAGTAGTTATAAACCGCGCAAACTGGAACAATTGACCATAACATAGCTCAAAATCACCCACCTAATAGGTTACAAAACGTATTTTTAACCTAAAGCCAGGTTAAAAATAACCAATTCCTACACAAACCTAAACCCCTAGGTCAAACATCAACCAACAGACTAAGAAAAACGCCAGAAAATTTCCAATAGTATCGATGATGAGCCACAATTCATGCACAGACCAAAGCCCCTGGTCAAAACGTCCACCAATAGGTCAAAAGTCACGGGAATTTCCAATAGTTTCGATGATGAGCCATCACGCGGCCACCAAGTCTTCATTATCAATTCAGAAATTAAATGACTCAGCATGACCCAACCATTTCACCAGCGACTTGTTTCGCCGTTTCCTGATAACTGTTTCTATTCTAAATATTTCTTGAGTAGTCTTCTCTAGCTCCTGTTCGTAAAATGAGCCCTGTATTTCCTCACCATTATAATCAGTGATCTTATAAGTTGGTGGATCCGTGTATTGAATCTTTGAAATTGTGAAGATCTCTTCCGTCCATCTCGGTGTAAAACCTTTTCAAAGATGTTCTTCGTTATTCTAACTTTATCACCGATCGAAAACCTGGGTATAATAGGTTCCGAGATCTCATCACCGTATAAGTTCATCCATACAGCCTTTTCATTCATTTTCAAACCAGCTTTAGAGGGTGTCATTTTAATGCAAAAATGCCTAGTTTTAGTATAATTACTAACAATTTCATCCAACACATCGATATATCGTTTAGTTGAATTAGCTGTAAAATACGTAAACATTTTTTCACGCATTGTTCTATTCCAACGCTCAACAACACACGACTTTTCGTTCTCCGTAGAATATAACTCGACTAATTTCTTAACGTCTTTATTCCAAATTCTTTACCTTTATCCACCCAAATCTAGCCTGGTCTTCTACCGCTCACGAATATTTTCACGAAGGCACTAGCAGTAGATTTTCCACTCTTATCAATTAATGGTGCGATCCAACCGTACTTGGAAAACACATCTATTACGGTTAGTAAGTATTTCACACCATCGTTATCTTTAGCAAAAACCTGCATATCGACTAAATCAGCAGTCCATATTTCATCTATACCACCAACGTACACCTTCCTCCTCCTAAAACCTCTTACTTATGTAACTCATCCGCGAGTTGGTCGGTCCATTGCATTTTTAGGCTTTTTTAAAACTTCACCTGGGATTTGCTTTGGTAGATAATATATGTTTGACAAGACTTCTTTCTATACGTTCTCGTCGGCTAGGATTAGGAATATTATTCAACTCGTTAACGATCACTCTATCGGCGACATTCCTAGAAGCTGTATCGGAGTGCTGGCCGTTAGCTAAATCGTGATGATATGCAGCGTTGTAGACTCTATTGACGGGCTTCGACCAATCCTTAGGAGTTCCATCGGAATTCAACCTAAAATCAAATCTAGTGCCAGGACCAGTAAACGAATATCCCGGCAAGTGCATCTCACCAGGATATTTAGCCCATGGCAGTTTAATACCGCCGGTAAGCGAATTTAAAGATCCAACTAAATCACCACCTTTAGAAGACTTCACGAATTGTGTCTTTGTCTTTCCACATATATCACATGTGCCTCTAAGCATTGACCTTCCGTTCTTAGTCACAACATTTTGAATATTTTTAGTTTCAGTACGAGTTTTACACTTTACGCAATACATCCATTTTAAATACAAATAGATATATTTTAAGTGAAAGTCAAAGATTTATCGTGGAATGACGCATTATCTAAGAGATTCAATAATCCTCTTTTACCTAGAAGTATAGGAGGGTTAATCGTAGGAAAGTCCGGATGCGGTAAGACGACTTTATTGTTGAACCTACTTCTAAGACCTGGATGGCTAGACTACGACAATCTGCAAGTATTCGGAAGATCTCTCTTTCAACCAGAGTATAAAATACTCAAGCAAGCATTTGAAGAAAAAATACCGAAAGAATCCATCATCGGGCTTTTCAATTGGCAAGACGAGACCATGAGACTAAATGTTCCGCCGGCCTTAGTAGTTGAGACAATGGCTAAACACTTGTATAAAATATCTGATATCTGCTGTAAGTTTCTCGATTCATCGGAAGACGTTCCAGACCCGAGAGACTTGAACCGTGACAAGAAGAACCTGATGATTTTCGATGATTTACAGTTAGAAAAGCAAAACAAATGAGAGACCTACTACATCCGGGAAGGCATAGTAACGTTGATTGCTTCAACCTCGCTCAAAATTATTTTAAGATACCTAGACAGACGATCAGAGAGAATGCAAACTGTATCTGCTTGTTTCCTCAAGACCAGAAAAATATTAATCACATTTACCACGATCACGTAAGTACAGACATGTCTAAGGATGAGTTTAAGAGACTATGTGAAACTGCCTGGAAGCAACCTCATGGATTTGTAGTGAGAGATCAGACTAGTAACAAGAATAACGACAAGTATAGATGCGGTTTCGACGAATTTTACATTCCATTATAAATAAATCTCTTTTGTAAAATCGATTCCATTATAGAAAATCTTTTATATTATAAAAAATGGAATCGCCTTTTCAAAGATTGCAGACAACACCAAAAGGATCGCTTGTTACACAGAGCCAAAGTCATCGTTTTACATATTATTGAGTGAAAAGAGTTCGCGAATAAGGACCCGATTCAATCCGTTGATTCAGCTCGATAAAGATAAAAAGTACGAGATGGCTCTTGTCAATCTGGAAACATATTTTTCATTTCCAAACATCGATGAGACTAACAACAACTTTTCGTATTCGCCGAATATGGAGATATGTGGGTTACTATAACCATTCCCGAAGGCTGCTATGAAATTACAGACATTAACGAATACGTCTAGAGAATCATGAAAGAAAACGAGCATTAATATATGGTTAACGAAGAATACAATATTAAGATAGAAGCAAACAGCAGTACGTTGAAGACTGTTGTAAATATAGCGGAGAATCACATGGTTGATTTTTGGGCGTTGAACTCTATCGGAAAAGTCCTCGGTTTCGACAGGTGACGTTATTCAGCAGGGTACCGGAAATCGGAGAATATAGTAGACATGATGAGTGTCAGTAATCTGAGAGTAACGAGCGATATCATCGAGGGTTCCTATAGCAACAAAACGACTGGTGATAATATAATTTATTCCTTTTTTCCGAATGTAGGGTCCGGCTATAAGATTATCGAAACGCCTAGGAATTTGATATATCTTCCAATCACCCTATCCACGATTTCGACGATGGAAACGTCTCTTACAGACCAAAATGGCCAACTAATTAATCTACGAGGTGAGCAATTGGCGCTGAGGTTTCATAAAAGAGAAGCTTAAAAGTTTTTATAGTTCTATATAAAATGAGTCAATACACAACTGTCAAAGTTATTATTTCGGAAGGACAAGAAGACAAAATCAAAAGATCTCTACAAGCGGGAACCGTCGTTAGCATTGAATTAAAGCACAACGATTTAAATGGAACCCACCTTTTAGCTCTTACACAGGCGCAGGTTAACAAGTTAGCTAAGGCGTATCAGGGTGGAAAAGGCGCGACTATAAAAATGAGTAAAACGCAATTGATACATGATGCCAAAGTCGAAGGCGGCTTTATCGGCGCCATTTTACCGTTTCTAGCAACTGCGGAAAAATTTCTGCAATTGAGCGTGTTACCGAGCTTAGCAATGGGTGCATTAACAGGAATAGGTGCAGCGACTGGATCAAAAGTCATAGACAAAGTCACCGGATCGGGTGGTGCAATATATCTCGATAGTCGAGGTAAAAACTGCAAGATAGTGTAACAAGGGCATGGTCTTTACCTGAAGCCGTGGCAAGATTCTGGACTTGATGGTGTGGGAGAAGGTCTGTATCTGAAAACAGGTTCTGGATTCGCAAACGGCGAAGGACTTATCCTTGAACCAGATTCACCGTTTAAAAACATTCCACTTCTCGGATTGTTACTATAATTTTTTTCTTATCTCAGCTTAAATAAAAAGTCATTCCAGTATAAAATGCTTCATTATCCGAGTCACAAAATGGGGTGGACGAAACCCAAAACTGAAAAATTTACGAGAATACAGCCGAGTTCTGTCACGTGGAAGGCGTGTGAAGGTATGTGGGATGTCAAGTATAGGCCGCAAAGACAAATGGGTGGTTTAAGATGGGAGTATTTTGCCCAAGAAGCGATAACTATTCATTCTCATGAGACGGTTGTTTTACCGTTAGGCTTAGGTGTTCGAATGACGAAAGGATCGTGTAAAGTTTCGCTCCATTCGCAATTAATAGAAGCGGGTTGCCGCCTGCTATGCGATACCGTTACAGGAGCCACGGAAGAAATTTTACTCGATATTAAGAATTTTAGAGATCTTGGAACTGTCACCATAAACGAAGGAGACTCATTATGTTATGTCGATTACCGCGTCAACGAATAAAATTTGAATTCAATTTTAAAAATATTCTTCGATATTATAAAATGGAATTAAACAAAGCAAACACCTATCGCCTTCAGAAAATATCTGAAATTCAACAGGAAATCTTACGACAACGCGAAAAGAAAGAAATAATCTGTAAAAAATATCAACAGAGTGTTAAAGAAGTCGATGCGCTGGGAGGTTTGTTTGCCCTTACAGCTTCTGAACTCGGTGTATTAGGCGTAACTTTTCTAAGTGCCGCAGTAGCTGCACCAGCTGCAACAGTCGTGGTAGCTTTTCCGCTGGAGCTGGAGCATTGTGTTGGATAGGAAACCAAATCCACCGAATATTATCGCTGCGGCATTAAAAACATGCAAAGATCAGGACTATAGCCCAAGGGAAACTCAATTCGATCAGCGACCTTGTTTCGAAAGCTTTAGATGATAATAATATCTCAGACTTGGAATATTCTGTTATTCTAAGTGAATTCGAGAAATTTAATGAAATGAAGGAAGAGGTTAGAAGTAAAAGCAATGCCAACATAGATGAAGCGACGAAACAATCGTTCATTAGGGAAGAGGCATTCAATAACGTATTGAACACAAAGTGAACGTAAATTTACGTTTTATGTTTTATTATTTTACGTTTTACGTTTAAAAATAATGTTTCCAAGTTAAAAATGTCGTTTCTAAAAATCAAAGACCCAGCCAAACGTGATTTTATCTTTGAGAACTTTCTCAAGACGAAGCAAAATATCAGAAAAGACTCGTTATTCGAGAAAATAGTGGACATTGGGCTTCAGCGAGAATTAACAAAAGCGTACAAACCGATAATCGACTCGCAGTCTGGAATAACCAAAGAATTAGGTACTATAAAAGAGAACTCTGTGGCGACAACTGCTGCGCTTCGAGCATTGCCAGCATCGATATCGACATCGTTGAAAGCGATTCAATTCCCACAATATCCCTCAATAGAAGTGGTTGAGGACGATCCCGTTTCAGATATTAGAATTTTTGAATTAGGTGATATAGCAATAAAATATTTAAAAGAATACGCTACAAACAAGAAGTCGACGGATATGACCTTCGGAATATACTCTAAAGATAGTCGATTTCACATCTGGACTACCCAATCACGATCGAAGGTGATGATATAACTATTGGAGGTGTTACCTACAAGGGAACTCCGAGACTTTGGGAGTTATTGACAAGGGCAAAACCAGACAAGACGATTTACGACATAAACGATCTCAAAGACTTGAGTGAGATTTTGACTGTGACAAACGCAATCCGTCAACTTGAGAATCCGAACAAACCCAAGTCGTCTAGAAGCGAGAAATATAGGGAAATCATTAAGCCGATATGGGAAGGGAGGTTCTCAGCAGGCGAAGGAGTCGTAGTTCTTCCGCAAGATCCTAATGCGCTAGTGGATATGTTAACTCTTCGATTCGCTAGCTTCAGAGCGGGAAATACAGGATTAAGAAACGAGATAGTTGGTATCTGCGACGACTTACTTCGACAAAATGCGATAAATGATAAATGCGTTAGAGTATAAAAATTTAATGATACAATTATAAAATGATTCTCGTAACTAAGGGAAGACTTACTGAAAAATACGTCGTAGGAGGCGCTGCAATATTTGATACGATATCAGTATTTTTCAAAAGAATGTTATCTTCGAATGCGGCGAGACAGGTAGCAACAACCGCATTAAGTGCTGGGAAAGACGCTGCAGCGGAGATTGGAAAAAAGGCCATTACATAGTGTTATTAAGCGACGTGTAAATAACAATCTCTTGTTCTTCATAATTGTGTGCGATTATTCTCCAGTCGGAAATCCTTTCGTTGTTATTTACTTCCCCTCAAGCCGATCTTCCGGATTCTTACTGCGGTTGGACACTTGATAGATATCCACGTTTCCATGGTTGCCCTAATCTCAAACACCCATTCTCCTTCATCTTTGAATGCATGAAAGGCTTTGTTTTGCGGAGATGAAGCACTGGCGGTCGCTTGAAAACCATAATTACTAGTGTCCGAAGTTAATCTCGGCACGTAACCGACGTAACATTTTCTTCCTCGTGTGAGATCGGCCAGCGTTGGTTTTCACTGTAGCATGCAGATGGCGGCTGTTTCAGCACCAGGACTCGTGGATATAATATGAAATCTCCAATACGCGTAGTTAGACGAAGCGGTAAATGTAAACTCCTTCAAATACATGAAACGGAGGGCATTCGTTTGAGGGGCTAGAATATCTGTAAATACTATTCCAGCGTTACTAGCTTGAACCTTCCAACGAACAATAAATTCGTTATCAGAACGGCCAGCGATGATGTAAAATCCCGACATTGATAGAGGAATGGGATACTTCATCTGTATCCAAACATTTGCGGTTGTTTCGGAGACCCAAATGTCGGGGTAGTGAAAAGCGTTTCGAAAAGCCTTCCATGGACCGAATCCATGGCCAAGCACACTGCGAAAACTGCTAGCACTAGCTTCGTAAGTTAAACCGTTTATTATCGTTGTATCAGAAGTCATGGTTGCTGCCGCTGTCACGAATGCTCTCAGGTAATCGCTGGCAGGATGATTCGTTATCGCTTGGTTGATCAAGGCTTCAATTTGGCCAAAGCTCGCCGCCTGGCTGGCTAAGACTGGTGGATGAATGTCAGTCGGTAGACCTTTTATCGAGTGACCATTCATTTTCAAGTCGCCTTCCATATCGTTCGTTCTATCTCTTTTTAGAAATGTATTACTCGCTTGAGATAGAGTAATACCTCCAGAAACTATTCTTTGAGTTGTTCTAGTATCAGTTCGTCCAAATTTATCAACAGGCATCTTTTATATATATATATATTATTATTTAATACAATTCGTTTACGACTTCTTGAAATCTACAACCATCGTTGATCGTCTTCTTCAACACATACAAACATAAATGACCGCAAAACACTTGGCCGTCTGGTTGTATTCGCTCGCTGTTGTAGAATAACGGCCTTTGTAGATAATTTATCAATTCAGTAGGAGGAGGAAGTCCGTAGCTGTCTAAATAAATTTTATCTTTGGCGCGCTTGATCCAACACGTCCAATGTGTTTCCTTACCATCAGAATCGTCTAGATTAAGGATACCGCACTCGTTCGCTCTCGGCCTCTTCGGCAACTCGTGTCTTCGAAAAACTCCTCTGAAATTATTTATATTTAGTTTCCTCGCCGCTTCGATTAGATCAACCTTCGACAAAGCAATATTAGGTAGCGTTACGCGTTCGACATCGATTTGTTTAACACTCATTTTATATTAGAGAATAATGTCTATGTGCTAAAGTGTGGATTCCATCTTGCTGAATCACTCGTTTGTCGTCATCTGTTGTGAGGGCTACCTTGTTTATTTCCTCGCTGTAGACATCGTGAAGATGCGATCGAATAACATTCATCTTTCTCGTTAGTTCTCTCTTGGTGAATAAGCAGTCTTTGTAATCTTCGTGAGTGAGTGATTTCTCAACGACATTCTTCATGACACCTTTACTTTTCTTGTGGTCTACTCCAGCCATCTTGTACGAATACAGTTTCGATCTTAAACCTACAAACTCTTCGATCTGTCTACCAGCTGCCTCCTCTTTGAACGTGCCAATGACCTTTTTGTTGATGCCAGTTTCTATACCAGAGGGATGGTCTTTAGGCTAGTCGCTAGTGTCGAACCTACTTCTAATGTTGGGTGCTATATCGGCGTAGAAGAATTCGTATCTGTAAAAAGTAACTTTGCTCTATCTTCAAACTTTGTTTGGATGTAATTAAGATAAAAATCGTACATTATAGTTTTACTTAAGTCTAAAATACACATACCAAGATATATAGGCTTGTTGTAACATAGCTTCGTCCGTTTCATGTGAATAGTGATTAGGCTTTCATCAAAAATAGTTCGAGTATCGTAACTCGTTCTCGCTGCTAGCTTGAGAGCTTGCTTCTCGGTGCAAACCAATTTTATGTCTACACGATTGTCAGTATTCTCTGACGTCTTACCAAGCACACTATTGTTCATTAGTTTGAAAAAGTCTTTTTCGAAATTGTTGGTGGCTCTGGTCCTCAGATTAGTATTTAGATCTATATACTTTTTCAGCCAAGCACTTTCTTCAAATTTAATTCCGCGATGAATTTCCATTATCTTCAAACCCAAACTTTCATACTGCTTTACATTTTCGTAATGGACTATATACTTTACTTTATTACACAGGTTTGGAATGAGTTTTGACACAACCGATCCTTCGACTTTAACACTCTCTGGAGCAAAAGATAGTCGTTGTGAAGATCGTGCAATTCTCTAGGATATTCCAAATCGACTTCCAATATACACACGTTCCTCTCCAATCATTTGGCTCATCGTTGCTCATCCACTGGAACCCATGAGTTGGTAGATTTTTACACATACTGCATTCGTACAGGTTGTTTGCGTCTAAATAGGTTATAAATGTTGAAGGCTTGCTATCGTCAAATGCTTCTCCCATATACTTATTGTTTGCCTGTCCATAACGGTGCGAAATGGTGCTAACACCTCCCCTTATCCCATGCTTAACCATTAGTATCATATCATAGTCGCTCAACAACTCCAACTGTACTCCAGTCAACTTCAATTCGGCGTCCCAAGCAAGACCTGGCGAAGTATAATACCTGGCGGGATGTAGGCCATAGTTCTCACTGCATACATCTCTAAAATTCTCTAATACATCAGCAAGCAGGAGAACATCAGTCACATTATATAAATCGTGGTATTCTCTCAACGTCTTGAATCCGAATTCTTTCCATGCCATCTGTGCATGGTTGTAGTCTTCGTCACTAATACCTGAGTCGTTAAGTATTGAGTAGAATGCTGACTTTTGTCGTAGTTCTGTTTCGTTCAGTCGCTCGACGGAATCAACATAATCGTAAGGCTATAATCCTTTTCTAAGCAAGAGATCAAGCTGATTACCAGAATAGTGTTTGCCTATATTCTTACACTGATCTTTGCTCATGTTCTTCGATAAAGCTTCGAGACTCGATGCCATGAATCTAAAATTATCGATGAAACGCAATTCCCGTTTAACTAATATTTCCTTATTTTCTTCATTCGTAAATTTATCGATTACGACTTCTCTACTGAACGAGATATACTTTTCTTCGTTGTAAGGAGTGCAGCTAATCTTTTCATTATAATCACCTCATAATTTCTTTACAAATAGATGACTGTCATAACAGGATAGATTATGAAACAATACTGGGAAAAACTTGGGGACTATATAATTTAGATTACAATTCTTATGAGCGGCGCCTCAATATTTTCCAGTTAAATGGTAATGGTCTCTAACTCGATCAACACGCAGTTCGCCTTCGCATATGTGACAAACAGTAGCTATGTCGTATAACGCCTGTTCTTTCTTTCCGAATATCATTTTCTTTGGAAATTTAAATCGATTATAAATATCTTTTATATTGTCTATAAGAGTGTCTACGAATATCTGAGCTACATCATCGTCTTCGCTCTTTGCTGTGAAAGTTGTGGAAGCTTGTGAATATAGATCATCGTCAAAACATTTTATGTAATAGCAGAAAGAACTTGGGACGTGTTTTTGATATCTGTTGGTGTAAGACATGCTGGGATCTAGTTGACAAGTGTCTATAGGTTTAATGAAAGATTCGAAATCGGCGTACACGACAAAGGGAACTCTCATCTTTCTATTCTAATTTTTTAAATTTAAAATAGTTCCTGGTTCTGGAAGTTCTATCTTATGAGCGGCGTGTTGGGAACAATACTCGATGTTTTTTTAATGACTCTAGCTCTCTATATTTTAGCAAACACCGCTTACAATAGTGCATCGAAGTGTATGAGTTTGCGTTATGAACCGCCATCAGTCTGTTGAAGTTTTTTTTGTCCAACAATAATGCTTCTTTTGTTCGTCAGAAATGAGTAATAGGTCTACACTGATTTCGCTCTCGTGGATCGATAAATAGAGTGGGAATAGGTAAGCATCTTTCTCATGACCAAAAACATTAATACTAATATTATTATTTCTCTCAAACTTACTTATCACATTAGCATCAGCTGCGACTGGGAATTCAATGCTGGGCCAATCAGGTTCCTCGGACTGCTTGATTAATTCTTTCGTAATTCTTTCCAGATGTTCCTCAACGGGGTTTAAAGCTCTCGTTACACACCACTTGAAACATTCTTCGTCTTCGTAGTTCATATTAACAATAGCCTTTTTACTCGCTAGACATTTCGGTAGTGGAATGAAAGAACTACCCTTCAGCGGTTTATAAACGACCGTGTTGATTTCTAATATTTGAACCGCTCTAAGTCTCCAGTTACTACCACGCATCTGGAAGGCAGCCATAGACTCTAGGATTTTATCTTTCGCGTTGTTATAAATTTCGCTCGTGTCGGCGGAGTCTAAAATGACCTCAGTTTTTGAAACGAACGGAAAATCCTCGGTATCTACTAGCCCGGATTTCTTATCCACACGCTCCATTGTGCAGGTGAGTACAAGTTGACCTTAGTCTGTCGATTTCTAGACAAAAGGTCTTCCAGTTGTGGTTGAGCTGCTTTGAGAAAAGATGTGGCGTCAATTCCGCTTGCGCCTTCGACCGTGTATTGTTTCGTGAAGCCCTTGATAGCTGCGGCCGTCTCTTTTATTTGGCGTGTTTTCATAAGAATTTGACTGAATATAGAATTCACTTTGGCTTTCAGTGCTTCTATCCTCTCATTCACTTTTCTCTTTGGTTCTTCAGGTATAAACCCTTCAATTCACTTTGCGAACGTATTAATCTCGGACTTTGTATTATCAAGGACTTTTCGTATCGCTGAGACCGGTACGTGAGCGAGTGTTGGGATTCCAATCTCGGGAACGGGTGCGTCTAGCAAACTAGCATTAGATGAGATTGGCGCAAAATGTGAGGGGATGAGTGTTTGAGACACATTAGCTTCAATTTTAGCAATCAAGTCCGCTTTACGCAGTCTCGTATAACCAACCATAAATTTCTGTTTCGTAATTTTTTTAGCTCGATCACAGTCTGCTTCGAGTATTTCATTTTATATTGGAGCGGCATTCCTTTAAGTCGAAGTGAGAAAATATTTTCATCCATTTTATAAATGAGAGAATTTTTTCTTTTGTTTGTTGAACAATGACTCATCATTGAAACTAATGGAAATTCCCGCCACCAGAGGTTTTGCTGTCAGTGTGGCGTGGACTAGAAAATTATAACTGAACACATCGCGTGGTTTTATCTCATCAGATGCAGGGTTGGTTTATCGAAACTGGGGCGGTCCGTCCAAACTAGGTCAACTAGTCACAGCGAAGTTAGTTTGTCACAGCGAGGTCAACTCGTCACACTACTTTCGCTGTGACGGAAATCAGAGATCGGATTACCTCTATAACCTCTATAACCAATCATTTCATCATGTTGTGTAATCGTCTAGAATAGTCCGACGGATTGTTATAATTAAGCATGCGTTTGTGATCAGTTGTATCACATGGAGAATCTACCGACAGCTATGAGTGGCTTAAGGGTATCACAAAAGCGGAGCTTTGTTGAGGCGTTATTAGATGATGCAACAAAAGAAGAAGGTTCCTCTAAAACTCCACAAGGCTTGACTTGGCACGGGCGAAGAATCGTAGGGATTCAGCACACCAAAACATGCGTAAAACCATGGAAAAACTAACAGAACTTCTCAAAAAATTATGAGAACAAGAAGCGGTCTATGACTCAGCAGAAGAAGATGTTTGTAGATTGAAGAAGCGTCTGAAAGATGACTAATTGACAACGAATATTGCAACCTATGCACTGATTTGTTGTTGATGTTTGACTAAGGACTAGGTTTATGTATGAATTGTGGCTCATTTTTATTTGTTTGGTGATTTTATGACCTAATTATAGGTCAATAATACGTTTTAGTAACCTACTAGGTGGGCAATTTTGAGCTATGTTATGGTCAATTGTCCCAGGTAGTGCGGTTTATAACTGCTAATAGACATTCAAATGTAAAATGTTTTGCACAAAATTAAAGATTTTGCAAAAGTGTTATGCAAATGACAATACAATCCTTTCAATACAACTCTATCTTCATCATACTGATACATATTCGTTTATTGATAAATATGGAATGCCACACCGCAAACCACTAAGTCTCATACAATAATTACAAACCATTACAATAATTCACACATCGCCAAATCGCATTCTGCCGCTTAACAGGCATCTAGATTGTTCCCTGTTTCCATCTTGACTGTTTATTTTTGGGAACTTCCATCCTCCAAAGAATCATCCGTTGATTTTGAACATCCTGTCATTTGATCCACATTGCATACTGTGTCCGTGTCCTTTAATATTCATCTACCATTCTACATAGTCAGTTTTAGGAGACAACCTTTACTTGTATTTTCCAAGGATAAAGATATTGACAGTAAACACCGGGCCTACTACCGGTGTCGATTTGCGCAAATCTCTCTAAACCACAATAAAAAATAAAAATCTCTTCAAATTGTATTTGAGCATCCTTCACGTTTTCCATTCATTATGATTTTCCCCGATTGATGTGTTAATTTTTAGTCTTGCGCTCTGCAATCAACATTTCACCTTCATTAGCACACAAATTGTAGACCGTAATGAAATCAGCTTAAGCTTACTGAAAATGTGTGTATTCGGTGGTATATTATTGCCTTTCATGATTTCGTTCTGCGACTAATCGTGTATCAACCCTGGTTAGATAAACTAATCCAGTTGATGTCATGAATTCATGTGTGAATTATCAACAATGCTGGACTCCGAATACACCGCATATCCTCAATGGATGACCACGTCATCTGTTCGTGCTCCTCATCCTAATGAGACGCAACCAAAACTTCGAATTGTTGCCAACTGATGATAGCAATCTCTCAGTTACTATGAGACTTCATCAAAGTTCTAATTATCCGATTATTTATGTTATATTCACTTAAATCGCTTTGGTTTCAACTACATCTCAAATTAGTTTTTAGGTGGCACTGTTATGATATGATTCGAATAACAATTGCTCAGACTCCTTTAAACCAGTGTTATGCACATAATTATTTTTGTGTAGGTTCTTTTGCATGACCGAAGCGACGAGCCTTTCCCCACAGAGATGGGATTCATAGTCGGAACTGGCATATCAACATCCGTCTCTTTTTCACTTAAAAACGTAAGTCAAGCATCATGTACCCATGACATAATATATTTATTGTGTACACTGCTAATTTAGACCTACGTGTACATTCTTGCTTGTACTTTATCTTTCTTGTGCCCGTCTGCTGTGGCCCCGAAGCTGTTTAATTTCCGACTTTTCTTTGCACAATCCACAACAGTTCAAGGTTGCGAGCTACCATTGGTCCTGTCAATCAGTGAAGAATACATGTATAAATATATATATATAGCGCTCGCTATTGTTCTTCCACCCTGTTGACTTAGGCCTACATATGCTTTAAGCCTAAGTGAAGATAAACACACACACACACACGCACACACACGCACACACACACATTTATATATATATATATATATATATATTTATTTATACATACGTAAAGATACCAGCAAGCTGTATGCATCCTCTCTAAGGCAAAGCTTGTTAAATATAGTGTATCATATATGGTTCAAATCTGGGTCCATTACTATTCCCCGAATACATCAGTGACCTACCAAACACATCATCTATCCTGAATGTTATCTTATTTACTGATGACACTAAAATGTATTCCATTCTCGCCTCTGAGTAGTCACCTTGAAGAGTCGCTATACATAAATTGTCTTAATAATAAATCCTTAGAATCCTCATGTAGAATAACTAATACTGAGATTAATCATGTGGCAGATTGGCTTAGAATAAGCAAACTCTCATTAAATGTTCAGAAAACCAATTTCATACTATTCAGATTGTAGAGGAAACCTTTACCGTTTATTAATACAAAGTTCGCAATGGATGTATCAGAAATATCACAGGTAGCGTCTGCCTAATTCCTAGGTGTATGCATTGATGGGTACCTCGATTGTTCAGAGCATATCACATCAATTTCTAGAAAAATAGCAAACGTATAGGAATACTGAACAAACTGGCAAAGTATGTACCTAATAAAATTCTATTGAACCTAAATCATACACTGATATATCCCTATATAAAATACTGCAATATTGTATGGGCCTCAAACTACCCTCACCGACCGTCAATATTAGTTATCTTCAAAAGAGTGCTGTTAGAATAAGAGCACGCTCATCTTCTATCTCTCACACCCATTTATATTTTATTAATCATAATATAATTATTAAAAGTTCAATGGATAAATTCACTCCAATTATGTATATTCATGTACAAGTTTATAAGCTATTTCCATCGATATAATTATGATCACTATTATTTTGAGCAACTCAGCTGATGCTCATTTATATGCAACACGACACGTAGATTATTACCGAGCAGTATTTGCTAGGACAAATCCAAGACATTTTGCACTAAGGTCCACCTATCACTTTTGACGAACATGTTTAATTTGTTTTCTCATTCTCAGGACTCACTATTATTTTCCTTAAAGAATGATTTCAAATTCTTCACTCTGAGTGAAATTATTAGAATTATGAAAGTCACGTCAACTGAACTAATATTATATTTCCATTGGAGATACTAACATACAAAGTATTCCATTTATTTGTAGCTGACCATGTTGCCTTCACCTTACGGGGATTGTCATGAGGCTCAAAACTACACGTTCTCGAGATGTATGTGGCGATGTCTGACCAACTATTTGTTGTCAATGTGTAGCTGTCGACCGCATTTTATGAAAGGTATTGAAATCTGGATATAATGTGTTAGTTTAAATTTTAAATGTTTTATATAGGGTGACACAAAAGTTCGTTCCCCGTTTTCAACCTTAATTATCTCGATAAAAATTATTCAGATCTCTGAAATATTTTTAGAGCTTGTACAGGGCTGAAATATTAAATTTCCATCCACATTTTAAGTCGAAGGTGCGTTAAATCACGTGACAGTGTACACTACGGTGCGCGATGTGCATTTCTGGCTCGTGCCTGAATGTGACGTCACCATTTTTCACGCCGCTTAATTGAATAAAAACATCGACCTTGGACTGTGGAAGACTGGTTCAATGTTTTGTTGACCGATAAATCGCCGTACAATGTCTTTTTGTACCGAATGCACAAAACGCTACGGTTTGGGGTTCACACGAGCAGATGAAGTTTTGTCCGTCAGTGATCATGTGTGGTCGGATAACGGCCAGAGGTCTCACAGGCCTTCATTTTGTGCCAAATGGTACCAGACTGAACTTGCAGTACTTCGTCACAAACATTCCCGAGCAATACGCGAAACCAACGTTCGAAGAACAACGGCACTGTTGTGCAAACAAAGTTATTTGTTTGGAGTAATTCAGCAGGATGGTGCACGCTGTCATACATCAGCTGTGACGACGAAGTGGCTAGACTGCAAACTCCCGTCACGCATACAGCCGGATGATCAGCCACTAAAGCTTTCTGGCTCTCTCTCATATTGAGAACTTATAAAGCATCTCGTCTCTCCGTATTTATAAAGGACCGAGTCAAACAACATTGATCAGCGTCGTCTCCATCGAGGGTGGAGATTGATAGAAGTTGGGTCTCTTCGGTCGCTGATTCAGTTTAAGCTGTGTTGCAGCGTTTCCCAATATTTTTTGGCCGCGGAACCCTTTTGATCTAAAAAACTTTTCGCGAAACCTCGTTAAAGACCATTATATTCTGTTGTAGGTACAACGCTTGAGAATGCAGATAATTATAGCTTTAGGTTTAGAATAGGCTAGATTAATAATAATCGTAATACAAATACCGTTGACAATGACACATGAATTCTCTTTCGGTAAAATCTTATTGCCGCTGTTTGAAACCAGAGGTGCAACAAGGTTTTGAAAAGTGGGGGGCATAATTAAAAAAATATTGCGCTTTGCGCCAAAAAAATTTTTTCCTCCCACTTTTTGAATGTTGCCCCCCCCCAGAAATTTGAAAAATGGGGAGCACAAATTATCTGAATAAAAGTAATCTTAAAAATCCATTGGATAAACATAAAAATAACCGATTTAGAGAGCAAATGAGGGGCACTGAGCACTAAAACTGGGGGGGGGAGGCGATGCCCCCTCTGCCCCCCCCGCTTGTTACACTCCTGTTTGAAACATGTATTGAACAAAGAATTTTGCACTAAAGGAAGCTGGATTGATGAAAAGAATTATGCTTTACAGAGAACAGTTAAACGGACTTTTTCAGTAATCCCGCTTCTACCACTGACGCTAACGAGTTTTAACCTGATTTAATTGCCATGGAGAATTTACGACTCTATTTATCTCCATGGGTAATGTACAACGCTAAATAAGACTTTACCTCTCTTCAAAATAAATTCTATGCAGACGTTAAGCAGAAAGTCTATTAACTCGTGTAATTTATTTTAAAATTGTTTGAAGAATATTCGTAATCAAACTTATGAAGTAGACCGCATCGCAAACTAGGCAAAAATACGCTCCAAGCTTTTAAAATGTTTAATGTATAGGGCTATTGCTTCTTTGCAAAGTTTGCTGGTGTTTAACTACAAGTTTAAAATGCTGCTATAATATTATTTCACAATACACTTTGTTAAAAACTTAACTTCTCTGACTTCAATAGACCTTATATCCGGCATATCACAACAACGTCATATCCGTAGTAGTCAACCTGCTTCACTGCTTACATTATACACGTCAGTAAACATTATTATATCTAATTATAATTTGTATTGATGTCGACAGTTTGCAAGCTATATTGTAATGGGACACTTTATTGATTTGATCAGATGACCGATATAGAAACTTTAAACGAAAAATCTGTTCACACTTTGAGCTTTCCGCGGAACCTCTGTCGTCACCTCACGGAACCCTAGGGTGCCGCGGAACACAGTATGGGAAACGCTGCTGTATAGAGTCGGTGCTGTCATTAAGCGGCCTGAACGAAAATACTGTGCGCTAATAGCGTACATCTGTAAGACCTATGGGTGACAGTATTGTGTTATGGCCTTGCTTACTGTTACAATATGATAAACAAAGTGTATCGCATGGTAGTCTTTTCTTGAAACTGGTTCTCTTCAATTTGTTTAATATGTAATAACAAACGCTGACGGGATCAAAGCCAAATTTGTACCAATATCTTTCATTTGACTTGTGTATGCAATGACACGTTATGAGAAGAAAAATATGAAGCCCATCCAGAGGAAACGCATTTTTAAAACGGTGAACGAATTTTTGTGTCACCTTATATATCTGCATGTATATTTGAATGAATATATGAATGCATGCATGAGTGTATGCATGCGCGTATGTATGTATGTATGACATTGTATGTCTGTGTTTATGTATGCTTGCATGTATGTATGTATTTTTGTATGTATGACATTGTATGTATGTGTTTATGTATGCTTGCATGTATGTATGTATGTGCGAATGTATGTATGATTGTATGTATGTATGTATGTATGTACGTAAGTATATATGTATGTATATGTATGTATGTATGTATGTACATGTATGTATGTATGTATGTATGTATGTGCATGTATGAATATAAATTATATATGTAAAGCATGCATGTACGCAACTGTGACTGTTTGCAGGAGGCGATATCTGTCTGTATTTTCAGTGCCCTGTGTTCTTGGACAACTACATATGTAGACGCCATAAAAGGCATAATTTGATATTAACTTTTTCTGGACGTGCTATTATATATAGACTAGCACAATTCGTAATATAGATAATGGCTTTCATAAGCAGTCGATGTTAGTCAGGGTAATTGTTACATTACGGTAAAAGTTCCATTATTATCTTTATTAAATTGAGGAAGTTTGCATGAATATTCATTTTGCGTATTTAGGTCAAGGAAAGTTGTGCACTCTTGACGAGTTATATAATTGCGCCACAGGAGGCATGAAGTTGTTTGTTACCACCGGCGCGTGTCGCCACTGTGACTGCCCTTTTCAATGCCATCTACCAACGTATCCGATTTCAATATCAACAAGTTTTCTGTCAGAGCATTTTCTCAATGACATGTCTCGTAAGTCTCAGTTCAAGGGAATGAATCTGACAATGTCTAAGCTGAGCAAGGAACTCGTCTTCTTGGACATCTTCTACTCTCAGCTGAGCTACATCGACATCCAAACATTTCCGGCCTACGATCTTCTCACACTGGTTTGCGACGTTGGCGGTTCTTTAGGGCTGATTCTAGGAGGAACAATACTTACTATTGCTGAATTTTCCCAGTTTATCGTCCAATTATTCAGTGAATGTGTTACTTGTGTGTGGTTCGTTGGAATACAACGTTATTGAAAGTCAATCCGTGAAGCACAATTAATGCAACTCTTTATATTACGGTTATTTTCTATGCTCACAATTTGTCAAATTGGGGCTGATTGTCACGAAATAAGAGAAATCATAATGAGTGAGCTGTATTTTGAACCAATTCTACGCGGCTAAAGCAACAGTAATGGTATGATGTAGGCCATGCTGACCTTGACGTATAATATTACGATAACTGTGAACGAATTCTTTTTAGGTGGTCGTTTCTTCATAATCATTCTAACTTTCCGATATAAGTTAATATGTTTAATGTTCACTGCTATGCCAAGAGCGTGTTTTCAGAAAGCGGGGCTATAGGTTGAGAATATAGGTTGACATAAAATGAGGAATGTGAACTTTTCTTGAGTTGTTCCCATGTAGCTATAGGCTAAGGTATATTTAGGTTACTAAGTACTTAGTCCTTCCTGTGCAGGTCTACACATCATTCAGCGCACCTCCTCAAAATTCGCCTCTAACCAAGCCCACGTTTGGGCCTCATCCCACGACACCTGTGCTGCCGCTGTGCGCGTGTGTTTATTCCTACAGGATAGGTATATGTAGAGACAGACAGACAGACAGACAGACAGACAGACAAACAATGCCAACCCCATTCCAAGGCATGCAGGCATTTCAACTGAAAGGAATTGACCGGCGGTGGACTGGAATATGGCACTTCTTGACTGTAGCCCCACTCAATGAGTTCAGGTTTGATTGACAAGACAGTGGCAGCTCGCTATTCAGTTTATCGCAAAACTGACCGCACAAAAATTGCACAAAAGTTCGCCTTTAAATGGAGTTATTGAACGCGTGGAACGGATGGAGCGATCCCCTAATGACCAGCGCTCTGAATGAGTTATAGAACCGATCTCTGCATTAGACATGCAACAGTCTTGTCACAAACTACCGCGCCCTTGTCACTTGAAAGAATCCCGATGCTGATAGGATGAACTCTGAACAGGAAGCCAGTGCCTCGGCCTTAGCTTCACGTAGAAGTGCGATAATACGAAATGTGCCTCGTCCCGACTATATAGGTATCTGGATAGACGCAACACTCTCTTCACCGAAGACTATCAGATTGATGTAACGTGTTTCGTCCACTAAGACATGATGTATGTGAATATGATGACCCACGAGGACACCGCTTACTGTTCTCATTTCAACGCCTTAGGATAACATTCTAGATTAGGATAACATTCTAGATTCTAGAAGTAGGACAGTCTTCGTGCAATAATAACACAATATAATGCTTCTAGACAATTGTAAGAAGTAACTGTCATTACAGGTACGACAGTAATCTCCTGAGCTATAGTTGAAACATTCACCCATCTACTGAATACATTTAAGGGAGATTGGGGCACAATGAGCACATTTTTAGAAAACATGTTATATTGAAATAATGTTCACACATAAAGCAACCTGAGATTGCTTGTATAAAAGAGGTGTATCTCGGCTTTTAAATAACTCAATAACAATGCAAGAAAAGCAACTCAGAATGACCAAATATGTAAGAAAATTGCACATACTCATACCTGATTATGGTGCCCCTACTATGGGGCACCATGATCAATCATGTGGGGCACAATGATCACATCGATTCAGTGAACATTAAATGTGAGTTCAATCATGTACAAGGCTATAGCAGACCTAATAGACTTAGCCTAGCGTTTCTAACAAAACTTATATATCTGCAAACATAGATATAAAACAGCTATAATGGCAGTTCCACACACTTCGTGCAT
The DNA here is from genome assembly GCA_959347315.1 of Bimastos eiseni. Classification (NCBI taxonomy): domain Eukaryota; kingdom Metazoa; phylum Annelida; class Clitellata; order Crassiclitellata; family Lumbricidae; genus Bimastos; species Bimastos eiseni. The sequence continues at coordinate 24,856,158 of OY365819.1, forward strand.
CAAATTTGATCCCTTGCAAGATTATATTCATCTATAGAATTCATCATTCAGCTTTAAAAAAGGATGGACACAATTTTTAGCATTATTATTCCGATCCTTGATGCTGTTTTCCCCAAGTATTTGGCTTCTATTTCTTCATCGTTCAAGTCTGTGACATGCGCAAAATGATGGTGATTGATTTTTAGACCTTAAGGTTGAATTATGACAAAATCATCAGGACGCAACTTTTCCAGGGAAATATATGCACGTTCATTGTCACTGACGGCATTGCCAACAATACCATCCGCATTCAAATCATCAACGCTATCACTCTCCTCTTGAGCAGACGACCACCACGCATCTTGAATGTAATTAGGCCTATCAACTTTAGGGTTAAAACTATTTCTGACAATAGGCCTGTTACTTTCAGCCTGTACATTGCTATCGTGTTTTTTACACACCCTTTGCGTAGCCTGTATTTGGGTTGCACACCCTCTTGAACATTCGTTTTTTCTGAATTTGCCAAAAGTTTAGTTTTTCACTTCTTTCTCTCACGTAATCTGATAGGCCGATGTTTTATGCTTTTGTTGGGTTTCTAGTCACACCGGTGTATCGGTTAGAATCATCGTTTTATGTGGGTTGCATCTACCAGGCTTCTTTCTGGGTCCAGATTGTGGGAAGGGCAAATGTCCACTTTAGTCAGTTTCTGTTGGACGTTCTTCTGTGAAGTTTTTTTGTGATGTAGGCTTATTGGCGATAACAGATGATGTTAATAATTCTTGCAAACGATAATCCCTGGGCCCATTGCTCTGTATTAGCTTAGTCGTTAATAGGTTACACGATACAAAATCGTATGTAAGCAAGATAGGTATATGGCCTCCATCGACTTGCATGCGACACTATGTTCTTGGTGGAAAATTGATCAAAGCATTTGGGGCACCATGATCAATGCTCATGGCGCTCCACAGATCATATAACCATCGTACCCCTTGCTGGTGTCTTGCATAAAATAATATGTCAATGGCGTACTAGCCATGCAAACAATTTGCAACATAATGCAAATAAATCATGTAATAAAACATTGTATAAATCATTAAAAATCAATTCGCTGCTTGTGGCCGTTTAAGAATTACATTCTTCACAAATATGTTGTAAAATTTTACTTTGATGCGCCAGAAACTTAATTTGCTTTACATAAATTATGTAGCGGTCCGAATATGAAGCCTGAACAACATCAAAACAAATAGATGAACTGGTATTTCAAGCTGTTATCAAAATTAGGTTAAAAGTATCGCAAATTATAAAAACGCCAGATGATCATGGTACCCCAGTCTCCCCTACATATCTGTATTTTGAATAACAGTGTGCATTGATATGTGATTGATGAAAATTGCCAATTTCTTTACAAATCTTATTGAGGACATTTAACAAATTAACGTAAGATCAAACTCAGAAGATCCTGGGTAGCAAGACCCGACCAATGGCTACACATATAATTATTATCAAGAAAAACTTGTAGAAAGCTTGCCTAGCAGTTAGCATGAAACAGACTAATAGATGTCCTACACTTAGAATGATCATGAATAAATTACGATTTAGAAAGCATTACTTTAAGGAACATATTTATTTTAATTGCATTATACATCAATTTCAACATACAGCATAATACCGCAGTTCCTTTAGCCGAACAGAGATTGTTCAGAATACAACTGAATGATAATGATTCCATTTGTCAGGAGCAAGGTTTATAAGATCCAATTTAACAACTTCTGTGCATAGAAAATAATTAAAATATAGCAATCGCTGCATTCACGAATTGACACATCAACTGCGTTGCATTCTAGCGAACGAAACTGATGTAATAAATTCACTTATTAATTGGACGAACAACTGGGACAATTCTGCAATAGTAAGTAATGTTCCTCCAAGAATCAGTCCCAATGCACCGCCAACGTCGCAAACCAATGTCAGGAAATTGTAGGCTGGAGTCGTTTGGATGTCAACATAGCTCAGCTGAGAGAAGAAGATATCCAGATAGCCGAGTTCCTTGCTCAGTTTCGACATCGTCAGATTCCGTCCCTTGAACTGATTCTTTTTCGACATGCAATTGAGAAAATGTTCCGACAGAGGACTTGTCGAGATTGAATATGGATATATGAATATGGATATATGGGATAATGGCACTGAAGAGGGCAGTCACACCTACTGCACGCGCCGGAAGTAATCCACAATCTAACACTTTCGGTCTCGCAGTTATAGCACTCGTCAATACTGCAGAGTTTTTCTGGACCTAAGTTGACAAGATGAATAAGATGAATTCAGACAGACTTCTTCGATTCAACAGCAGTTCATATTATATCCAATATTACCGTCCGTTAAGAATCCAGACAAATAGCTGTTGCTGATATAAATTATGACAGTTGTTCGAATATGAGTTGTGATACTTCAAATATTGCATTAAAGATAAGTAGGTCTATATCTTTTCAACATCCACAATGAGAAATGATGCAACGTAATCTATTGCCAAGCATACAGGACGCTATAGAAGTGCATATACAGACACATGCGCACCTAATGCATACATGTACATACATACATACATCATACATACATACATACTCACATGCAAACAAACAAACATACATAAATACAGTGATGTATGATCTCGAGACAGTGTCTCGGTCTTGAGACGTCTCGAGACAGTTTTTTAGTGTCTCGGTCTCGGTCTCGGAAGCCTGGTGTCTCGGTATCGGTCTCGGACTCGAGGTTAGTGTCTCGAATTTTTAGAAACTGTCTTCAAGTGAAAGTCTTGTTCTGTCTGGAACAAGCAATCTCGATGAGTTTCGCGTCAACTGTCTTAAAATATTGAGCTAGAAACTGAAACCGCAATCTACGAGAAACGGTAATTCTGGTTAACGCGCGAGTCACATGATACTAAGTTTCTCAGGGTGAGTAAGGATATGCACAACTTTTTAATTTCGTTTGGTATTTGGTATCAAATTTGCTTGTTTATAATCGTCTATAAGATTTTAGACGTGTCTAAAAAGGTTTTCTTTATGTTATACAGAAGATATGCAGACAAAAAATATCGAAAAAGATAAAACGCGGCAATATAAAAACTGTCCTCAGGAATTGGTACTGCATACATTATAAGTTTCAAATCGAAATTGTACAGGAACATTATTCCCGAAAATTGATACTTTAGTATTTCACAGCATTTTATATAAGATCACTTGTCTTTTTACTGTCTCGTACTGTCTCTTATTGTCTCGTACTGTCTTGAGTCAAGTGTCTCGGTCTCGGTCTCGGTCTCGGTACCTAGCTGTCTCGGTATCGGTCTCGGCACCTCACTCTCTCGGTCTCGTCTTGGTCTTGAAGTTTGAAGTCTTGCCTACATCACTGCATAAATAATCAATTACATACATACATGCATACATACATACATACACACATATATACATACATGCACATAATAATAATACACACATACATACACATACTTACATGAATAGTTTTGTAAGTATTATGTATGTATGTATGTATGTATGTATGTATGTATGTATGTATGTATGTATGTGTGTATGTATGTATGTATGTATGTATGATTGTATGTATGTATGTATGTGCACATACATACATACATACAGGCTTCGACCCTAGTCCGGGTGGGTGGGTAGGTGGGTAATCGACCCTCGTCCGAGACTTCATTTCCTGTGTAGGGATATTGTGCAAGGCTTTCGCGCACAATTGCTCTGCAGTACAACTGCAGTTGCGCCGTCGAGGCGTTGCGCACTTCAGAGAAAATAATGTTGGAAGAGTGGCAATATCAAATTCAAGAATAAAAATACACACATATATACATACATACATAAATACATACATACGTACGTACGTACGTACGTATATACACATATTAACACAGATGCTGGAAATACGCAATAAATGAAAATGGTTGGATACATTGTTAGTCTGTTGAGTGCAACTGATTAATCAGCTCTTGCAAAGGGTAGTAAATGTGTATGTGGTGGTTTCCGTGAAACAGTAAAAACATTTCCGTGAATAATAATAATAATAAATGCTATTATTATTTATTATTATCATTATTCTTATTTCATCAGGGTCTTCAATGTTAATTAGTGGCTATGTCGTCCAGAATAGCCCTGCTCGTTGGACTCCTGAGCAGCGAAAGTTCTTTTGAAAGCAATTGATTTGTAGCGTTGAATAGTCATCGATATACGCTGGTAGAGGAAAGTCGTCTCCCTCTGCTCCTCAGCAACGGCGCTCAGTTTGTGTCCCAGTTCTGAATGGAAGCTTTGGCCTTCGGAATTGATGGGGCCAAAGGTTTCGAATGCCACCGGTGTGAACACGTTCGTGGTGGCTAGCTCGGCGTATTTCTGAGTTTTGAGGTTCGCTGCCCTCTCGGCCGCTGCACCCGCTCATTGTGATATGTCTGGAAGATACGACGTTGCCAAAGTATCTGACATTGTCGCGTCCCATATCAAACACCACCCCGCCCGCCATGGTATACAAGTCTGGTCTTTTTCCGTCGGATCGGGTCAAGCCCACCGGCTCTTTGACAGTGGGGATCCCTGCACGGATTAGACTCCTACAAATAAGGTCGTTCAGGGTCGCGTGTCTGGGCCAGCGTCCCAGGCCCAGGCCACATGAGAGACCGTGATATCCGTTTCTTTCGACCAGGGCACCGCATGGGCAGCAATGAGGTAAACAGACGGATAACCCAAGTCTGTAACCTACCGCCACCCTCAGGGACTCATCGTCAAGTCTCAGCCCGCAGTGGGTAATCGGTAGGGCTAAGAGCCAGTCGCCTGCGTGTAGTGCTGCCGCTGCTCTAAGACGTGCCTGATTCTGTGAATCAGGCATTCCTGTGTCGAGGTCTCTCAATCCTAGCTCGATCAAAGGGCCGTCCCATCTTGATTGCTTATTATTATTATTATTATTATTATTATTATTATTATTGTCAGCCTTATTATTATTATTATTAATTATTATTATCATTATTATTATCATTATTATTATTATATTATGCTGTTATCGCCCATGTGGGCGAGCTAAGTGAGTGGTGGCAATGTCCCGAAGAGGCAGGCTGCGTTCCCACGCTGAAGAACAACCGAGATACGTTGGAACAGAAATGACGTCTCCATTGGATCGTGGGTTGCAGCACTCGTTCGACTACCCAACTCTGAGATGAACTGCAGTCCTTCACTGCTCCAAGCGCCGCCGGATTCCAAGGAGAGGGCTACGAAGTCGTGGGTGTTGGTTATGGTGGAATACTTGGCCCTCTTCGTCTTAGCTGCGCGTTCGGCTGCTTCACCAGCTCTGATAGATGTGTCGACAAGCTGTGACTTGGCGTAGGTTATTATTATTATTATTATGAATGTGAACGTGTCAAAAAAATCAGTCAATAATGAGAAATATTATTATTCAGGAGCAGCTGTTCCCTCGTCATTTAATTGATTATTATTACTATTATTATTACTAATATTATTATATCATTATTATATCATTATTATACTTATTATTATTGCTATGGATATAATGTGCATAAAATAATGTGCGATTCAAATGCGTATAGATACATGGTCAATGACGGTGGTAAACGGATAAAGACTTTAGGGAGCTCATCAATAGTGACTGAGAAGAATTCTACACTTTCACGGCGAGTAAAGACTCAGAGAGAGGACGGGACGAAAATTTAAAAAAATTGAATTAATTCTGTTAAACTGCTCACACTTCTATTTGAACCTGCGACTACGGCAACGGTTGCAAAATTAAATAACGATACTATAATTAAGAGTCTGCAATTAAGTCAACGTGTAACCCATTCAAGAACTGAAAATCATGCTGTTCAAAAGCCGCATGTTATTAAATATATCTACCAAGGACTAACTTAAAGTTAGTCATCATTGGTTTGTACCTCAGAATTTAAGAACGTTCAGTCACACGGTTTACCAACTGAAAAACTAAGTGCTAAGCGAGTATAAACAGAATGTGTAACTAACAATTTTAGTAATGTTACGGGTGCAAAATGATTGACTTACGTTTCTAAGTGAAAATGAAACAGATGTATAAATGCAAATTCCCACCCTGAATCCTGCATCCAAAACTATAGGCATGTCGCTTGGGTCATGCAAAACAACCTGCAATGTATGAAAGACAATTATGTTCAAAATTCGCGTGGGGTGAGTCAACTTTAAGCAGATGATGCAGAGCTATCTTGCAATCGCCTACCAGAAAATGATCATACTTAGGGGGACTTAATAAATGTACATGAAGCAGCCCTATTGCGCCTAATTCTAAATTTAACTGTTTGAGGTCATTTCCTGCATGATAAGTTGTAATATGTGTCCAATAAATGCCTAATCTTGATAAATAGACCTTCATTTGCGCTTATTAATTTTTTTAAATTTTTGATCGTCGCCCTCAATCTGAAATTCACAGTCATTTTTATCAAAGAATCCCACGTACCAGACCTCCAGTGGGCAAAGGAAGTTACCCTGCAATATGAGCAGTCAATATGGAGACAGTTTTATACGCACTTACAGGAAAAATAGTGTACTTAGCGAAACCCGGCGGATAGTGATTTCGTGATACGAAACCTAAGCAGAATATGTTGGCGATTCATAGCAAAGGCTGCGTAACCGTTAATTTGGGGAAGATATATACACATGAATGAATTTTTTAAATAGAATCATTACTTAGAGACCTTGGCCACTGAACCAAGCTGGGGCTCGATTGCGTAACATCAGAAAAAACCCAATAAATTTAGCTGCGATAAATTGCATTTCACTGAATCACTTATGGCCCTACCCTGAATCCAACACCTGGAGACTGAATAAGGAAAGCATCTAACTGATTTGCCCACAGTACAAGACGAAGTCCATATTTGGGTCCAGAATGCGTCGTTGCGTATCTCTCTGTATCTTAAAATCATCAAAAACTTCACTGAGCTTTACATATGTCTAAAAGATAACAGCCAATTTAGGATTGACCAACGTGCAAGTCAAGGAGTCAAGAAATATTAAACGAAAAACCATCTTGCTTTTGTGTTCTTAATCATCCGTCCAGCAGGTCGGTTCAAAAGTAAATCTCAACGGAAACCTACTTGTCTGAAAGAATTCTGCATTTGACCGAAAGATGCCTCAGGGTGGTTCAGCTTTAAGAAAGCGCAACACAATAATCATGATTAAGATTAAAGTGGTTCCGATCGCAAGAAACGCTACGAATTACTAATCATTATCAAATTTATAACGACAACAATAAGCATGAACTTTTTCATGTGTGAGTCAGATGCAGTTGAACAAATGTGAAACGGATTAGACATTAATAACAAAACACTATTGCACTATTTAATAAGCATATCTACTTCTGACGAAGTCGCACACAGTCAAACATCCCATGAGTTTCTTATCAATATTACAAGCATTCCTCCGAGGAAACGAATAGGTTTATAAGTGCGGATAAGTGTTACCTTTGTAAGTTTACCGAAGACATGCTTACTTGGGTTGAATGATGCGCAAGTTGATGCATGAGTAAAACTTTCTTTAGTGGCATCACTTGAATTGCAAGGTACATCCCCGAACGAACACTGAAATAATCACGTGAAGGTTAACTTAAAATTCCATTAATTACTAGTATACATACAAGCAAAATCTGATTTTTACTCTGCCCAGAAGTTGATTATGATTATCTCATAAGCTAAAATGGTAAGTGTAGGCCTACTTTGTAAGTTCGTTTTTCATCTGCCTTCAGTCTAGAGTGTAGAATTTCAGTGACATGGTAAAAATAGTGCAACTTTTATAATTATCGTAACCTCTACATCTCAGAATGTTCCACGTAAAGTCTGAGCAAAGGCATCCGGCTGATTAGAGAGCGCTTAGTTGTGTCAGATTGAGATACCAGGTGTAGTTACTATAGACCGTTTCCCATTCAGTTATGGATAACGCACTTGGGTGCAGAGCTGTTGAACCGAGTTCTACTTCCATATGACATCTCCCATAAGTTTGACTAGTCATTAATGAATTTATTACGTCATAGGCGCCCTGTCATCATTAGCTTATACTTTATTTCATGGCCGTACCGAAGGGGGGCCCAGCGGGGCTTAGGCCCGGGCGCAAATATGGAAAGGGCGCAAATTTTAGGATGGAATAACTTATTATTCCATAAAATGCGCGATTTTAAAAATTGATGACACGAACAGGGCGCAATTAGTTAGGCACAGGGCGCAATTATAACTTGGAATGGTCCTGCTTCATTCTAATCATTCTGAGGTTTGTCAATTTCAAGGAAAATAAAAACTATCATTACTATCGTTACCGTCGTCGTCATCATCATCATTATCGTAATCGTCGTCGTCATCATCAGCCTCAAGAAATATTGCCGAACGTGGTGAGATAGCGGCCAATTACTGTTTTAATGACCGCTTGCGTTACACCCACCGCGTCTTCACCTCGACCAACACGATCACGTTACGTGCAAACTACGCTTTTGTTCGGCCTTAGCAACGCTCACCGCGTATCAGCTGCGTGCCAACCGCGTTCCTAATACGACTTATCACACTGTGATTACGCTCTGATCACGCAGATTGCGATGGCCATGATTATATAAATTTGCGTTCTGGGCATAATCGTTCATTCTGCAACTTTTCTGACTTTTGCGACAAGGACTTTCTACAGCTGCTATGTAGACCCCCGTTTATTATGCAAACAATTTGCGTAAGTTATGCGAAAATATGCGAAATGGCATAGTTGCATAACCCACGGATCCTAGTCATCAACAATTGCGTCGTCTGGTCGGTAAACTATAGGCCCTATAATTTATGCTAATAATAGCCTGGACAAGCCAATTATAGTTGACACTGACCGAAATTTTCTAACTTTATGCAATGATTTGCGAAAACTTTACATCGAAAATTTATGCAAAAACCTCCAATTTATTCGAAATTATGCGAAATCGCATAATCACATAGAGGCCCTACTGCTAAGCCACTAATCGATAAGGTGTGAGGCCGTGAGGGGGGCAAAGGGAAGGAACGAGCAATGACTACAAAGCGGTCCAGGGGTCTCTCGTTTGCATCAGTTGTATCCCAGACAGCAGAGTCTGACAGCCTCCAGCATTTCAACATTTCAGAGTGACCTAGACATCGACACCAACAGCATCACGAGCAAGACAAGCGTCACCAGCAGATGCAGCCAGATTGGCAAGAACACGACAAAGCCATGCAGTTCTCTTGCTGAAGAAGAAGACCAAAACATGAAAGAAATACTTTTCATTTATGGCAAGAGGCACAGGGACATCGCCGCAGACGTAGCGCAAGCGTAATGACACCTTGCGATACGATGATTAAGTTCGCACTAAGTTTAAATTACATCGGTACTACGCTCGCCCCGTTTCTGATACACTCCAAATGCGCTCGAACTGCGCCATCTTTTCGCCATCTCGCACCACGATTTTTAGCATGTTCAAAATTTGACCACACTTGCGGTGACAGCACCACGCTAGATCGTGATCACGATGCGTTCATTGAAAATGGAATTCGTCGAGCGTGGTGGAAGCGTGGTGAGATCGGAATCTGATGTGACGGGGTTTTAACGATTACAGTTGACAAAGAATTGCATTTCACTCTTCAGCCATTTGTCACTGTCTTGGAACTATTTGATGTGCCACTGACACGAGAATTAAGGACGAGCCATAGTTGCTGCCTACTTTCATGGGTACTTGGTAAACAAATTCTGTCGCTTTCGAGATTTACAGCGGCTTGCGCAAGCTTCACCACACTTGCTGTGGTCATCTGCTGATTCCTGCCTCTGCTGTTGCTTCTACCGACTCTGAGCTAGTCCATTTGCAGGCATGGACCTTAAGGTGCAATCTTAAACTTAACACATCTAAATCTAAAGAGATGATTGTTAGTAGATATAGGGCCAGAGGTGATTCCTTCCCACTCCACTGCTTGGAATCGATAGGGTGGAAGAGAATAAAATTTGTGGGGTTGTACTCACACGTAGACTTCGCCCGATGCACATATCGACCGGATCTGTACTCGGACTAATCAGTCTTTCTACGCCTTGTGCGTCCTTAGAGCCCATGGCTTCATGTCGTGGCTCTCCATAATGTTGTGCGGGCTACTGCTCTAGCCCGCCTCCTGTATGCGTTTACAGGCGTCTGATTAAAGAAGATACTTACTTACTTACTTATATCAGGTAAAGGATCAAACAGCTGAAGTCAGAGTAAATGTTTCCTGTTTCTTTCCCAGCATTTAAACTACCCCACTTAACTTGATGCTTCATATATGTCATGCTTTTCACTCATCCCAACACAAAGCGATATGACGTTTCGGTTATAGTAAAACCGATCAAATATTATGGGAATTGAGTAATGTTAGTGATGTGTTTTAATGTCTTACTTCGAGTGTCATATCTTTCATTTGACCAGATACATATTTGTAAACAAAGTCCGAGTCGAAATCTAACCGTGAGAAGTTGAATGTTTGGTAGCTTTCTCTACCAGTGGTACCTGAGACTGGCGGGAAACGGGCTGAGGCGAGGCTTTGTGCTACCGGACCTGAGACATTTTCACAAAACTTCAACCTCACAAGAGACTCTAAAAGGATTTGGGAACGTTTTGAAACATTTCAGGGACAATATGATAGGAGTTTTGATAAAAGTTAACGCTATAATTTGCATGCTTTAGATCTCAAGACGTCGTAATAAATTAATAATCCAAGATATTTCAATTTAATTAAATTTTTATTTATTTAACTATTCATATATTATTATTATCATCATCATTATTTGTAGGAATCTTTTGCCCTGAGGTTTCACAGGGACTTAGACACTATAACATAGCATTAATTTTGTCAATAGGTTCTGGACATGTCTTCTGGGTCGTAGGAAAGGAACCCTTAAAAGACACAGGATTGTCGACTGCTTGCTTAATCCGCGGCGATTTTGTCGGGGGCTGTTTGTCAGGTTTTGTTGAGTTTCTCAGCACATTCGGGATGTGCTCCACTGGCTCCCTTGCCCACAGCATATTGTTTTTCGGGTTTCTGTTTTAGTCCGGCGCTGTATTGAGGGTTTAGCCCTACCAGAGCTGGAACCCTGCTGCTTCACTACGCACGTCCAGCGCCATTGCTCTCTCCGCTCAGCTGCACAAGCTGAACTTATTGTACCTTTTTCCCGGACTGTTATCTATGGCAGCGACGCTGCCAGATAGCAGTTCGAGAACGCAGGACTAAGTGGCTGGTCCTGCAACGTGGAATGGTCTCCCTATTTACGATATTAAAAAATTTGACGATGAATAATATTATGTGTAAAATAATATTAACAGACCCCATAAAAGACGGGTCGGGTCGGATTGGGTCGCGTCAAGCACTTCACAGGTCAGGTCGGGTCTGATACTTGGCTTCATTTTAAATTAACCGGGTTGGGTCGGTCACTAAAATTTGACCCATGGACGACTCTGAGCGGACGGCAGTTCCATTCGACTAAGCAACGACGAATGCTTGTTAAACGCTTCGGAGATGGTTTGATGTTGATGTGCGTTATCTTCCAACAACGAGGTCTGCCGTACATCGTCATTCAAAACAGTAGAGACTTTGATCATGTTGTCAAAGACGGACGAGAATTTGCAGGCTGAGCACCGCACGTGTGAGTGTGAGTGCCACTAAAGACTCTTCTAGCATCATCTGCATTGCTTTGCTTTACGCACAATAATCTATTCTGATTGACATTATTTCGGCATAAAATCGAAATAGGCATTGACATGCATGAGTACGTTGTGAATAATTCCGAGCAGAATAGAAGAATAGAATGTACAAGTGATAATAATCACACCTTGACCCAGAGATGAGCAGAAATAACTATAAATAATGTATAATTGACATCGATGAACTCCATCATTTTTATGAATAAAAATGTCTATAAAACTGGCGACTTTAAAATTGATTTACTGACCTTCCAAAATCATACTCGTACAAATGATTATTGTGGCGTTTCCCGCCAGTGTAGCAATCTGTACTACTACTGAGCCTTCTTTAATTACTCTTAACTCAATGACCTTACTTGATAACATACTTACAAACTCTTCACATGCTGTAGTTGAATCGATAGTGATCCATAGTGATCTCTGAAATTTCAGATCATTTGCCAATAATAGCTTGGCTAAGTAGTAAATCTATACAGAATCATAAGACTAATTTGCCGGTATATAGACAAGACTAATGTCTATTGAAAATAAATTACTGTTTACGAAAATCTTGGCTGGGGTAAACTGGAAAGAGATTAAGGAGCAGTGTCTCTTAGATCAAACTGATGTAGCCTATGACCGATTTGTTGATGGAATTACTTTTGAATACAATAAAGCCTTTCCAATTAGCCCCAAGAAAACCTCTATAGAAGAAACACAACAGCCATTTCAGATGACAAAAGGTCTCTTAAAATCATCTAGAATACTTTATATCAGATAAATGAAAAACACAACTATCAGTAATAAAACTATCTTCACAAGATAACGTTATAAGTTCAAAATTGTAAAGAGAAAAGCTAAATGGATTATTTCGCATTTGAGTTTGATAAATATCAAAATGATATTAAAAAATCAGGCAAACTATAATAATTATTATCAAAACAGAGCAGAAACATTCAACAGTAAAGGAATTAAATATTGATGGTGTACTTAAAAATTCCATAGATACTATGGCAAGCCATGTTAACTCATATTTCTCTGGGCTTCCTAAGGCACTCCTGGACAGAATATCAAGAACTACAAATGCTTTTAAACATTATATGGGACCGTCGTCAATTGATTCCTTTGTGCTTTTACCTGCATCACCACAGGAAGTTCTATTAATCAATAAAACTCTTAAAGTATCGCACAGTTCAGTTATCGATAAAATAGGCTAAAGTCGTTCCAGCACATAAACAGGGAAATAAAAATGAGTAACCAGTATTCGATGTATCTCGATTCTTCCTTTCTTATCAAAATTTGTTGAAAGGGTGATGTATGACTGCCTTACCTCCTATTTCAACTACAAAGCTATTCTCTATCCATTCCAACATGGTTTTCACAAGGGTTATCATACATAATATTATACGCCTTTACCTGACATTCGAAAAATATCAGCGAGGCCTTGGATTAGAGCAAATTTTCCTTTGGGGTTTCTTAGACTTGGCCAAAGGTTTTGACACTGTGAACCAGAAAATGCTAGTGTCTAAACGTGAGCATTATGGAAAAAGAGGGATGACTCTTATTTGGCTAACAAGTTACTTAAATGATCGAGCAAAGCAAGTACTATGTAATGACTGTCTTTCTGGTCCATTACCAACCGACTTTGGACTCCCACAAGTTCCTATCTTGCGATCTCTCTTATTCTTAATATTTATTAACGACCTACCATATTCATCATCTGTACTTCACTTTATGTTATTTGCTGACGACTGAGATTCTTTCATTACTCGTGACTCGCTAAAACAACTCTTTATTTTAACAAACAAAAAACTATCATATGTCAATAACTGGTTTAATGCTAATATTACATATCACGGTTGGAGGCAGCGAGAAGACCAATATTATTTTCATTTCAATTCAAATCTATGGCCATGGAACAAAAAATTATGTTTTCGTAGCACCTTTTCGACTTGGGTGGAGTGTGAATGAGGTTCAGTAAAAATGAGGGCCAGGAAAATAATTCGAGGACCGTAGAGTAATGGAGATCACACTGGGGAGCAGAGCTGAGCAGCTGAGTTCAAGACAAGAATCCCCGGTAACGTTGAAGAGTACTTCTTTCGCTAAGTGGGTTGGGTAGACCATGCTTATAACATCATGGCATTGCTGCCGGCAGTTTAATTACGAGGTCATCATTCGTTCATGCTGTACCTGTAATCATACTGCGGTTGTCAGTTTGGTTCAAAGCTATAATCATAAAATATGCATGCGTTGCATTATGTACCATTTGAGATAGAGTCGGTTCTGGTACTTATGCTATCCGTACTGTATTAGTTGGGGAAGAAATGGTAGTAATAGCTGCTGTAGAAATGTTTGTCGTAGTATTGTGAACGCGCACAAGAAATTGAAGGTAAATGTGTTGACCAGAAATAGGGTTAGCGAAAAAAAATTTCAATTGATTCAGTTACCAAGAGATAAAAAAGCAGTCTTGCTGGCCAGAATTTCAGAACAGATGGTGACCGTAGGAAAGAGCAGAGATCGGTTGTAAGCCACTCGGTAGTTGACGATGGTTGGATATGTCAGGTAATAAGATATGCGATCGTAGATCTGGAAAACCATAAACCCTACTCCGAACAGGAGTTACATTGTCCACACAACCTTACGAATGATGGAACCAATTTTGTGGTTTGATGGTTTGCACAAGTAAGTCAGACCCACAATGGATAATTCTTGCGCACAGATTTCCATCCAGCGTCTCAAAGCCGTTCCTAGGATTTGGAGGAAACTCAATCTTTCCTCCCTTCTCGCGATGCTTATATTCATCTCCTCTGTTATCGTTCCCCGGTCACCATCTGGACTCTCATCAACTCCATCGACCTGACGTCCCTCCGTTACCGAATCACTCGTGCGAATTCGTGCGCTTTGTCTTGACTTTACCTGACTTTTCAGAAATACCGACTTCCTATGATTTCCTTTTCGTTCAATGATATCTCGGTCGAAATGATTTGACGATGTTTCACCTTCTTCCGTGTACTCGAGAGCAAATGTATGGTTCATCTTCCAATGTTTCTACATATTCAACATAGGGTTTGGTATTAGCAATGTGCTTTAGAAAGAAACATTTCTGCCTATATGTTACAATTATTATTCCATGCATATGCAATCTAAGGACGCTCGTCAACATGTGGAAACATTGGTTTCTTTTAAAAGCCTTCAGAGTTCACCAACTTTGCGGTACGGCAGAAACCAGAGGTGTAACTAACGGGGACAGAGGGAACCGGCCCCTGAAGTTTTAGTGCTCTGTGCCCCCATGTGGACCCAAATCGGTTCTTTTTTATGTTTCTAAAATGGCTTTGTAAGATGACTTTTGTTAAGATTATTTGTGCCCCCATTTTTCAAATTTGCTGGGCGGGCAAAATTAAAAAAGCGTGGGAGGCAAAAAAATTGTTTTGCGCTTCGCACCATGTTACTGAAATTATGCCCATCACTTTAACAACCTTGTTACACCTCTGGCAGAAACTATCTGTGAAATCTATGTTCTTAGTTGCCTTAGTGGAATGACATTTCCTCCCGTCATTTCTCCCAGTCGATTTCCATTTGGCACATTTTCCCATGGGACATTTCCCTCCGTTCAATCACTTGTCCGGTATAAATATCGATGAGAAATACAGCGCAATACATAGCAATTTCAATATATTATTAAAAATTATTTAGATACAATGCATAGCCTAATACGTGCGCATGTCAATCGTTGCCAAAATAATAGCAGTTATCTCTTAGACGTAGGCTATATGCACAAAGCCACTATCATGCGCATAACTTGCGCTCTCAATTTGAAATTTAAGATGCATTGATTGACAGTATTTCCGCAAGTAGATTATAAATTGAATTGATGAAAGCATTAAGGACTAAATAGAGGTGTCACGCGCGACACTCTGGACGATGGCGCTATATAAAAGTCATCGACCGGCAGCAGAGGCGTAGAAGGACTACGGATGAAGCTGTCTACCTTAGTTTCGACTGGAATTTTCTAATGAGAACCACTGGGAGGCCTACTGTTAGGAAAGATGATTGCTTGATGCTGTTTCCTCCAAGATCTGAATTCAGCAAGACACATAGGCTTAGAGAGTTTTTTCACACTTCCGCAAGGTGATCATTGTGCGCTGGAGTGAAAACAACGTTGTGACATGTTTAAGAAATATTGACAGCGTTAGCCCTATCATAATTGTCATAGTCGAGCGACACAAGAAGTGAGCAGGGTAAAGTCAAAGGGCCACACAGCCCCGAATGATGTCAACAGCAAGACAGGGATGGGTGCTATCGACCAATTAGACCGCGTAATCTCAGAAACTCAGACTTTAAGTGACTTCTAGAGAAAACCCTAAATGTTTGTCGGATTTCAAAATCTCGTTTATTGAACAAATCAAAAAGGTCTTAGGTACAAAACAGGACGAACACTCAAATCAAATCAAATCCAAAATATCTGAATTTCACATTGAACAATCCACTATCGTACACTTATAATGTCTTGCATGAAATAAACCACATTTCACCATCAACTTACTCACGTGGCTTTTGTCTTCAATGTAAGTTTATTCGAAAGAAGATTGTCGTCAATCACACAAAATTTAATAACACAGGTTTTTATCTCCAGGTTACAATTCTCGACTATCACAATCTCTACCAAATTGGTAACTTACGTAATTTCCACACTCTGCATTTAAGTCAAAGCAGGACTGTCAATGACAATGCAAATTCCATGCATACAAACTGGAAAAATAAATGCAGTGCGGCGCATGTCAATATCATGGCATGTCATATCATAACATCGTCGTCGGTTCGCGACGGTTGGCTACATGAACAGATCTATGTGACAGACTAGCCCAGCATCGTGTATCACTTACTGCGATCATCAAGCCAGTTCCCTTCTGCCAAGATGTCATTATCATATCAGTATCAAGGCAATTAAAGCCCAAACTGCAGCCCTACGCGTGTTCCCCTCAGCGTCATGTATAGAAATATTATATTACAAGGATTCTTCAAGTCAGTCAAAGCTCCAAAGGTAATGATTGGCATTCGTAGCAGTAACCCTCTTAGAAACTCGATATATATCTTCCGTTACAATTTCATCGGGTTCTATCAATTACTTCATATTATACGTAAACATTTGCAAATCAGCCATTGAATATGAGCATAGTGGCACGGTGGCCGATTGGTTAGTGCGGTCGGCGTGTAACGCTCAATGTGCGCTGAATGAGCGGGTTCGACCCTCGTCCGATGCATCACTGTGTAGATCTTGAACAAGTTCGTCGCGCACAATTGCTCTGCATCAGGCCTACAACTGCAGTTGCGCAGTCAAGGCGTGTGCACTTCTGAGCAAAAAATGCTGGAAGAAGATATAAAACTTCAGAATAAATAAAATAAATAAATAGTAGTGTGTTCTATTGATCCCACACTGATAACAGTGAAAAAGAGAGAGAGAGACATACAGACAGACAGAGACAGAGAGATGGACAGACAAACAGAGCGACAAACAAAGAGACCTACTAATGTAAGAGTTGTAATTATAAGCAGAGAGAGAAAGAGAGAGAGAGAGAGAGAGAGAGAGAGAGAGAGCAGCAGAGAGACACACACTACACAGAGAGAAAGAGACAAAAAATGCAGCGAAATGAGCGAATAGGTTCTTTGGATTAGGTTACATTCTGGAGCAATCGCCACTCTAAATCGCCACTCGAAAGTCAAGCGCAGGGCAGCAGCATATTCACGAGCGTGCGTCAAATCAAATGGATTGTCAAAAGGATGGTCAGTGTCCGATCTCCAGAATCTTTATAGCTGTAATAAGCCGCTTATGATTATATAAACACTAATCTTAACAGGCGACGAGACTTGTCCGCGATTTCGATTGAATTCGTTTTTTATTACGCAGTTTCGTTTCAATTATGATGCAGGCCTATGCCACATCTAACTCTGTAATAGGCGACATAAAACTCTGTTGGACGCAATCGCCCTCTTTTGCGCCAAAGTTCTACAGCACCACTCTGTAAATGAGCACCCGTCTAAATTAACGTGATTCATAATAAACCCTCACCACATCGTATCGTAAATTGATGTCCGGTTACCATAGAGACCATTATTGTGTGAGAGAAGACCGGTATTTCTATTGCTTAGACCAATACATAGGTCTTGAATATAATCCCTAACAAAGGGATACGTCAGAACCAAAGAAATGAAACTGTCATCATCAATCTCTATTACAATTTATTATAGCATGCTCCGAGAGTCACATTGAGGATCAGTTGGTGAATGCATGAAAGAGCAGAACTAGATAAATAATTTAGGTTCAGAACAACTGATGAGCGAATGAAACGTTAGTTAATACCGCATCATGTTCAGTCAATATGTAAAAAGCGCCTCTCGCAGGATCGACTATTCACAGGCAATCTGTCATAGGCGATCTCAGTGAAGAAACTCCCGGTGAAATAGAGAAACGTCTGTAGAGGAGTGAGACAAGTAGTAGTCACCATAGATTAGATTTGCCTGCAGAAAATAATGGGTAGGGCCATTCAAAGCAGCAAGAACCACAAAACCAAACGCCCAACGTTGGTCTATGGCGGCCGTGATCCAATTGGAAAAAGATCCAGTCGACAGCGAACGAACGAAGCATTATAACAGAGCAACAACGTATTCCTGAAAAGTTCACCCAGAGGCAATAAATAATATTTCCATTTCAACCATTCTATTTTATCGTGAAGATTCTGTGTTGTCTCTTAAATTAGCGTCCTTGATAATGAACCCTCACAATTAGCTACATGTATAGCCTAGTTCTAAATCGTCCGTTGACCAACGTCCTAGAATCTTAATTATATATATATATATAAATAAAATATGTTTGCTATTTGAGGAATAACAGTTACATACGATGACCAACACAAAAATAGTGATCGAAAATAGAGAATCAAAACTCTCAGTAGATGGTCTACTGTAACATGTTAATAATATGTAACTTAGTCTATCAATACCTGTGAAATAAAGATACATTAAATTAAAACAATTCGAATAAATGAAAATTACTATAGCCATGAGATCGAAATGAATAATAAAAATTTCACACACACCAAAATAATTTTTTTGAAAATAAATGAACATAGTAAATAGCACAGACTAGAATGGTTGCATAATATCCTTTGGCTTTTGTGGTACCCTGTTCCTCTGGTTGAGATACTTTCTAAGGCTTCTAATGCTGAAGCCAGGAGCTACATAATCTATGTTCTTTCCCAGGGATCAGCGTTTAGCCCCCTTCTGTTTAAAATAATTGATATTTTAGACCATGTCTCTCTCTCCTTGCCTCCCATGCTAAGCTCGACCAACTGTATGCAGACGACGTCTTAACCTTCCATGCAGTACTGCCTCGCTTTCATTGTCGTTGCAACCGTTAATATAATATAAGCTTTGCCACAGAGGCCTTGTGGAGCTGAACGTCGTCCAACCGGCTCTGTATCATGCGTCAACTCCCTCATATATAGCTTGGCACTCGCAAGCACCTGGGTAAGAATACCGCTGCTGACCTTGATGCTTTTCTTCATTCTGTCTCCACCTCGGAGGAACAGGTTTCACTCTGCATCAGGAACACACTTTTGTTTGCCATACTCTCACCGCTCCGCTGTGCTTGTTGTTACCAACTGCGCCAACTATCCAACGTTGCTCGTTCGCGTACTCCTGCCGTGGCGGTGGCTGCCATCCCTTTCCAGTCTTACATTACCATCAGTTTACTACTGCTACCTTCTCCATGGTGTCCTTCCGTATTCCTGAGTTGTCTGGATCGCGTCCAACACTATGCAAACCCGCAATCTTTGTCGCTAATTCAACCATATCTGTATACGAGCGATATCTTCCGCTAGATCCTTCTGATCAGCGAATCCAGTATGGTATGTCAGTCATCGCTGCCTATGTGCAGGGCCTCCCTCTTTCCTATTTTGTCGACCTCCATAATCGCACTCTAAGTGACCGGGACTCGTGCTTTCTCCGCTCGACTCATTGTGCTCCTCCAACTCACACCTCCATCAGGCTCCGTATCAGACAGGATTTCGGAGACATAAAAGCACTATGGACCAAATCCTTAGGCTTCAGGATTATATTCATAAAAAACTTAACAACAAACAAAATATCTTAGCAATTTTTATTGATTTTGAAAGAGTTTATGATATGCTTCACGATCCATCGCCGCTAGAGAAATTGAAAAAAAATTAGAATTACATGAAATATTTTTTATTGGATTTCAAAATTCTTAGCCAACCGAACATTTCAAGTAAAAGTAGGGTCAGAATTATCAGAAAAATTCTCACATGAAAATGGTACTACACATGGTTTCATTATATCTCCAATGTTATTCTTAATAATCTGGACCCTGGTGTGGAAAATGTTAAGCTGTCATTATTTTCCGATGCTAGTGCTATTTTTTATGCTAGCCGAAACATAAAATTAGTTTAAATCGAAAAAGCTATAAATAACATTAGTAACTGGTGTGATGAAAATGGATTTGAAATTTCTTTAACTAAAACAACGAGTACTAATCACACAGAAAAATTACCAAAATTAAGGATTATCTTAAGTGATAAAAAAATTAAAATAGAAAAAACTGCCAAATTCTTGGGGTTTTCTTTGATTCTAAGTTCAAATGGAGCCCACATATTGATTATATGGTTACCAAATGTAAAAAAGAATGAATATAATAAGAGCTGTGTCTGGATATAAGTGGGGTGCATCAAAAAAGGCCCTACTGTCCAGTTACAAAGCTATTATTAGGTCAATTCTAGATTATAGAGATGCAGTTTATGCCACAGCTAGTGCTACCCAGCTTAAAAAGTTGCAAAGTGTTCAATCTGAGGCCTTGAGATTGGCCTGTGGGTCAACAAAAGCAACCCACATAGCAGCTCTTCGTAAAGAATGTGGTGAAATTGCACTTCATTTGCGTCGCTTGAACAACTCGCTGAAGGTTGGATCAAAGATCCTCAGTTCAAAGGATCACCCAGCGGAAGAGGTTATGAGAGACCATTGGTCAAATTATTAATGTGCATCTTCTATTAAGCAAAATTCGATTTTTGAAAGAACTCAACATTTTTTCTCCGTAATTTCTCATCCGTTTGAATCACCCATTTCTCAGTCAATAGCTCCGTGGCTGAATAAAATCATTAAAGTAAATTTATCTCTGAAGCTACACATTAACAAAAAACAGACTCACTTCATATTATGTCATCTTTGTCATTAGACGTAATTAATAAATATAGCGATACTATAGCCATCTATACAGATGGATCTAAAGTTGAGACTGTTGTTTCTGCAGCTTTCTATGTGCCATCTTTGCAGTTCCATAGTACACATAGAATTGCAGATGATTCCTCGATTTATTCAGCTGAATTGACAGCCATTATTTAGGCAATTAATTGGATTATTGAAAATGAAAATGCGACTAAATACATCATATTTACTGATTCACTAATCGTTGCTACATCTATAAAAGAAAATAGATGTGATGCAAGACCTAATTTATTTCTTGAATTTATGGATAGTGTCAATAAAATAAAGCATAGTAAATGATTATTCTTGTTGCGTGGATCCCTAGCCATATCGGTTTATCTGGAAATGAAATGGCAGACATTTTTGCTAAGAAGGGACTAGAAATACCTGAGATTAATTCGACAAATTATTTAGAGTTAAAAGAAATTAAGTTGTTAATAAAGAATTATGTTATTAATAAATGGCAAATGGAATATAATTGTGAACCAAAAGGAAAATTCTATAAATCTATCCAGCCTTTAGTATCCACGAACATGAAATTTATGGATTTTATAAGGAAGCGTGAAGTTCAAATTACCAGACTTCCATTTGGTCATATACTAACTAATAAATGGTTGAAAACTATAGGTAAGAGCCCAACTGATTTATGCTCTCAATGTCAGATGACTGAAACAATTAATCATATATTACTTGCTTGCAAGAAATATGACTTATCAAATTTACTGATGATACCATGTGCAGAAACGAGGTGGATTATACTGTTATAAATATGGTATCTATTCGAGATATATATTTTGAGGTATATACCATACTAATGATGATAAGTAATGGAAAGACTATTAAGCAGAAGCTGAGGCGAATCCGATCCTTAGTGGACTTGAAAGCCATATGACCTGAAAATAGCGCGTCGAGTGCCATTTTGAGAACAATTTCTACCCGTCTGACTGGAAGACAGAGTTGCTTTATCTTATGGCCAACGATGCTGTCTCGATGATACAACAGTCCATGTTCAACAAAGAAGCCCCCCTTTCCCCGTTGGGCTAAATCAAAGGGTTCCTTCAGTGTAGAACACTTCTATTGCTCTAGTCTAAAGGTGTCGGCATCTGCTGTCCTCCTGCTTAAGTCTGTAGGCACCTCTTCCACGTCCAAAAAGTCTGTCTTTTGTCTTTCAAAAATAGATTTTTGTTTGTCCAGAGCGAGCGCGGTGGCAGTCCTGCTGACCCCCTGATTCTCTCTCTTCCCCAGCAAAGTACTCTTCCCCAATCAGTCGAATAGGAAACTCATCGTCTGATCTGGTCGAGGGAGTTTGGTTGTCCGTCTGGTTGTCAGTTTGACCGTCCGTCTGTCTGTCTGTCAGGTCACAATTGACCGCCAATACTGTGTAGTGAATAGCGTCCTTCAAAAAATTGCTTATTTGGGAGTCAAAATTAATTCTTCTGGTAGGTCTGAAACAACAGCGAGCCATACTCTTCCGCTGGGTGCTATGTTGACTAACCCCTGTGATTCGTCGACATCCGGTTTTGATTTCAAACGGATGACGTCACAGACCTGGGAAATTCCCTATACACCCGTAATTTTGACCTGTTTGTATGTTGGGGCCTTGAGGGGTTCTACCAATGACTTTCTCACGCATGCTATCTGTGACCCAGAGTCTTCCAGCGCGTTTACGCTCATTAAATTTTCGATTCGTACCTTGACGTATGGCCTGGTGTATAATTCGTCAGCGTCTATGTAGATGTTTTGACTCTAAACTGTAGTGTCTTGTGAGATTTTCTCTACCCCTTCACAAGCTTCACTCACTACAATACTAATGCAGGCGTTAGTCTGCAATAGGGCACCGCTTTCACTTCCGGTGTCGCCAGACGCACACACGTTGATGTGTGCCGGCTTCCGGCTGGCGGTTTTACTCCGCGGGCAGTCACGTGCCCTGTGGAGTCCAGAAGAGAAAATAAAGCACAGGCCTTTCTGTTTGGCCTCTTCTGCTGGCGGCTTAACACCTGCCCCCTTTGTACTGAGTGCCTTTCTTCCACGTACGCGTGGCGTTGACACTGGCCTCATGACTAGTGCTGGAACGGGTAGAAAAGAAAAGGAAAGAGGAAGAGAAGTAGTGAAGAGAAGAGGAAGTTGGCTCGCGGTGTGTGGTCGAGTTGGGCGGAACTCCAGGCGTTGGGTGTTACCGTAACCCTTGGGTGCTTCATAACCCCGGTGGTTGGCGGCTAAATATGTGTCAATAGACCCCGCCAATTCGGCATGCGACAGCCACTTGACTGTCTCTTCTGCTAATAATTAGACTAAACAACTACTGGGCAACAGGTCTTTGATCCTATCTGCCACTAGCAAGGTAATCGTCTTTTCAAACGATTCATCCACATGTCTGCTTCGCAGATAGTACACCAAGGCGCTATGTAGGCATAGCAACGTCGACTGTTTATACCTCGCACAGAATTATTTCAAATTTCCGAGACAGACGATCAGAGAGAATGCAAACTTTATCTGCTTGTTTCCTCAAGACCAGAAAAATATTAATCACATCTACCACGATCATGTAAGTACAGACATGCCTAAGGATGCATTAAAGAAACTATGCAAAACAGCGTGGAAGCAACCTCACGGATTTGTAGTAATAGATCACACTAGCAATAAGAATAACGGAAAGTATAGATGCGGTTTCGATGAATTCTTCATTCCATCATAAATAAATCTTTTGCTAATTTAAAAATGGAATCGATTCTACAAAAGATTGCAGACAATACCGAAAGGATTGCTTGTTCCACAGAGCCATAGTCATCGTTTTACATATTATAAAGTGACAAGACTTCAAGAATAAGGACGCGGTTCAATCCGTTGATACAGTTCGAAAAAGGTAAAAAGTAGGAAATGGCTTTGGTCAACCTGGAAACATATTTTTCATTCACAAACATCGACGCGACTAACAATAGCTTTTCGTATTCGCCGAATGGTGGAGGTATGTGGGCTACTATTTACATCCCTGAAGGCTGTTATGAAATTACAGACATTAACGAACACGTGCAGAGAAGCATGAAAGAAAAGGAGCATTATAATATGATTAACAGAGAATACAATATTAAGATAGAAGCAAACAGCAATACGTTGAAGACAGTTTTGCATATAGCGGAGAAATACATGGTTGATTTTCAGGTGGGTAAATCTATCGGAAAAGTCCTAGGTTTCACTAGGTGGCGATATACCGAGGGGTACCTGGAATCAGATAATTTAGTGGACATAATGAGTGTTAGTAATCTGAGGGTAACGAGCGATATCATTGGAACATCCTATAGCAACGAAAATACATATAACATTATCTTGTCCTTCTTCCCGAATGTGGGGCCTGACTATAAGATAATTGAAACGTCGAGAAATTTGATCTATCTTCCAATCACCTTATCCACGATTTCGACAATGGAAACGACTCTCACCGATCAGAATGGTGAACTAATTAATCTGCGAGGTGAGGAATTATCGATACGGTTTCATATTAGAGAAGCTTAACAGTTTTTGTAGTTTTATATAAAATGAGTCGATACACGAACGTCAAAGTCAATATTTCAGAAGGACAAAAAGATAAAATTAAAAGATCGCTACAAGCAGGAACAGGTGGGGCTATATATCTCAATACTCGGGGTAAAAACTTCAAGATAGCGCAACAGGGGGACGGCTTATACATGAAGCCATACCAAGGATCTGGATTAACCGGCGCGGAGGAAGGCCTGTGTCTGAATAGAGGTAATGGGTTCGTAAATGGGGAAGGACTTATCTTAGGACCAGATCCGCCATTTAAAAACATTCCGCTTCTCGGATTATTGCTATAAAAAAATATTGTATTCATAAAATGTCTCTATTTCCGATTCATAAAATGGGGTAGACGAAATCAAAAATTGTTCCAGAAGTAAGGACTCAGCCGAGATCCGTCAGGTGGAAGGCGTGTGAAAGTATGTGGGATGCCAAGTATAGGCCTCAAAGACAAATGGGCGGTCTAAGGTGCGAGTTTTTTGCTCAAGAAGAGATAAATATTCATTCACAAAAGACGGTTATTTTACCGTTAGGCTTAGGTGTCCGAATGACAAAAGGATCGTGTGAAATTTCGCTCCATCCGGAATTTATAGAAGCGGGGTGTCACCTGCTAAGCGATACCATTACTGGATTCGCGGAAGAAATTTTAATCGATATTAAGAATTTTAGAGATCTTGGAACTGTCACCGTAAGCGAAGGAGACTCGTTATGTTATGTGAATTACTAATAAAATTGAATTCTATTTTTAAAATATTCTTTTATATTATAAAATGGAATTGAACAATGCAAATACTTATCGCCTTCAGAAAATATCTGAAATTCAACAGGAAATCTTACGAGAACGTGAAAAGAGATAAATAATCTGTAAAAAATATCAAATGAGTGTTAAAGTAGTCGATGCGTTGGGAGGTTTGGTAATCCTTAAGTCTTCGGGACTCAGCGTATTAGGTGTAACTTTTCTAAGTTCCGTCGTAGCCGCACTCGCCGCTACTATCGTGGTATCTTTATCCGCTGGAGCTGGAGCACTATCTCTGATATCCACCCAAGTCCGCCGAATATTAACGCTGCGCAAGAAAAACATGCAAAGATCAGGACTATAGCCGAAGGGAAACTCAATTCGATCAGCGACCTTGTGTCAAGAGCCCTAGATGATAAAAATATCTCAGACTTGGAATATTCTGTTATTCTAAGTGAATTCGAGAAATTTAATCAGATGCAGGAAGAGGTTAGGAGTAAAACCAATATCAACATAGATGAAGCGACAAAACACTTAGGCAAAACGAATTGAATACAAAACGAACGTTTATTTAGGTTTTACGTTTTTACCTTTAAATATTATGTTTCTAAATTAAAAAATGTCGGTTCTAAAAATTCAAGACCTAGCCAAACGTTATTTTATAGTTGAGAATTTGCTCAAGATGAACAAAATATTAGACAAGACTCGTTATCTGAGAAAATAGGAGACATATCTCTTCAGCGGGAATTGATAAAGGAGTACAAACCCATAATCGACTCGCAGTCTGGACTATCTAAACAATTAGGCGCGATTGAGGAAAGCACTGCGGCGACTTTGACAGCTCTTCGAGCATTGCCGGCATCGCTATCGACATCGTTGAAAGTGATTCAATTCCCACAATATCCCTCAATAGACGTGTTTGCGGACGATCCCGTTTCAGATATTAGAACCTTGGAATTAGGTGATATTGCCACAAAATATTTAAAAGAATACACTGCGAATAAAAAGTTGACGGACACGACCTTCGGAATACACTCTAGAGATGGGGGGTTTTTCATCGGAAACTATCCAATTTCAATCGAAGGAGATGATATATCTATTGATAATAACACCTACAAGAGAACTCCAGGGCTATGGGAATTGATGACGATGAAGGAACCAAACGAGTCGATATACAGTCAAAACGATCTAGACGGAAAGGGAGGTTCTCAACGGGTGAGGGAGTCGTAGTTCTTCCACAAGACCCTGATGCGTTAGTGGAAATGTTGGCACTTCGAATGGCTAGCTTGAGAGCGGGAAATACAGGATTAAGAAACGATATAGTAGGTATCTGCGATGAGTTACTTAGACAAAATAAGATAAATGCGTTGTACTATCAAAATTTAATGATGCAATTATAAAATGATTGGCATAACTAAGAGAAGATTTGCTAAAAGATACGTCGTAGGAGGTGCTGCAATATTTGATACGATATCAGGATTTTTCAAAAGAATGTTATCTTCGAATGCGGCGAGACAGATAGCATCAACTGCATTAAGTGCTGGGAAAAATGCTGCAACTGAGATAGGAAAAAAGGCCAGAGATGTTGGTAAGACCGTTGCTATCAATGCTGGAAAGCGATTGGTTGATAAAGCAGCGGCAAAAATGTTTGCACCACAACGGAGCGAGGATTTGTTAACTCCCCATGGATATACGACACTTAGTCAAAAGAGTAAGGAAACGCAACAGAATTTAATATACCCCCACCCTTCGGCGAATATAAATTATTTACTATCTGGTAACGGCGGCGCCATATCGATCCGAAGATTGCTTAAAATAAAATCTTGTTATATTGAAAAATGCAGCCAGATATTCTAAGATTTACTGAAAATACTATTATAGACGAGGGAATTGAAAGATATGAATTTCATGAATACGAACCAGTGGCGGGAGCGAATCTTAACACTGGGGAAATTCGCATAAATATCGAACTTCAAGATATTTTTAGCCACCCCTCCGAGTCATACCTGCTTTTCGAAGGCAGACTGACTAAAGCGGATGGAACCTTTTACGTTGATGCCGACGCTGCAGCTTTGGTCAACAACGGGTTGATGCATCTCTTCAGCCAAATGTCGTATTCCTTGTCTAATCAAGAACTAGAAAGCGTGTTTCATCCCGAACAAGCCACAACTATGCTGGGCTTGCTGAAATATTCCAACGACTTTGCTCTTGCTCAAGGACTTAACCAATTATGGACTAAGATACAGCCGCGACTGCTTTTATAAACGATAACACGGGATTCGCGATCAGACAGGCGTATCTCATTAGGAATCCAACTGCAAGGGGTACATTTAGCTTCATCGTGCCTCTGAAGCACATTTTTGGATTCTGTGTGGATTATGATAAGGCTAATGCAGTAGCGGTAAAGTCTACCTCAGTAAAATGTCAAGGTTTATGCCGCACGTGATTGCGTCTGGCATGGAAAGAGTGCAGCTGTATAAAACGATCGAAGCAAAGACAACGTAGCCTATCGAGCCCATCTTTGCGATACTATAACAGCTCCTGTATCTACTACGTTTAGTTGGCGACTTAGCGTAAAGACAGCGCCAGAAAAACCCAGGTACATCATAATTGGATTTCAAACAAATCGAAGCTGTAATCAAGAACAAAGATAGAAAACAAAGATAGAAACGAGCCGGATTGGATCCAGTCGTTGATCGTAGTATCTGGAGATAACGATGTTGTTGAACTTGAGATTTAAATTTTCAATGGTAATAGTCATTGAAAATTAACAATCAATATTTAACTACTCAACAAACAAGCGGCGCACTCGTTTTCGTACTTCAGCTCTTTCTACTAATATAACATCTTCTGCTCTTAATTGAACTGATGGTTTATTTCCAATGAATATACTACATGTGAAATCTAACACGACACTGCATGGAGTGGATATTAACGTTAGAGGGTCGATTGGATTATCATCTGTATCATAAAATTCGGTTGTTATATCCGCTGATCCATAAGCAGTTGTCAATTTCGGGAACATCTTTAGCGATTAGTGTTCCTTTTTTTGATAAAAGATAGGTATTTGTCTAACCTGCGAATCTTCGTATTTTTTATTCGAGGCCGTCTTTGTATTAGGATCGAGCAGAAACTCTTGAATGCGTTCTAAAATACTTTTAAACAAGCCGATAGTCACCAATTCTTCATCAGTTGACCCATCATACATCATTACTGGTATACTATAACCAACAATAGGACCATCGGTTTTACCAAAATCATAATCTGGTGTTATACCTCAACTTTTTAATGTTGGAGTTTGGATATGAAAATCACCTTCATCACCGTTAGGGTATTTATATTTAATTTGAATTCGTTGACCAAAGCTGTTCGTCTTCGCGACTTTAAAGATCATTTTATCCGGATTAAACGCTTCGTGTGTGACAATCATTTTTTCCCTTTATATATGGAAAATATTTTCTTTGAGCTAAAAAAATGAAAATAATTTTTTATTTAATCATCGTACACGAATAACTGCATCATGCTTAATCCAAGCTTGCCCGGTTCAGTCTGGAAGTAGATTAGCATATAGGTTGTATATTTCACTACGGAATCGATTAAAAATTCTTGGTAAGTATTTCCTAAAGAAATGTCTATAAGCGCGGTGTAAATAGTAACCCTTTGTCCTTCAAAATTGTATGCGATTATACTCCAGCGGGATATCCTTCCCTGGCTATTTTTCCTTCCTTTGTTTCATATGAATGGCAATTAGGTTCTTCATCAAAAATAGTTCGAGTGTCGTAATTCGTTCTTGTTGCTAGTTTGAGGGCTTGCTTCTCGCTGGAAACCAGTTTTATGTCTACACGGGCCTCTATGTTCTCGCATGTCTTACCAAAGACACTATTGTTCATTAGTTTAAAAAAGTCTTTCTCAAAATCGTTTGTGGTTTTCGTCCTCAGGTTGGTAT
This sequence comes from Bimastos eiseni, assembly GCA_959347315.1. Taxonomy (NCBI): domain Eukaryota; kingdom Metazoa; phylum Annelida; class Clitellata; order Crassiclitellata; family Lumbricidae; genus Bimastos; species Bimastos eiseni. Next base: position 24,885,323 of record OY365819.1, read on the forward strand.
TTAGATCGATATACTTTTTCAGCCAGGCACTTTATTCAAATTTAATTCCGCGATGAATGTTGGTTATCTTCAAGCCTAGGCTTTCATACAGCTTAAAATTTTCGTAATAGACTATGTATTTTACTTTATCACACAGGTTTGGTATAAGTTTTGCTACATCTGATTCTTTGACCTTGACACTCTCTGGAGCAAGAGGATAGCATTGTGAAGATCGTGCAAATCTCTCTGATATTCCAAGTCCACCTCTAATATAAATGGCGTTCCTCTCCAGTCGTTTAGCTCATCATTACCCATCCACTGAAACCTAAGAGTTGGTAGATTCTTACACATTGCCCATCCGTACAAATTGTTCTCGTCTAATTAGGTTATAAATGTTGAAGGCTTGCTATCGTCAAACGCTGGCAAGTACTTATTGTTTGCCTGCCCATAACGATGTGAAATGGTGCTAACACCGCCGCTTATCCCATGTTTAACCATTAGTACCATATCATAATCGCTCAACAACTCCAACTCTACTCCAGTCAACTTTAATGCGGCGTCCCAAGCAAGGCCAGGAGAAGTATAATACCAGGCGGGATCTAGGCCAGAGTTCTCACAGCACACATCTCTAAAATTTTCAAACACGTCAGCGAGCAGGAGAACATCACTTACGTTATATAAATCGTGGTATTCTCTAAACGTTTTCAATCCGAATTCATTCCATACCATCTGTGCGTGGTTGTAGTCTTCATCACTAATGTCTGAGTCGTTAAGTCTCGAATAGAATGCTGACTTTGGTGGTTGTTCTGTTTCATTCAATCGATCGATGGAATTAATAAAATCATAAGGGTATAAACCTTTTCTAAGCAAGAGATCAAGCTGATTACCAGTACAGTGTTTGCTTATATTGTTACACTGGTCATTGCTCATGTTTCTCGATAAAGCGTCCAGACTCTATGCCATGAATCTAAAACTATTGATGAAACGTAATTCTCGTTTAACCTCTACTTCCTTTATTTACAAACTTATCAACCACAACCTCTCTGCTAAATGATATATATTTTTCTTCGTTGGTAGGAATACAATTAATCTTTTCATTATCATCACCTCGTAATTTCTTTATGAATAGATGACTGTCATAACCGGATAGATTATGAAACAATACTGCGAAAAACTTGGAGATTTTATAGTTTAGATTATAGTTTTTGTGTGCGGCACCTCTAAATTTACCGGTTAAATGACAAAGGTCTCTAGCTCGATCATCACCCAGTTCGCCTTCGCCTATGTGACAAACCATAGTCGAATCGTAAAGCGCCTGATCTTTCTTTCCGAATATCATTTTTTTGGAAATTAAAATCGATTATAAATATCTTTTATAGTATCTATAAGAGTGTCTATAAATATCTGGGCTACATCATCGTCTTCGCTCTCCACCGTGAACGTTACGGGAGCTTGCGAATATAGATCATCATCAAAACATTTTATATAATAGCAGAAAGAACTTGACGTGTTTTTGGTATTTGTTGGTGTAGGACATGCTGGGATCTGGTTGACAAGTGTCTATAGGTTTTATTAATGACTCAAAATCGGCGTACACGACAAATTGGACTCTCATCTTTCTATAATAATTTTTGAAACTCAACATAGTTCCTGGTTCTGGAAGTTCTATCTTTTGAGCGTCGTGTTGGGAACAGTATTCGGTGTACTTGTGTAGCGAATCTATTCTACTGAATCCAATCAAACATCTTTTACAATAGTGCATCGAAGTGTATGAGTGTTCTCCATGAACCGCCATCAATTTGTTAAAGTTGTTTATCCAAGAATAATGCTTTTTTTCTCTATCAGAAATGAGTAAAAGGTCTACACACCTATTACTCTCACGCTTTGATAAATATAGTGGGAATAGGTAAACATAGTTTTCATAACCGAAGATATTAATACAAACTTTATTATTTCTGTCAAACTTACTTATCACATTAGCATCCGCTGCTACTGGGAATTCGATTTCAGACCAATCAAGTTCTTCAGACTGCTTGATTAATTCTTTCGTAATTCTTTCTGGATTGCCGTAAACCGGATTTAAGGCTCTCGTTACACACCACTTGAAGCATTCTTTGTCTTCGTTCTTCGTATTAATAATACCCTTTTTACTCGCTAAACATTTCGGTAGTGGAATGTAAGAACTGCCTTTCAGCGGTTTATAAACAACTGTGTTGATGTCTAATTTTTGAACCGCTCTAAGTCTCCAGTTACTGCCTTGCATCTGGAAGACTGCCATAGACTCTAGGATTTTATCTTTCGCATTATTAAATATTTCGCTCGGGTTGGTAGAGTTTATAACAACTTTGGTCATAGAGACAAATGGAAAATCCTTGGTATCTACTTGTCCGGATTTCATATCTACACGCTCCATTGTGCAGGTAAGGACAAAATTGACCTTAGTCTGGCGATATCTAGACAAAAGGTCTTCCAGTTGTGGTTGAGCTGCTTTGAGAAAAAATGTGGCGTCAATTCCGCTTGCGCCTTGGACCGTGTATTGTTTCGTGAAACCCTTGATAGCTGTAGTCGTCTCTTTTATTTCGCGTGTTTTCATAGGAATTTTAGCGAATATAGAATTCACTTTGGCTTTCAGTGCTTCTAACTTCTCATTCACTATTTTCTTTGGTTCTTTAGGTATATAATTTTCAATCCACCTTGCGAATTTATTAATCGCTGATTTAGTCTTAACGAATATTTTTCGTACTGTCGTGGCTGGTACGGGTTCGAGTGTTGGGATTCCAATGTCGGGAACGGTTGCATCAAGCAAACTAGCATTGGTTGAGATTGAGGGTACGCTGTGGGCTTCAATTTTACTAATCAAATCCGCTTTTCGTAGTCGTGTATAACCAACCAAACCGCTCTGTTTGGCAATTTTTATTAATTCAATTACAGTTTTCTTCGAGTATTCCATTTTATATTGTGGTGGGACTTCTTTAAGCTGTGACGAGAAAATATTTTCATTCATTTTATATACGCAAGAAAATATTTTTTTCCTTTTTTGTTCAATAATGACTCATCATCGAAACTGATGAGTCATCGAAGCTTTTGGAAATTCCCGTGATATTTGACCTATAGGTGGATCTTCTAATCAAAGCCTAGCCCTGTGCCTGGTAGGTGGTTTCTGCAACGCTAGAACGCTAGATTTATTTGATACTAGCTTGCTTGGAGGCAACACAGCCACATGTGGCTAGGTTTTTTTGCCTGTTTATGAGTTAGGTTAATATTATAACCTAAGTACGAAGCGACTATAACCAAATTATTGGTTGATTTTATGTGATTATAGGTGTATATAGATTAAATGCACTAGGTACCAACAAATATAACTACTATGGTGCAGTATCGCCCAGAAAAAATTCCGACAGTTCTAACACAGTTTATGGCAATCATCACACATCCACTGACTGGAGAGAATAACTTGCTTTGCAAAGTAAATAACATTGTCTTTAAGTTGGCAAGTTTCATAAGGACATCGACAGACTGGGTAGTCATTTGCTGTCTGAAACTGACTGCTATCAATTCATAGCAAGTATAGTCATCAAAATGCTTGAATAAGCCAATGTGAGGCTCAGAAGATGGAACAAAATAGTTTTGAACACATATCCAACCACAATTTTGTGCACATGGTGATGACACGCTAAATACAGCCGATTCTTGCAAAGCCTGGTCTCTATCACACCACAAGCTCCACTTCGTCTGCCAGTATTGGAGGTATTGGTATCAAAGCACATAGTATTAACATAGTGTATGACCTTTTATCCTTTCACTATTGGACAAGTGTGGCAACAGCATTGCTAGTCACTTCACCTGTGTTATTCCAAAGCTTTGGCATGCCGCAGAGGCGTCATTCCCTCCCCCCCCCCCCCGAATGATGAAGGCAAACCCCGGTCCCAAGTGCCAGGAACGCAGGATATTCCACCCCCCAAGACGCAAGAAAATGCCCCCCTACCTGAAATTGGAGGCATTTTCCTCCGGACCTCCTATCTGGACGCCCTTGGTATGTCAAGAAACTGCTCCACAATCCACATGCAAACCTGATACAAAGATGGGTGAACGGTCAACCCATACACTATACCTGTAATATCTGACATCTTGCCGTCCCAGTGCACAATTAGAGATACGGACAGATCAAACGGGGCTTTTAAAACTTCGACCGTCAGTTCACGAAACAATAGTCTTGCTTTCCTGACTGACTTATCGATGAAAGTTAAGTTAGCAAATTTGTGTCCAAGGTTCTTTGCAGTCTCAACCAAAATAAAGGTTGCAATATGCTAGCCAGCATTGACTTGATCAACTGCAACACTTCACTATATTGTAACAATTTGCATAGACCCTTCCCACATTTAGTAATCCTTGATTAGCAGTGTGATTCCACATTGGACTGCACTGGACTCAACTTCAGTGGTCATACTGGTCCATTCATCTTTGAAGTTAATCCATCATTTGACTGAACTGTGAAATTCTCTTGTTTTTCTTCTTCTTTACTTCGTGGATAATCCTCAAATTTTAATCTCTTTACCTATAAGTCATCTCTTCTAGCTGATGATATTACCCTCAATGATGTGACCCGCATTTGTCATCAAATGGAAAACAATTTATCCAAATCTTCAACCACATCAGTTTTATTATCTATCTGGATCTCAATCCTGCGATTAATGTTCTTCTTCAGTTTCTGGCATCGGCTAAACATGTCTTTCAACTTCTCAATGAAATTCCTCTCATATGTCTGAATACTGCCATTGACCAAAATAGATAAATTAAATAAATGTGAAGAACTCCATGTACAACATGCGGTGAACTGTCTCTGATTGTCTTACCAACAAATGTTGGTAAATCAGCAAGTGACGAGTATAATGTTGAAAAAAATGCATGGACACAAACAGGTACGAAAGATTGCAATATGACCGAAACTTTCCTTGCGTTGAGCTACCAGTAAATATCAACATTAAATGCTGAAAATTTACACTACGAATCTACTGCACAGCTGTAACAACTTCAGTGGCCGTCACCAAGATAATTCTGAACTTAAATTTTTTCCATTGGTTTGGTTGTCACCCTAATATATAATTATATAATTGGCTGTGGTAGCAGCAACATGACTGATCAAACCTAAGGACATCATGTGCTTTTATTCCTAGCCAGCTATGCTAGATGTTACGCTTTTTGACTGTGGGCCTACATGTACGTGTACGTGTCAGTCGGTTTGAATGAATGTCTTTCCCTCTCTCTCTCTCTCTCTCTCTCTCTCTCTATATATATATATATATATATATATATATATATCTACATCTTTCTCGCTTCCTATCGCCTGTGTGTCCTAAACACAAAATCAATACATTAAATTTTCTGATTTTGCATTTATCAAACCAACAGAAACTACTATAACTAAAATACCATGCAGGTTTAGGCAAAAACATTCCTCTCTAGCTTGAAATAAAGAATGGTCAAAGTCTAAACTGGTATAACGTTAGGTCATGTCCATCTCCTTTGTAGTTATTATCTAAGAATTCATGATCAATAATTGCGTTTAACTAATGGTTTCCTGTACAAACCTTAGCTGTAGCATTGTTGGAAACTGATAAAATACGATGGTTGAGCAATATGGGACTCAGAAATATGCAAAATCAGAAAATTTAATGTATTGATTTTGTGCGTTTCGCCGTTAATAAGCTTTCCCTAAACGTAGCGAAAACTAATTATCTCTTTTGTTCTCACCGTAAGCCGGTACCTGTTAAACAGAGTCCACTTTTTATAAATAATCTGCCAATTCCTTGTTTCCTCTGCAAAATTTTTGGGAATACATATTGACCAATTCCTTACCTGGAATGACCATATTCAAAACATATCAATTAGAATAGCAAACAACCTAGAAATAGTGTCCAGAATTGCCCACTTACTTGATAGGATAATCCGTACTAATTTATACTACACAATGATTCAACAGGTACAGGCTTACGGTGAGAACAAAAGAGATAATTAGTTTTCGCTACGTTTAGGGAAAGCTTATTAACGGCGAACCGATCATTAACATGAATGAGCTCGCGAATCAGCAATGCAAATAGTTCATTATCAGACTTGTGAAAAACAAAAATATTAGTATCACCTGCGAATTTTATAAAGGTAACAAGCTTAGAGGCATTGGGAAGGTCATTGATGAATAGCAAGAATAATAATGGACCGAGAATTGACACCAAACTTAATGAGTTTAAAGGTTGATGTGCAGCCATTACATTTTACTTGCTGGTGCCTATTTGTTAAGTAACTATTAAATCAGGTGTGGACTATACCTCAAATTCCTAAGTTGTATAATTTAGTTAGGAGAATATTGGAGTATGACACTCTATAGCTCTGAAATATGGACTATCTGAAATGATGCTATGAGAGGCTTAGAGGATTAAGAAGATGTGAGTAAGGTGGAGGATGAAGACAGTTATTTGAACACAACATAGCACAGACTCTGGATGAGCAGTGCTCTAGTGGTTATAGACTCGCTTGAGAGGTTAAAGGTGTTAATAACCGGTAGAGAAGAATTTTGCATATGCCCCTTGATGAGTACAGCGACCTATATTATCGGTGGGAAGATGAGACGGCGAGGGACAGGACAGACCACACACCGTTGGATACCGACTCTTACCGATGGTAAGAAAATGAAGTCGATTAGCACTTCCTATACATGAACCCTGTCTCGGGGCTTTCTTGTGGAACTGTTCTTCTTCCTGTCATCTCACAGAAACATCGAGGTTCCTTCCTTAATGCCTAACAAATTTTCGCTTTCAATATGAATTTGGTTTGAATACATCAATATTTGTCTACATATTATTATTTCGCTTTATTTCTCAATCTTTGATTCTCTCTAACGTGGCTTGCCAAATGTCTTTTTTCATTGATCTAAGGCTCACACTGACTTGGTACGATAATAAATTGTGCAATTTCAGACGAAGAAAGTCTTTTTCTTGAGTCTTGTTATGCTCCTGATTATTAAAAGTGAAACAGTTTTTCTTAGCAAATCGTATTATGCCAAGTTTAAAGAATAACAATATTCTACAGCTTTATTTCTCTCCATAACACGAAGCAGCCTACGCGTTCATTACTTAGACCCACTACCCCTTAGCACTAAGCCAGATAAAAACTATTGCTTGTCAATGGCTAAGCACTTCTTTACACTCCGTTGCATACATGCACGTGTAGACATCTTACGATAAACGAGTCAATAGGTCCATTGATCTATCTGTTAATGTGATATCAAGATCGCAGTTGATCATCTTATCAAGCTCAGAACTTGCAGTCTGATTCATTTTCTCTTGGAAGACTGATGGCCTAAGAAGTAACGAATGATCGAAGTATGATATGATACCACGACTTATAAACGAAACCAAACTGTCACCATCATAATGTCTGGAAATTTGGAAAAATCACTATCAGAATAACAACCAGGATGAGGTTAACATTATTATCGTCACTTCAACAAAACGCCTGACTCGATCTAGTCTCAATCTCGGTTTCAGTATGTCTACATTTGTTGCCATTCCACCAAGACAGCGCTTCTTGCAGAGTAATCGAACGTAGTGAATTACATAGTTTGAGAACAACTGGTGCTGCTGTCACTACTTTATATGAACTTCTCCATTTAGCATTGCTATGGTGACTGATGACGTTGTTCCATTGCACTGGAAATTCATAAAAGTCTAGTTATCATGGTGCAACACCCTTCAGCGTCGCCATCAACTCGATGACAGAACCTTTGCTTTTGTGTATACAGTAGTTCGACCAGCAGACACCATCCGCAAACGTGGATTTCAGTTTAAATGCAGTTTGACCATGACCGACCTTTGTTATTGGTTTAACATTAATACAGAATACATTGCGTGTTATATGTCCACAGCTTGCCATCATATTTATAGTTGCACTCATGTGGACCATTTCTATAGATACAACTGATGCAACGACCTGTGTTGTTCAAAGGAGAAACACATACAAAGGAAAATGTGTTATCATCACTGAAACCGATGTGCAATGCTTTCGGAAATGTAAGTCGACATTTATTTGTTTATATTTAATAATTACCGAAATTTTCTTCCAACATTTTTTGCTCAGAAGTGCACACACACGCCTCGACGGCGCAATTGCAGTTGTACATGTATACTCACCTAAACTGACGTTTGTAACCCACTGAACCAATCATTAACCGATATATTCTTTAGATATTAACAATTTTAGCATTCTTCGGCCATTTTGAACGCCATTTTGAAAGTTACTCTTTTGCCATGGCCCTAATAGGTTATTTGTTAGTAAGAATGCAATAAGGCCTACGGTTTGACACCAGAAAGAGCCCTCTATGTTGAATTGTTCTTTAGATATTGACAATTTTAGCTATCGGCGGTCATGTTGGACGCCATCTTGAAAATGGCCCTTTTCTGATGGTCAGATTTGAGTAGACTTTTACTATGTTAATATGCATAAAGAAGGTATCAGATTCTGTCGAGAAACCTTTTATTCGCATTTTTAGGGGGCTAAGTGTTTTTTTCTCCATAGAATGACCCGACTACAGGCTCTATTCAAAGCTTACTAGACTAGGCTACTGCCAGAATGCCCGAGCAACATTATGTCACTCATGTCTTAACACAACTGCGTTGGCTAAAAATTAGTTATTCCACTACTAAGTCCTATCACCAACCTACAACTCCCTACTGCAAGTTCAAATGTTCTCTTGAACTCTTTACCATCCAGCCAACTTGTTCTACCCGATCATCCTCCTGTCTCAGTCTTTCTCGATCCTCGGTAACTTCTCATTTCAGGTTCTCGAACCGAAGTATATCCTACTCCACGTCTCGGAAACACACAACAACCATCCTCTCGCATCTTTTCGGAACTGAAGTCAGACCTCCTCAAGAATTCCTACCCGAACTCATTCGACCACCTTTCAATTCTAAACGAGATAGACCTTTAGCAGCTGCTATGTCTCCTCTCACCCCTTGGCAGCCATACTTTGAACTAATTCGGACAACCCTTTTGGACAACCCCTCTGACTTGACGTGGAGCTCGATAGGGCCTAATTAACTTTGCCCTGCGTTTTTCTTCGAGTTACGTGTTAAACGATATAAAAATTCTTCTATTTGTCTTAACTCTGACATTTAAATGATATAATGAGTGCTATGTAGTAAAGTGAGTGGTATGAGATCAAGAAAAATAGTAAGTCAAATAATTGTCACATAATTCGGGCAATTGGAACAAATGCAAAACATATTAAGAAAACGACCCCTGAAGTGCCTTTGATAAGACAATGCTTAATGCCACATCGCATTATAATCATCTTATAAAATTTATCGCCGGTGCTTTATCCCAGACATAAACAAACCCTTACGATTAAAAGAATTGCCCAACGAGAGGACTGGCACACTATAGCCAAACGATCCATTCATAATCCTGGCCTGCGCTCTAGTCGTAAAATTTATGCCATGAATTCAATTTCTTGGTCAGATGTCTACTTAAGTTTATTGATCGGACTGTGAGCAACGACCAGAGTAGGCCTACATGAACATAATACATGCCACCCCAGCGCTATCTGCAATTCGCTGAGTGGCAAAGACTATTTAATTGTTCTGCGTCTTAATCCATTTAATTTGACGATTTCTTCCTAAGGCTTTGGCTAGGATGCTGAAATAGCACAAGAACAGAAGCACACATTATTGAGACACAAGAGTAAAGTTTCTTTGAAAGTACAATTTTAAAACACATTTCTTGTTTGGACGACGCTCATAGCTAAAGGTGAATAATCTTTTAAAATTTTGATAACCTAAAGTAGCTTATATTATAACAACAGGTTCTATAACGCATTACTTAAAGATTCATCCATTCACGATAACTGAAAACAAACTGATAACTAAGCCAACTCTGTGTCCTTTGTAAAGATCGTCTCAAACAATGGCTTTGCGAAAGAAATTAAAAAACAACGACTTTACTTAAGAAAATGTCATAGATACTATTATCTAGCCCAAGCAGCACAACGTAGTAAAGTAATCGTGAGAAATTGTGTTATCAGAAATCTGCCCTAGATAGAAACATTTTAAAGGTCACGCAGCCATAAGGAAGTTCGTCGTTTCAATAGACACTTGTTCAAAAGTGTAAAATTGATCATTAAGCCTATGCGTCGGAATTCTATATCCACAAAAAACCTATTAAAAGTGGACTTCTGTGGAGTATAATCGACTTTGGTGACAATGGCGATACTGTAATTTACTGAAATGACTACCAAATTATTGGCCCATAGGCTATAGCGAATAGTCTAAAAGTGCTATCGCAGGTGTAATACAATTCCTTGTCGTCAGTATACAAGCAACTCCTTTCTCTCGTACATATTTCAACCCCGTCCCAAACATCTTGGACTTTTCCGATATAAGCACTTACTGAAATAATGAAACCTTTGGCATATTATTCGTCCCAATAACTTCTAGAATTTGATTAAATTAACCGGGCCGTGACCGTATAAATCAGAAGCTTCTATTTCCCGACGGTGATGGAAGCAAAATCTCCCCCCCCCCCTGTAAAATCCAGGAGTCGACGACTCAGGAACGCATATGTGTAACCGAGTTATCGCGTCTTAAATTCGAGTATCACTGCTGCAAACCTCTCCATCCATCATGAGCTTCCTCATTCTTACTTCGTCCATGTGAGCGTCTTTGCAAATTGAGTTGATCTCTGCAGTAAAAGCTGCCAAGTGACATAAACATTAATTTCTTGACACATAGCTTCAAATTTGGCTCTACAGTTTGATATCAACTTTGCTGCAATTACCAGATCTACATAGATTTATACAGATGACTTGCAATTGACAAAAAATAGAGTGGTCCAACATAATGATGATTCTGAAATTTCTGAGACGCTGCGAGAAGTCACTGAGTCTTCTCCCTCAGTATATAGACGAAAGGGTTTCGACGCTTGATACATGTCACGCACGACACTCTGGACGATGGCGCTATATAAAAGTTATCGACCGGCAGCGCAGGCGTGGGAGGACTACGATTGAAGCTGTGTCTACCTGAAACCTGAGAAAAGAGACCTCAATGGGCTTCGCCGAAGGCAGACGGCCTCAATACAGACGACGAGAAATATGCAAATAGCAACGGAGTGTCAAGCAACGAAACCCGACACCTCGAGGCAGACGTTAGAGGCGCCTGCCCCTACCACCTCTGCGACCCATGGACAAGAAATTCTTGAACCAGCTGAAAATCTGGTTTGGACCGGCTCGTTGACGCGGATCATGAATAGGGGACAATTCTAATACGAATTCCAATACGGTGCAATCTATTAGGCGGTATAACTGTAGTGATGTAATTCAATGACACTAACAAGGCCTAGCCATAGCAGCCGCTAGTCAAACAGTAACTGTACGAACCTAGAAGAAGGAGTTGGCGAGAGTGAAACGGCGCGACATTGGCGCAGTCGATAGAATCACCAGCAGACGATGAAGAAGCACTTTTGACGCTGGGAGAAAACGTCAGCACAGCAGCGACATTTACGCGGGAGCCAGGACGGGCATCAACGACGAGACATTAACGCCGAAGAAGCAGGGGACAGCCGAGAGAGTCGACATGTCACCAGAGGGCGGTCGAGACGCAACGACGAAAGAGGGCACGGCATCACATCGATACGAAAGAAATGGTTCTGAGGTACCCTACAGAATCAACTGATCTGCCCTGTTTTTTTATACTACTGAACGCCTATTCAGCTCTTGTGCCATTGAACACGACCAGCAGACTAAGATCTTACTGGCTAATCTAAGCGAGAAGGCGAAGGCCTTGGTCTCGCGTCTCTCTGAAAAAGACCTCTCTGATTATACACGTTTAAAAGAATGCATTCTGCGTGAATATCGACTAGGTCCCGTCCAATTGAGAGCTAAATTCTTAGATATGAAGATAGCTAAAGATGAAACATACTCATCGTGAGCATCAAGGCTACATAGCGCCTTGGTGTACTATCTGCGGTGCAGACAGGTAGGGTTATGAAGCACCCAAGGGTTACGGTAGCACCCCACGCCTGGAGTCCCGCCCAACTCGACCTACCTCTGCGAGCGGGGGCAGCACTAGTCATGAGGCCAGTGTCAACGCCTCTCGTACGTGGAAGACAGGCACTCAGTACAAAGGGGGGTCAGGTGTTAGGCCGTCAGAAGAGGCCAAACAGAGAAGCCTGTGCTTTATTTGCTCTTCTGGACTCAACAGGGCACGTGACTGCCCGCAGAAAAAACCGTCAGCCAGAAGTCGGTACACATCAACGTATGTGCGTCTGGCGACACCGGAAGTGAAAGCGTCGCCCCATTGCAGAGTAATGCCTGCATCAGTAATGTAGTGAGTTAAGGGTAGAGATAATCTCACAAGACAGTATAGTTGAGAGTCAAAACACCTACATAGACGCTAACGAATTATACATTAGGCCATACGTTAAGGTACGAATTGAAAATCTCATGAGCGTAAACGCGCTTGAAAACTCTGGATTACAGATAGCGTGCGTGAGAAAGTCATTGGTAGAACCCCTCAAGGCCCCAATATACAAACAGGTCAAAATTACGGGTGTACATGGAATTTTCCAGGTCTGTTACGTCATCCGTTTGAAATCAAAACCGGATGTCGACGAATCACAGAGGTTAGTCAACATGGCGCCCAGTGTAAGAGTACGGCTCGCTGTTGTTCTAGACTTACCAGAAGAATTAATTTTTAACTCCTCAATTAAGCAAATTGTTGAAGGACGCTATTAACTACACAGTATTAGCGATCAATGGTGACCTGACAGACAGACGGACGGTCAAACTGCCAACCAGACGGACAAGCAAACTCTTCGACCAAATCAGACGATGAGTTTCCTTTTCGACTGATCGGGGAAAAGTTCTTCGCTGGGGAAGAGAGGGAAAGTGGAGAATCAGGGGCTCAGCAGGACTGCCACTCCGCTCTCTCTGGACAAAAAAAATTTATTTTTGAAGGACAAAAGACAGACTTTTGGACGTTGAAGAGGTGCCTACGGACTTAAGCATCAGGACGGCAGATGCCGACATCCTTAGACTAGAACAACAGAAGTGCTCTTCACTGAAGGAACCCTTTGATTTAGCCCAACGAGGAAAGGGGACTTTGTTGAACATGGACTGTTGTATCATCGTTACAGCATCATTGGCCTTAAGGTAGAGCAACTCTGTCTTCCAGTCAAACGGGTAGAAATCGTTCTCAAAATGGCACACGACGCGCCATTCTCAGGTCATATGGCTTTCAAGTCCACTAAGGATCGGATTCGTGATTATTTTGCGTCTTGCCCAATCTGTCAATTGAGGGCACCTCTGAAGACCAATCAGCGCAATCCAATCCAGGCTATCCTTCGCAATGACTAAATTCCATGGTCAGTTGTAAATGCCGATTGCATAGGCCCATTAATGCCGTTGGACGACCCTTCGATTCCTAAGCCTTATACAATTATGCTTTAGTGATTGTCAATCGGTTTTCAAGATGGCCGAAGGCATATCCGCTACGCTCCATGAGCGCGCGGGCGGTATGCGATGCATTTTTGCGAGTATTCATGACCTTCTCTGTGCCACAGGTAATTTGCACGGACTATGGTACGAATTTTACGAGTAAGCTAACTCAAGAGTTTTTAAGACGTCTAGAATGTACCCCGAGGTTCCATACCCCGGACATCCAGAGGCCAGCGGAACGGTCGAGAGGGCCAATGCGAGCTTAAAGGGGATGATTTACAAATTATGCCAATTATGATCCACGTGGTTGGCATAAGTTCAGACTCGCTGGTCAACCATTGAACGCGAATCGTACGCTGTGATTTGGGCGCTTGAGAAATTCAAGACATGGATCTTCCTATCAGACATAACTCTCTATTCTGATCACAATCCTCTGTCTTTCCTCACTGAAGCAGTTCCTAACAGTTTGAAACTCATGAGATGGGCCCTAGCCCTCCAGGAATTTAAATTAGAATTTAAGTTCAGGTCTGGATCCAAAAATATTGATGCGGACCACCTGTCTCGCACCTAGAGCCGAGGAATATTAGCCTATTGGACTACTAATAACGAGGTCCGAGGCCTTAGGATTGCATTGTATATAGTGCACAGTAGTCACTGTGCTTTCTGTTTGTTCTCTATTTGACGAGCTGACGATGAACGGAAGGAACGAACAACGGAGGAAAAACGCCGATGACATTTTATCTGAAGGTTGGAGGGATGTCACGCACGACACTCTGGACGATGGAGCTATATAAAAGTCATCGACCGGCAGCACAGGCGTGGCAGGACTACAGATGATTATGTGTTTATCTGAAACCTGAGAAGGAGACCTCAATGGGTTTCGCCGGAGGCAGACGGCCTCAATACAGACGGCGAGAAATATGCAAATAGCAACGGAGTGTCAAGCAACGAAACCCGAAACCTCGAGGGTCTGCCTTGAGGTCAGGTTAGAGGCGTCTGCCCCTACCACCTCTGCGACTGATGGACAAGAAATTTTTGAACCAGCTGAAAATCTGGTTTGGACCGGCTCGTTGACACGGATCATGAATAGGGGACAATTCCAATACGAACGGCGCAATCAATTAGACGGTGTAATTGTAGTGATGTAATTCGATGACACTAACAAAGCACAGCCACAGTAGCCGCTAGTCAAACAGTAACTGTACACCTCTAGGGATCTGACGTTACGCTAGAGACGCCAAGACCCGACTAACCAGGGTTTAGTATTGGTGTCTGCAGGTGACCTGTCGTCCAATAGAGATACGAGTTTTGCGTTTGGGATGGCGAAGGAAATCGCCTCTAGAAGGATTGATATAGCGTAGCAAGCAAAGGAACTGGGACTTGTTTCGGAACTGGGGGAGACATGAGGTCGTTCTGACGATAATGGTAATCAACGTAGTTGGGAATCCCGTCTCCAACGTAAATCAGGGAAACATTTCAAAAGGACACTAATAATTCCAGCAAGTGTAGATATAATGAGTGGTGTGTATATATATAATTAAATATACATTTCAAAACCATCAAGTGTGTCGTGTTGCTGAGCTTGGTGATAGAGGAAAGAACCGGCGGTATTCTTGTCATCTAGAAGAGGGAATTGGCGATAGAGAAACTCGCGACAATACTACGGCACTGAAACATTCGATGGTCGTATCAACTGCTGCAGTCTGTCTACTATTTCATCACCTACAGACAACACGCTTTATATCAGGACAACTCAAATTTTTGGCTGTTGCTTATATAGCAAGGTTGAAGCGATGACCATGGCATTGGCACCAAATGGTTTATGCTTCAGAATTTATTTCTCAAATCATCATCTTAAATATTTTATATATTCCCCGAATGTTCCCAGCTCCATCATAGTCTTGTTCCGCTAACCATGCAGTCAATGTATATGGCTGCTGCTCTCGATGAATCAAGAATCAATTCTCAAAGCCGCACTGATGAACTGTATCCAGGACAACAAATCGCTTGTTCCCTTACAAAATCCTGCCACCCATTTCGACAATTACAATCGCCTGTCTTCATTCTTAGAAAGTAAAGTGTCTGTATTGGCCATTTCTACTTAGTGGCCGATAGCAACACCATTGCCTCCTTCTTGCTGATGTTGTATCGGCATCAGCAATAGAAAACACTTCTGCTGCTTCTACTTCTTCTGTTGTCTCATGTGACCAACAATTTGCTATAGTTTAAGCCTACAGAGATCTCTATAGACTTACGTATGCTGGGCTTATCGAAAGATCATTGTCATCTTCTTACTGGTATTGTGCGCCCTATCGATTCTATACAATAAAATACAATACAACTAGGCATTTATTACGCGCTTTGACAAGACAAGTCTTGCACAAAAGCGCGCTGCGCTGCATTCTTAGTCATAGAGAAGGGAGAATAGGTAGGTCATCAGTTTTGTTTTGAAAAGTGCAACAGTTGAGGCTTGACGGACTGTAGTTGGGAGACTATTTCATTCTGTGGGTCCTGCGACTGAGAATGCACGGTTCCCAAACTTCTTGTTAGTATGAAGTATGATAAAGTCTCCACGCGTAGATGAACGGAGTTCTCTCAAGCTTTACTTTTCTAGCAGCTCTGTAGCATAACAATTAAGCTGTCAATTAGTTTAATTAATAATTCATCTTAAAATTAATAAATAATTTAATCAATTCCCCATACCGCTGAATAGCATCCCCCAAGGTAGTATTGGAAGCAGTGGGCGGACATGCCTGAAGAGGCCCCTGTTATAAATGCGACCTTATACTGCGCAGTCGCTATCAGAGATAATTAACTCTGCTTTCGCCACCTGGGGTTTCTACTCTGCGTTAAAAATCGCCAAAAGTCGTTCCTACTAAAATAACGGTCAATGAACAATGTTTCCAACAATACACCGATTTCTATCCTGACTTTCCTCTAAACATAAATATTATAAAAGCACTGCATGCTCACTTTGAGCGCCGTTTAAGCCTCGATTGCGACCGGAACATTACAACTGCATGTCCATCAGTATTATTGGTCAAACAGGATGACATCTGTAATGCAATTGAAAACTGAATATTCCCCGGAATCTTCCACTGTTTTTATCTAAATGAAACAATTCTTTCAATCATCGTAAAACAGGTATTAAACGAAGTTGTTTGCTATCTTAAAAATTACCCTAAGATTATTAGTTATCTGCTCGCGATTAGCCTATTTTTGTTATCTGTGATCCATTTGCCACGGGGTCCTCAAAAGGCTCAAATCTTGACCTGCTCCTAATTTTAATCTGTGTTTATAATATTTTTATACGAATTTGAGAATAATGCTATGTGTTTCGGTGTTGCGTCATCATAGTTTTTAGCCGAATTGGTCAGTCGCCTTGAGCCTCGCTCTTTCGTAGACCTATAATTCTTTTTCTGAGATGAGTTTGAACGCTAACAACACTTACGTCGCTTAGCAGTAATGATGACAGTCGCTTTGTCGCATTAATGTGATTGCGTTATTAAGGATAAGACGACCGATTCCACGACAGATGGTTATGAAGCAAAATAATGCAATAATGATTTGCCGACAAATGACAAATTGTTGACGACAAAATGGTCCACGGACAAAACGTTCACGACGAGTAAGTTCTTTTTTGCTCATTGTATTCGGTGAAAACGAAGTTGGGTTGATATTTTTGTTAATAGTGCTTGCCAATCCAGCTTCTATTTTCGCAAAAATTTGTTTAGGCAAGAATTCTTGTCAATAATCCAGCTTTCATTTCACGCGTGCATTATTTTAATCTTTAAATCACCTAATTAGGAATTATCTTTTCATCCTACTTTTATTAAAGCAAATATTATTATCATCAATCCAATTTCTATTTTTACCGAGTGCAGCTTTGGCCACACCCATCGACCAATGGGAGTGAGGTGCGCCAAAAATTGGCCAATGGGAGAGAAGTGATTCAGCATCTATTGAAATGCATAAAAAGTTATTGTAGCGTTTTGGCTGTCTTGGATTTCTGTATTTGTCTACCTGTGTGCCTGTCTCTCTGCATACTTGTCTACTGCCTACTGTTTTCTTTATGCCTGTATACCTATCTACTGCCTATTGTATACTGTAAACCTTCCTATCTGCATACTTGTCTACTGCCTACTGTCTTCTTTATGCCTGCATACCTGTCTACTGCCTATTGTCTACTGTACATGTATACTTTCCTATCTGTATACTTGTCTACTGCCTACTGTTTGCCTGCCTACTGTCTACTGCCTATCTGTAGGCCTATGCTGCATACCGTATTCTGTATACTTGCCTGCGGCCTACTTTCTCATAAATATCCGTAGTCGTAGTCAGAGCGTAGGGAGTGGTCTTGGAGAAGAGAGAAAGAGCCTTGCAGATTCGGTTAAGACCTTGCAGTCTTGGCTTAAGGAATGCACGAACAGTCGTCTTAGCATTAACCGTCAGTTATCAGTCGTCGTAGTTAGTTAGTCGTCGAAGATTCGTTGACGTATATAGATATTCGTAGCGCTGACTGTTAAAGCGTTTATTCTGCCATAGTTGTGCTCTAGTAGTAGCGACTTACAGAGTGTTTCAAGTTGGTGCTACATAAGTACCGTTTGGATATACATTAAAAAGAGATTATCGAACAGAAGTGCCTTTTCCTGCGTCGTTCAAACATTTAATGGCTTGTCCTCAGCCCACAACTGAAGCCTTACTCCGCGGATAGCAACTCGAACTACCCTTACGGTCGGGGCTGATAATCGCCATCCATGGTCAATGACGAGAGGTCCCGTTCCGTTACATTATTAAGGTCAGTATCGTATTGTATTGTAGAAGATCAGTCGACTTAGACATATAGGCAGCCTATGACCAAGCGCTCTTGTAGCGGTATGGCTGTGTTACGGCACTTTAGAAATCGTCCGTTTAATAATAATAATAATAATAATAATAACAATAATAATTATTCGCTCAATTCCCATAAACTGATATATACATTAAGATGCAGCTCATGCACGGGTCACTCTTTGCTACACAAATTGTCCCACAAATTGACGACCTTCTTCGAAGCGATTTAGAGGCAGTTCCCAGCATCACCCTATCGAACGACCAATGGCTTCAAGCATCATTACCAGTAAAGATGGGAGGATTAGGAATTCGTCGAGTGACCTCGCTGGCGCTTCCCGCCTTTTTGGCTTCCGCTGCGAGCACCCGACCACTGCAGTCCTCCATGTTAGGCAGCACCTGGTCCGACGTCGACGGACTGCTTGAGAAGATGGAACATCTGTGGTGCACCGAGAGGCAAATGATGCGTCCGGACAATGATGCAGCACACAAGCAATCAAACTGGGACAAGCCGCTAATGCAGAAGGCAGCTGCCGAGAGCTGAGCACTGCCCAAACCGACCCATACCATCAAGCGCGATGCTAGGCAGCCGCAGCACCGCATGCCGGAGACGGGTTCTTTGCCTTACCAATCACCTCATGTGGACTTCGGCTAGACGACGAAGCTGTCAGAATTGCGGTGGGTCTCCGTCTGGGGACACGCATTTGTCACACGTATGCCAATGCGGGTCACGAGTCAATGCGGAAGGAGCACACGGGCTTTCTTGTGGTCTGGAGCCAGGGCGGTTCGCCAGGCACGCAGCATTAAACGACATAATCAGCCGTAGCCTCACACCCGCTGGTTTCCCAAACACTAGGAACCCTCGGGACTCTCCAGAACGGACGGAAAACGCCCTGACGGTCTGACGCTGATCCCTTGGCGAATAGGTCAGTATATAAGTATATAGAGGTCATCCCATATCAGGGAACCTGATATTCTCTTGCTACATTGAAGGGGGCCTATACCTACGTCTTGATTGATTTCAGTTTAGAAAAACTTTGTTCTCCACTTGCTGCAGTTACAGGAATCGCTAGTAGTCTAAGATTCGCATAGCAATCGGATAACTCTTGAATTGGAGGCTCCTATGTCGTTGTATAACTTTAAAAAAAAATGTGCGGAGTAGCTACGCCTAATTTTATCTTTAACCGTATGAGAAAAAACTGTTGATACGTACCAGTTCATCAGCGCCTTCAGCGGAGATGGTTGTGCCGACAGTTGAACATGAAGCAGAAGCAAGTATTGCATGACCGTTTTGCTTTTTTGTTTAACAATTTTTTCAATGCTCATAAACTATTTATATTGGTCAAACTCTTACTCATTCTCTGTCCTTCGTTTCTGTATTCGTAGCCAGGCGGCTTTCTTAGACATTTAAATTCTCCTCAAACATTAAAATTTGTTACGTAAATTATTATTTATCAAAAGTAAAATTATATTGGTAAGTTTCTTTTTTGTGTTATTTGTCTTAAATTGATAAATATCATTTGATGACGTTCATTAGTGACGTAAATTAGCTGAATGCTTGAAAGTAGGAAGACAACGTAGGCCCTAAGGAAAAAAATAAAGTTAAAGAAAATGGGACACAGAAAAATGGTTATAACTACCATGAAATAAAAATATCACTAAAATATAAAAAGTGGACCCTTTCGGCTCCCTAAATAGTCGACTCCCCTATTTGTCGGCACCCCAACTTACCGGCGTCCTCGGGCTCCGCCCGACCTCGCCACCCCCAAAGGGCGGCTCTGATGTTAAGAGCACTAAAAGTGAATATGAAATCTGGTTTGGACACTAATGCTTTGAGTTACATTTTATGTAGTGTGTGATGAACAGTTAGGTCACTCATCATTATTGCATTGATTGCATTACGAGTTCCTTTTTACTGTCTAACAATATGACTCTGTTGTCAGGTATTTACAATGGTTCTACATCGTGTCATATTCAATGCATTTCATTTAAACTATTAATGCATAGCATTCTTTTTTAAGAACATCATGACACTTAATTTTCATTTTTCTCGCACTGTTTTTAGCACTTGATCACTTATTTGTTTAGTCCTAAGACATATTATAATAAATACCATCGAGGAAATATTAAAATTCATACATTAATGAGTTAAGTTAATTTTACATCAAAGATAGGCTACAATTTGCATGAATATAATAATGATAATAATTGCACGTCATTTGCCCAAAAGACACGATTAAAGAGGGGAGGGTCAAGTAAGTTAAGGCCCCAAATAAAAATAAGTTATGTTGTTAAGTAAAGGCTAAGGAGAGTTTGGAGTGGGTAAAATGGGATCGACAAAATGTAGATATTAAAGCACCTGTTGCTTTTATCTAAAGAGGGTTTTATAACTAAGTAAATTCTCCAAAACGAAGATGATATTATGCGCTCATTACATGTATCTAGAAGAACTTGCAATAAAGATGATTTCGCTTTTGAGTAAATGCTATCATTCTGTATTTTATCACACAATTCAATAGAAAATTTCGTAATGTCTATCTTGTCATCGCCTCTATTTTTTGACATAACAAGTCTTTAGAAGCAGAACTATTCTGTGATTTTACAGACTATGGGATCCATGTATTTAGATAAATTGATAGAGTGAATCGATGGCTGATAGCTGGTTTTCATCTTTCATCTCATAACCTGGTGCAGTCTCATCATTTTCACAATGATATTAGCCGAAACACTTACCCAACCTTCACATCAAAAGCTTATAATGATCTAGACCAAGATTTTGTTTTCTTTAACATTCCGTTTAACTAGAAGCTGGGCTGTTGAGAAGAATTTTGTCTGACTAATAGCTTGATTGATGAAGCAATGCGGTTTATAGGGAAGGGGAATGATGACAATATTTTATCTAGAGGGTGGAATGATTAAATGAACGCGAATTCAACTGGAAACTGGGTGGATGAAAGGAACACCTTTCAGGTAGAGACTGGAATGATGAAAAGATTTTAATTAGAAAGCGGATTGAAGAAAAGAATGCCGTTTTAAAGGAAGCGGGAATGATGAAAGATCGAGTCCTGCTCATATTGAAGCCTGAATAATGATTGAAATTCTGCTTAAACGTGGACTGTATTAATGTCTTACTAGAAGCTGGATTGCACGATTCCTATCATCAATCCAGCTTCCATTTAAGCATGATTCTTTTCATATCAATCCTGTGCTCAGTCGAACGTAATTCTTTTCATCGATCCAGCTTTTAGTCAACAGTATTTTATTTGATCAGTCCAGCTTCTACGTGTACAGACTTCTTTTCACCAATCCAGCTATTAGCTAAACAGATTTATATTCATCAACCAGCATATACATTTATAACACAATTCTTTTCACCAATTTAGCTTCTGATTAATCAGAATTCTTTTAATTAATCCAGCTTCTAGTTATATATAAATCTTTTCATAATTCCCGCTCCAATTAAAACTGCATTGTTTTCATCACTCCTGTTTCAAATTAAACATAATTCTTATTCATCGCTCCAGCTTCTAATTAAACAACAATCCTATAATTAATCCAGCTTTAGTTTAAGCATAATTTCTCTCAGTTCTTACGGGTTAGGCTCGAACAGCGATTTTTCATGGGTTAACAGCTGGTAGAAATATTATTAGTAATATATAAATAATCAACTAATATGGCCATAATGATGCGCTGTTTATGTGTTCTGGGTAAGTGATCAGTACGGGGAGAAACGCCCGGGGGGAAATATTCGAGGGAAATGTCCAGAGGAAATGAGCTACACCCGATTACAACAGCGTGTACGGTTCTCCTCTGCCAAGTACTTTGTGTCTATGCCACTACAAACGCTGTCTACGTGTTTCTTAGCAATAAACTACATTAACGTGATCGTAAAGGTTCCTTTATTCTTGTGGCTTTTCTGGCATTTAATATTCGATTATAAGAAATCGACTTTAGAAACGATGGCAGGGTTGCCAACAACAAGAGTGCACCAAACATCCTTTCAATTCACTTCACTTGAAGGCTTCTGGCTTTTTATTCTTTCTCAATACGCTAGGTATCGTCTGAGAATTCAATATTGTATAGCGCCTCATGTTTTCTTCCCATCTCTGCTTGCTAATATATTGAGTCTGCTACTCGCATACGTTCTGAAGACGTATCTGTTTCCCTGGGTATCTTCGCTTTACAAATATCCAAGACGCGTCATTAGTCAACGTTTCATTTGGTTATCATCTATTATTGTTCTGCACCTAAGTCATTGACTGAGTTCTTACTGATGAAGCCAGTAAAATGATCGCATTTGTGATTCTCGGTGCATTCTGTTGTAATAGAGATTGAGGATGACAATTTCATTTCTTTGGCTTTCCCTCTGTCGCTCGAAAGAAATCCCTTATAACTATCGAATTCTATCTCAAACCTGTCCTTCATTTCAAAACGAACTGAACGCAGAGTCCTGTCCCCCAACCAATTACAACATGACTTTCAACTCACATCTCAATCCACACCAGTCTGGTTTTACCAAACTCTACTCAACCGGAGTCCTACTCACTTCCCTCTACGAATAACTTGTTTCTCCAATATTTCATCAACGAGTCTCATGTTTATGCCTCTTTAATATTATTTTCTGCTGCCTTTGATACCATCGACCACAACACATATTATATTTCACAGGGTGTTTATTTGATAAGAATATACTAACACTGCTCTTCTCTGATTTCAGTCATATCTTTCTTAGACAAGAACTCGTGCAGTCAATAAGTGGCGCATCTAGTCAAAAGCATGCTCAGTTGACATACGTAGCCTTCACGCTGGTGGTACTCAATTGTTCATTATTTTCTTTCCAAGCAGCTTCCCCAACTCCATAGGTCCTCTCCTCGACCCATATGTCATCCTGGGTCACTTACAATTCCTTGTGCCTCAACCTATCCAAAACTGAATTTGTGCTAATAAGTTTCTGTGATTAACTTAAGAAAATTCCAGCTCTCTTTTTTCTCAATCTTGACTCTACACATTCACTGCAAATTCTCCTGTCCGCAATTTAGATATAATTTTTGACCAAAGCCTTAACGTTTCTGAACAGTGAACACACATAACCCAAGTGTTCCGCTCTTGCTTCCTGTATTTCTTTGACCTTAGCAGAATCTGCCCTATACTCGGCTTCAAAATTGCAACTACAATCGCTACAATAAGTTCACGCAAAATTGGACTATTGTAATCCTAGTTTGCTCAACACTAACTATCATCCAACTAAACGGCCTTGTTTGTATTCTCTCTCTCTCTCTCTCTCTCTCTCTCTCTCTCCCTCTCTCTCTCTCTCTCTCTCTCTCTCTCTCTCTCTCTCTCTCTCTCAGTCTCTCAGTCTCTCACTTTCTTTCTCACTCTCTCTCACTCCCTCGCGCGCGTTCTCTCTCTCTCTCTTTCTCTCTATCTCTTTCTGTCTGTCTGTCTGTCTCTCTCTATTTCTCTCTGTCTGTCTCTCTGTCTGTGTCACTCTCTCTCCATCCCTCTTTCTCTCGCTCTCTCTGTCTTTCCCTCTCTCTCACACTCATTTTCTCTCTCTCTCTCACTCACTCTCTGTGTGTCTCTCTCTGTCTCACACTCTCACTATCTGTATGTCTCTCTCCGTCTCACATTCTCGCTCTCTGTATGTCTCTCTCTCACTCTCTGTCTCCCTTAGTCTTCCTTTTCATTTCCAAGACTATAATATTGTTCCTAGCTGGAAGTTATAACACAATGCTTCTATTCAGCGACTGAATTGCAAAGATTTCGGTACATTTGATGTCCTAGGAAAATCCACGAAATGGAGGAATGGTCGATAGATTATACTGAGTTACAAACAATTACTTGAAGAATCTTTGTATTTAAGGCCTGTCAGCATGCCATGCAAAGCGCTGTATTGAGTAAAGTGGGCAAAGACGCTTTCGGCATTGGCTTCGATTGACATGATATTGAAATCGACCGAATGACATTTATGCATGGAATATACATAGGACAGGCTTACGTTGACTTGGCCTGAGTGCATAGGCTTGTGTGAACTAAACATGTTACCCTATTTGAAAAATTATGATTGCAGTGAGTTACAACCTTGAGAAACTGCATATAGATTTGTGTAATTAACAACATCTTTCATCCGAGGTAAATGAAGTTGAAAACAAAGGCTACGTTAGTAAGTTCATTGCAAATATTATGCCACGTAATTTCGTACAAGAAACACTGTCTTCAGGGTTTCTTGTAGTCTGCATTTTCAAAATAATACGTAAACATCTGCCTTGAACAAAATGTAGTGAACGCATTATTCATGAGTAGAAAGTTCACAAAAAATTGATGATGTGATATCGTGAATTGTCGATTAGACATTTCGACGATAGACAATGAAAAGACGACCAATTTCATTAACATCCATATAAACTAATTTATAAATGAGACATTTTAAGTGCCTCTGGATCGAATCAGTATACATTATAAAGCAATTATAGGCGATCTGATTTTAAATGTCCAATTAGGTCATTTACGGCTAACGTCAGTTTAATAAAACAGAAACATAATAATGGCGGTTTCTAATCAGTGTCATCACATATTCTAACCCTAACGACTAGGAGCAATTCTATAAGTTTAGTCTTTTGTGATTATAATGTATGCGGATTCATTTTAGTTGTTTCATTAATTAGCTGAATTCTGTACTTTTTCGGTTCCTCCATCATCATTGCCTGTCATCCAACATCATCTGTCTCATAGTCTATCAGTCGCCCTTCGAGCTTTCCATTCGAAGGGCTTAAATCTCACTTTCTCAAGAACTTTTACCCAGATTTACCCTATCGTCCACCTTCCAAATCCCGTTCAAAGTGACAGCCGCCTTAACAGCAACTCTGTCTCCCCATACTTCCCTTTGGACATCCACTCTTACTCGAAGCAGCGTTCGTGAATAAGCTGATGCCCTGTGTTTTGGCTTTCAAGTGGCGCTTTTGAAGTTTGGAGATAACGATTACAATGTCATTGCGTGTCATTAATTCAAGCTTGAAAGAAATATATCCCAGTAAGGTTGACTGGTCCTTCTTGCGCTAGGCGAATGCGTTTGTTAAAATGAGATGTACAGCCAAATGGACGCATGGTTGCAAGGCGTCCATTCGACTCCTGTAATAATTTGTAATCATTCGTTCATTCTGTGCTTGTAACCATACTGCGGCGTGTCAATCTGAAATTAAATGAATACAATTATTATTATTACTAGAACCGAAGAACCTGTTGAAGCAAAGCGTAAGCTTTTGAAACTTGACTGCCTTGAAAAATTCTTCCAATAGTGAACGCAACTGCTAATGATGGTGACGTGGGGAAAGCTGAATTGCAGTGCATTTCTAACATTTAAGAGAAATGATGCTAGTAAATGCGCTAGATTGCATAGGCTAGTGTGATATTTACACTCATAGATCTTGTTTGTAAATTATCCCATAACCAGTTATTAGCTTTCGGTGTGGGTAGTATAGGCAACATTGATAACACTGATAATGACACACAGTAACAAGCTCTTTAAACACAAGTCTATGTTTTTACATGTTGATGAGGTCCAGAGGTGCAACAAGGTTTTGAAAAGTGGGGGGGCAT
The DNA here is from genome assembly GCA_959347315.1 of Bimastos eiseni. Taxonomy (NCBI): domain Eukaryota; kingdom Metazoa; phylum Annelida; class Clitellata; order Crassiclitellata; family Lumbricidae; genus Bimastos; species Bimastos eiseni. Next base: position 24,911,214 of record OY365819.1, read on the forward strand.
AGTTTAAATAATATTGCGCGAGGCGGAAAAAATTGTTTTTGCCCCCACTTTTTGAATTTTTGCCCCTCCCCAGAAATTTTAAAAACGGAGGAGGGGCACAAAAAATCTTAACAAAAGTCATCTTAAAAAGCCGTTGGAGAAACATAGAAAAGAACCGGTTTGGGGGGCACATAACACTAAAACTGGGTGACCGGTGCCCCTGCCCCCGCTTGTTACACCCCTGATGAGGTCCTTTGGATTGCATTCACGAAGAACCATTATGTCTAACATTTAGGCTGGTTGTTTTTGCACATTGATTAAATTAATATAATTGTTGAATCTGTAGAATCGGTTGAAGATGAGTCATCCATTCACGCTAGAGTACATGGAAGAAGACCAAACGTCGTCAAATCATATCGATGGAGATATAAAGAAACCAAAAGGAAATCAAGAAGAATCGGTAGCGCGAAAACGTCAGATGGAGCCAAGACAAAGTGCCAAATATCGCCCCGGTCATTCGCTCGAGAAGGGATGTCAGATTAATGAAGTTGAAGTAAGTCCAGAGGTTGATATAGAGGTGTTAGCAGAGGAGGTGAATATAACCATCACTGACATATATATATATATATGTCACTGACACTTATATATATATATATCAGTGTTGGCAAGAGACCAAAACCTCGAGACCAAGACCGAGACCAAGACCGAGAGGTCCAAGACCAAGACCGATGCTCTTTATTATAAACAATTAAATTTATTAAGACGCTAAAACGGAATACCACACTTAAAACATTAATTTTATTACTGAAGAATACTAATCTTAATAATGGTCCAGAAACAGTTTTACCGGCCAGACTGAAATTTTGCGGGTTTGGCCTGAGAATATCGCACTATGAATTACTTACAGTTTACAATAGGAAAATACTTTAAGACAAGAACAGTAACGTTCCGTTTGAATGATGTAGACCTACTGGTACTGGGATTTGTAGGTTAATGGTGGCTATACGTTGCCGACCCCATAATTATTAGATTGCTCCAAAACCTTGAAATTTCTGAAAGCAATTTTTGAAATGTCTGGTTCCGTTGCAAATGCATTTTTTGTCCAGAGTAACAAATATATATATATATATATAAATGGCCAACACGTAATAAATCGATAACAATCGCGTATGTAGGGCCTAAATACCGGTGTCTCTAATCGAAATTAACCGACAAATATCACAGAAATTGCTCTGATACACGGCAAATGACCAAGAATGCTAACCTAAGACGGAGACCAATCCCAAGAGCGTTCTTTTAAGTCCAAGACCAAGACCGACGCATTCGAGACCAAGACCAAGACTGCAGTTTTTCGGTCTCGAGACCGTATCGAGACCAAAACCGGGGTCTTGAGACCACATCCCTGATATAAATATATATATATATATCAGACTATGTTTGATATGACTGTGTATAACGAACATTGGTAAGGCACAGTTTAGGTTGGCAGTCATTTTCTTGCCAATATCATGCTTAATAAGTTTGAAATAGAAGCTGGACTGATGAAAAGAATCCTATCGTAAATCTATGCTGGATGAATTAATTGAGCATTGTTTAATCAGAAGTTGGACTGATGAAAAGAGTTATTCTTAATTAGGAGATGGAGTGATGAAAAGAATTGTGTAATAAGAATCTGGAATGATTTGAACAATTATGTTTGGTAAGAAGCTGCATTGTTGAAAAGAATTATGCTTAAGTAAAAGTGGGAGCGATGAGATATTCCGCTTCAATGGAAGTTGGGTCGATGGACGTTTTCTGTGCGGACGGAAATTGAATTGATGAGAGAAGGCAGGATCGATGAAAATAATCGTGTTTAAGTAAAAATGGATTGATGCAAACAATTGTGCTGAAATGGAAGCTGGGTTGCTGGAAAGAATTGTGCTCATATGGAAGCTGGATTGATAAAATAATCATGATTAAGGCGAAGCCGGATTGATGAAAAGAATCATGTTTGTTTATAAAGGTGATTAATGAAATAAATGGTGGTGGAGATCGATCAGAGAATTCTGCTTTAGTAGAAGCGAGATGGATGTTAAGAATCATGCCTAAGTAGACCTGGATTGATGCAAAGAATTGCGGTTAATTGGAAGCTGTTATTTGTGTCCTTGAGAAGAGAGGTGCTAAAGCAGAAGCTATATTTACAAAAAGAATCACGCTGAAATGGAAACTAGATCGTTTAAAGGATTTATGCTTCAAAAGACGCTTGATTGATGTAGATATTTATTCTACTTAATCCGGTTTCCACTTGTGCAGAACTCATCCAATTTATCCAGCTTTTATTGGACCAAATAGTGCCTTTTATTAATCCGATTTCTATTTAAGGTAGAATGATTTTCACGGGTAAAAGTTTTGAATTAGTTGGGCGAATAATAGTCTTTGGATCGTGAACCTCTTGACTGTGAACCATTTGGGGTGAGCCATCTGCCGTGAGCCATTTGTCGTCAACCATTTCTCGTGAGCCATTGTCTTGAACTCATTTATCGGTGAACCAAAATGTCGGTGAACCATTCGAAACGACACACGATGAAAATTGTCCTGAGGAAGTTATTATTACTGAAAGTTATATGCAAGTTTTATGAAAAGAATGCCCTTTGAATAGAGGCGTAAATGATCGATGAAAAAATTCTGCTATATCGAAAGCGGGAATGATGAAAAGATGTATTTCCTATATTGGGATTTGTAGTGATGCAATGAATTCCGCTTTAAGGGACACTTGCACTGGTAAAGAAAGCCCATACCTCAGAGAGAAACCATTTGAGGCAAAGGATCGAGCCTGAGCCATAGCTGTTCTAGTTCGTGGAACCAAGAGATCAAGTCTATTTGTAACGAGCGAAGTGAACGGAGGAAAGAAGCTGATTGAAGCCGAAGTATTACGTCAACCAGGTATCTTGGAGAAAGACCCACTAAGCCGTGACGATTATAATTATAATTTTAAATTGCATGCGGGTATGGAGAGGGAGTCAGTGAAGTTCATAAAACATAAAGATAGAGATGTGAGAGAAACGGGGAAACCAAGCTATCAGTCAAACAGCTGTCTTTAGTACATACTGGAGAGGAGAGAGACGCACCTTTGGAAGACCAATGAGAAGGAAATTGCAGTAGTCAATGCTAGAACATATAAAAGCATGAACCAAAGGAGTAAAGGTGGAGGAGGAGACAGAACGACGAATGACCCGGAGGCGACTTAGATGATTGAGTGAGATAAAATATGTTCAACAAAAGTAAGTGAACTATCATGGGTAACACCCAGATCACGAACACTTAACAAGAAACACAAGACTTGAAACCCTTCAGTGAGGAGAAAGAAATCAAGCCTCTGACGTTGCTCAAGAGTACCAAACTATAGATAAATTGAATTTTAGAACCATTAAGGGAGAGGCGATTAGATGACAGCCAGGAGTGAAGAAGGTTAGCTAGAGATGGAAGACTCTCAAGTAATAGCAACTAGGATGATGGCGGACCATTATCAAATGCTTGTTCACCATCATCTAAGAGATGGCCAGCAATCATCACAGGTCTGGAAAAGAGATCGGGGTCAGCCGTATAATTATTGGATAAACATGAGAGTTTTTGTTGGCAAAGGCGTATTCTCAACTGAAATGCAATAGATACTGTTCCATTAACTCGGTTAGAAGTTAAAGATGATGTTAACTGACTTAACTTTAAACATCTTGAGGGCTAACATACATTGCATACAGTATAACGTTGCTCTCGTTGTCTGTCGTAATAAATTGCCTGCAAAGAGATTGGAAGATAAGCAAATAAAATGAAACATTCCTACTCTTGCCTATGGGATAATAAAGGCACGTTGGGGCGGTTGGATCAGGTTATGTGCCTTCTCCTCAATATTTGTTTTAAGTAATGGATCAGACGGAAGAAAATATTCAGAGGACATGTTCTAGAGGGAATTGTAGCGGGGAATGTTGGGAGGAATTGTCCCTGTGGAGGAATGTCCAGAGAGAATGTCCGGAGTGTGTGGTTGTATCATACCTAAATCATATTTCTGATTAGGATTTGACCAAAAGTTGTAGAATCCTCCACTGTAGTTGCACATTTTATGCGCACTATTTCGCCCAATACCATTTTGTCCGTACCATTTTATCCATACCATTTTGTCCTAATGCCACTTTGTCCAGTACCATTTTGTTCAGTACCATTTTGTCTGGCAAGCATCTGCTGCCAGCTGGATTCACCTTTCAGCAAGACAACGCACCATCGCATACTGTTAGCCTTGCACAAGATTGGGTCAAGGTCAATTGCCTGGTTTCATTTAGAAGGACCAAAGGCCCCTTGGCTCTCCAGATTTAGACCCGCTAGATGATCACGTGCGGGAAGTCATGCTTGAGAAATACCACACTCTGCGATCAAAATTTAAAACGATGAGGGCGAGCGGTAAAGCAAGGGGTTTTTGCGCCCGGGGACAAACTACAGAATTGGCGCCCCTTCGAGGCTGCCCAAAAATGACGTCACGCGTCGATGTATGACGAGAGGAGGGTCGACGAAATGTGACGTCACATCATCAAACAAAACATACAAATTCGCAATTATATTAAAAACTTTTGCTCAATGTAACAAGTTCCGCTTAATTGACAACAACTGTTTACCACAATTTTGCAACAATAATTGTGATTATTGATTTGTAATTTTGAATTGTTGACTTTTACACACGGTGTCAATATTGTGGTTTTGGAAGTGAGGCAACCATTCTGTTATACACAAGCAGGAATCAATTATTTGACTAGAACACATCAAGCCAGAGTGAGTCGCTGCACGTCCGCAACGTGAACTAATGGTGGTAAACGTAAATGAAGTAGATGGAGAGAGTGCAGTTTGGATAGGAGAAGAAGAACTGTATCTGAAAATTATGAATGGAATATCCATTGAAGAGGATGATGAGATCAAAGCCCTCCATATTTACTCCATGAAAGAGCATTTTGCTTTTTCGTGGGAGAATGGAGAAGCATAAAATTTGGATTGTTTCAAGTTTTTATTTTCAAGCATTTTCTACGCATCTTGTGGAATGCACAATGAATGTAATAATTCTGCTTTCTCCATTTACCATCGTTCGACGATATAGTTTTATAGTTTTTTATAGTTACAATTACCTTATTTGAAAATTATAAGAAACTATGCATATACATGTAACATTCTGTACATCTTTTTTCAGGGAGTGCAGAGTTTTGTGACGTCATATTTAAGGGGTTATGACGTTTGTCACGACTTGTGACGAATGGAGGGGGTCAAACTTGGTCAACAATTGTGTGATGTCATTCATGGACGGCTTTTTCTAATTCATTTCAAATTTTTTAAATATTATATTCAAAGGCTATTCATACATGACTGTCGTAGGCAGTATAAAAAAATTATTTTTCTTTATTTAACTGTCGCAAATTGGTCAATAAAGTTATCACGTTATGTTTTCTCCAATGTTTCTCGTTCCATGCTAAGAAAAGCAAGATCACCGAGACGATCTTGTCTTTTTGAAGACCGCAATAATTCAAAGAAATTAGCTTCAATTTGCTTAGGGACCGCTCACAGCATGCAATTGAAATAGCAATTGTTAGAAAATTTGCAGTGAAATGCGTTAATTTGGAAATGTGTAATGAGTATTATGACGCCCCTTACAGACTCTTATTGATCACTGATCAGTGTGCCCCGAGGGCGCCAAAATCATACTTGACAACCTGTTTATATTCAGGATATTTGGGGGCGGCGCAAAAATTTAATCTTACTAACTTAGTTGGGATAAATAAATTTGCATAAAATAAACAAAATAAAATTTTTTAATCCTCATTTTGGCGCTCCTCCAACTTGGCGCCCGGGGACAGATTTCCCCCTACTCCTAGCTACGCCGCTGATGAGGGCGCATAGACGCGGATATCGGAAGATTTGCCTCAGTTGTATTGTATTGAATAGGAACCCATCAACAAGGCCATCAAAAACGTTTCAGAGAGACTCGGAGCACGTGTGGCAACTGGTGGTGGACACATTGAAAACAGTTTGTGAAACACTTTGAAGTTTGTACCTAGACTCGGCAAAATGCCAAAACTTGTGTGCTATAGGACAATCGAACTGGTCGGCGGTGTGAATAAAACATGTATGACTTTCAGCATTGTATTATATTATTTATAAATGTATGTGTTTCGAAATTTACATAGTACATGAATCATATGCGCTTCCAGAGCGGAAGACCGAGAGCAAACATGGTCTTGTGGCGGTGAAAAGGATCATTTGGCCCACCAGCTAGTAAGGAGTAACGATAGATGGAACTGGATCTACTGTATGACGTAGGGCCAATGAATGCAAGGGTTTGAGTTTTAGTCGTAGCTTGCAGGTCAAAGCGATCGTGCTGGTCAAGTGAGCATAGCGGCGATGAGAAGAGAAATAGGACGCCAGGCAGATGAGATCACGCGGTGACCGAACAATTCAAGAGGTGGATGAATTTGTAAGTGTATTTATACCAGATATCGGCATGTAGTAACTGTCATTTATGAAATATTCAGAATGGTAGCGAAATAAAAAGTCATTCTTCATATTATCCATCACATGTCTGGTTATTTTAGAGTCATGGTCAGCATATTGGGAACGTGTCGCCTTCTAACTAGAGTAGTCCTCCACTGTAGAGAAAGCTAGAGAATATTACAAAATTGTCTTAAACCAGACATGTGCTAGATCAGAGGTGGGCAACCTACGGCCCGCGGGCCGCATGCGGCCCATGGAGACGTTTAATGCAGCCCGCGAGACCTGCCAGCTCGATTACTATTTTTTTAAATGTACACAATTGTTTGTAAAATTCTTAGCAAATTTATAATCCCGGTGTCAAAATTTCAAAAATTATAACATTATCAGTTAATTACTATTCATAATATTAAGAAATATTAAGAGCATCACAGCAAATATAAAAAAATTACGATGTATATTTTCGTAGTTGGAGTGAATTTTCTAGCACGTCAACTGCACCTTGTCATCTAGTCACTTCCTGAAAATTTTGATATATTGTCTGCTGCATGATTTCAAGTTTGGATAGTTTACTGGTTAGACTATTTGAATTTAATTAATATTAAGAAAGTAATTTAATTTAAAATAAAAGAGAAAAATTGATGATGAGTGTAGGACATTCAACAAAGACTGGACAGCGAAGTTTTTTTTCATTGATATTAAAACTAATGATGTGTGCTTAATATGTCGGGAGTCGGTGGCCGTTTTCAAAGAATACAATCTCAACCGACATTTTGAGACGAGGCCTGGAAATCTCCGAGTGAATTTAAGTGAAACCAAATTACAGTGCAAAGCTGATGACTTGGTGAGAAATATAAAGCAGGAAAAAACAATTTTTGCCAAGCCGATCAAGAAGCGTCAACAAAGGCCAGTTTAGTTATTGCACACAGGATCGTGAAAAGCAATAAACCGTTTCTGAAGGGGGAATTCGTAAAGGATTGCATACTTGATATTTCCGAAATTATCTGCCCGGAAAGTAGGTATAAGTTTGAAAATATTTCCTCGTTGCGAAGAACAGTGGCTTGGCGCATTGATGATATATATAGGAGGATCTCTCGGACCAGTTGTTAAATAAAATTAAAACATTCAAATGATTTTCTTTAGCACTGGATGAAAGCACTGACATACGAGACACAACACAGTTGCTTATCTTTATCACATGGATTGATGCAAATTTGGATTCTATACTACGTATTTCAACAAGTACTTTGACTCCAAATTATGAAAAACTATAGCTAAAAACTGTGTGCAATTTCAGAAATCTCATTAAATATTGTGTAAGTAGACCTATGCAAGCCTATTGTAACTAAATAACAACCACAATCAGACTTACTAACTAACACCGTCTGGTTTCGGTTATTTTTACTAATATTAGGCCTTCGGTCAATATGTCATTATAATTATTTTGAATTTGTTAAAAATGTGTTAAATTTATAGTCTTTCCTCTATAGATTCTTCAAGCGGCCCTCCGAAAAAAAATTTTCATGCGGCTCTCGGACAGAAAAGATTGCCCACCCCTGTGCTAGGTAATATAGAGAATACCGATATCTCGTCTAAGTACACTTACAAACTCATCCGGCGCCGAATTGTCCGTCGCCGAATTGTCCGGCGCCGAGCTGTCCTGCGCCAAATTGTCCTTGAACAGGTCACTCATATGCTTTGTTGATTGGCCAGTACACATGCGACCGATATAATAATGTAAGATACTTGAGTTTAACCAGAGCAATGGACAAGCAAGATCTTATCCTGAATGATGCATTTGCTGCTATCTGTCATCTTCACCAGCGTGACCTTCGAGCAGGCTTTGAATAGGTCATCCTCTGATCTTTTACTGGCCTAGGAAGTCTGCATCACGAAAATGGTTCTCTTAATAAAGTCGTTCGCAATTGGAATGGCTAGTATTCGCAGATCGTTTTATTGAAGGATGAAGCCGTCCCTTTCATTCATGTGCAAACGTCACAGATGAAATTATCTCAAGGCTACTTCATATGTTACCTGGTCGATGAGTGGTCATCCTCACCTGGTCAATGAGTGGTCATCCGTGATGAATCCTCCTCAATGCAGCATACCATCTGTAACGTGCTACTCCTTCACATCTGCAACTCTCCTACCTATCGCCCGAAGCCGAATGTCTTATTCTCACGTTACCTATAACTCTTACATTTAGTTGTCTTCAATAACCACCTTTTGTAAGCATAAAAGCATGCATTCTCCAAAAAAGATTAATGCGAATTATATATGGATCTAGTTTTTCTATCCCATTTGCAATTTTGTTTAGTCGGTTCGAAGTCATAAAAATTGATAAAATAAAAAAATCCTAGTTGCCATCTACATATGTGAATTTTAAGCTAATCCGTTCGATGAAAGCCATAAAGATTGTGTTATGTTATTATTTAATGCATGCTCAAATTTCTCAATGCTCACATAATTATATGAATACGTGTTGTACATATGTGTTCACGGCTATAATCAGTTTCACATCCCTACATGTTTTTCTTATTACATTCATGATTTCTGACTTCTATTAACCACTCACTGAGTAGCTATCAGTCGATTACGGACCAAAGCGAAGCACTAATTAGATAATTTTCCAGAAGATAAATCATCGGCCAAGAGAAGACAAAGAAGCAGTTTATGATGGAAGAATAGATGCTAGGAAATGCATTTTAAATTGAGAACGAAATGAGAACGACTGAACACAGCGAACAGATAAAGGTAGAGAGAGACGAAAATACAGATAGAGATGGAGGTATAGAGAGACAGAGACAGAGACAGAGAGACAGAGAGAGACAGACAGAGACAGACAGAGAGACAGATAGAGAGAGAGAGGGAGAGGGAGAGAGAGAAAGAGTAAGCGAGAGAGAGAGAGAGCGAGAGAGAGAGACGTAGGGAGAAAGAGAAAGGTAAGCATATAGAGGTAGAGAGGTGGAGATAAATACAGATAGAGACGAAGGGAAGAGGGAGGGAGAGAAAGAGAAGAGTGAATAGTAGACAGATAGAGGTAAAGGTAGATAGAAAAAGAGAGAGAATGAAAGGGATGGAGAGAGGAAGGGAGGTAGGGAAGGTCGGATTGAGGACGTAGAGAGGAGGAGGAGGAGGGAAGAGTGGAGGGAGGAAGGGAGTGGGTAAGAGAGAAGAGTAGACACATGTGAGGTAGAGAGAGAGAGACAGAGACAGAGACAGACAGACAGAGACAGAAAGAGAGAATGAGAGAGGGAGCATGGGAGGGAGGGAGAGTGAAGAGTAGACATAGAGAGAGAGAGAGAGAGAGAGAGAGAGAGAGAGAGAGAGAGAGGAGTTCATTTTAAATTGCTCAATGCTCGTCCTGTGTTCAGACTGCTTCTTCTATCTCTGAGTTTTCCAGTCATTTCGTCCATATTCTGCCGTATGAAAAGTTTTAATTGCATGCGATAGAATAATGATTTCGCGTCTTTGTCAGTTCACCTGCAAATGTGAAACATTGTGACCTTTTAAGTTATCTGTTTAGAACTATTTATTAGGTGATAGACAAAAGTAGTTCGATCAATTCGTTTGTAAGTAAGTAAGTAAGAAGTGAGTAAGAAAGAATAGTCTTTGTTAGACTACCAGCAAGCGCACGGGAGCTTACATAATGTAAAAACAATAGTATCAGATTTAAACAAAGTCAAAGAACATTCTCGCATTGAAAGTACTTCTGACAAATATACCAACGCCAACAGAAATTGCAAATGGACAAAATGTGTCAGCAATAGGATTCTAACATCTAGTCTTTTAGTCTCATATACAAGGAAATCTGGATAACGCCGTTCAATGTGTGTCTAAAAAATATAAGTTTCATGTGTGTAGTGTAATTTAATATTCTATATTAGACTACCAGCAAATGCATAATAGCTTACAATTTCAAACAAAGTCAAATAACAATCGCATGGTGAAAGATCTCTTTTCAAAGGTATCAACTCTAGTTAGGATGAGGTCATGTGGCCTGGGTCGCATGTTGTAAGGGGTGATCTTACGAGGGGGAGCAGGTTATGAAGGACGTGTCATGGATTCAACAGAGCTGAGCGGAAGAGAGCAAGGTCAGCGTTAGAGCAGTGCTATTCAAAAGAAGAAGCATTAACAGGAAGGAAGTCAGCGCGGGTCAGTTTTTTGGATTGTCGGGCCATACAGCAAATTTGGTCAATGTGTGCCTCAAAACCAACTCTATCAGACATGGTCACACCCATGACGTCAGCATTGAATTAATAGATGCTTAATAAACTGCGCCGCGATGACCCTACACGAAAATGTATTGAAGGGTTCTACGTCTTTTAATCGCCCGTCAATTGATCTCCCGCCAGTTGATCCCCGTCAGTTGATCTCCCGTCAATTGATGCCCTAGTCAATTGATCCCTTCGTCAATTGATCCCCTGCCTATTGAACCCAGCCCAGTTGATGCAACATTCATATTCCACTTGCGACCTTCTCCATTTATTAAAAGAACAACGTAAAAGATAACGAAATGTTAAAATGATAAAGAAATACACAAGCGTAATTGATGATTAGTTTATCAGCATGAAGTCCTAAGCATAAGCTTCTATGCATGGGATAATTAAACCATTGCTCTGAGATATAAAAAATCTCGTAGCGGCCGTTAGCGGTTACAGTGCGGAGTGACACGAGGCCTTGGTATTAATTTGTTATTAATAATGTTATTTTGCAAATCTGTAAAATCAATGTGTTGTTTACTAACAGTATCAGCCACAAGTCTGTGACACGCAGGTTAGAGATTTGAGGGGATCAATTGACGAATGAATCAATTGACTAGGGGACTAATAGACGAGGGTCAACTGACGGGGATCAACTGACGGGGATCAACTGACGGGGATCAACTGACGTGGTACCAATTGACGGGGGATCAATTGACGCGATGCCGTATTGAAGCTACTTTAGTTTGAAAATTAATCTTGAAGGTGTTGCTCAAGAAGAATGATTCCATGGAGATAAGAGCAGCTCTAAGCCACTGCAACTGTCTACTCGCGTATTAAAATAAGAAAAAATAGTCGTCGTCGTCATAATCATCGTTGTCATCATAAACGTCATCAGTGGTTTGGTCCTCTCTCGTTTGAGGGTCTTTCGTTATGTAACTGGGTGCCAATCGTGTATGATCATTACAGATTGTATCCTATGATGTGCACTAGTAAGAAATAATTTAAAGTATCCAGGTCAGGCAGTCAACAAGAAGGTCTTCCTTTAAAGAAATAAGTTTAAAAGGTCAAACTTCATGCCGCAAAAAGTATTGTGCAGCGGAATTCAATATCCACTGCAGTTATTTTAAAACGTTGCACTTCTGCGGAGTCAAATCGAATGGGGTAACAAAGGTGAAGCTGAAATTTGACAGAAATGTCAATCAAATAACCGATCTACTGCATATGGCAAACAAATTCCATTATTTATCGCGCAGTTGTCCTCAAAATGCCTGCAATATGCAATTCCTTTCTGTCATACATGTCTCAAATTTCAACAAATTTCTCACTTTCCTGCGCTAATCTCTAATAACGTTTGCGTAAATGAAATAATGCCCAGACTTGACTTGAAAGAAAGTAGCTAAGTGTCAAATTTTAAATTAACAGCTAAACTTATTTCAGTCTTCATTGGAGAAGTACATGTATGCAACACTGACAACTGAAAATGGAACAAAATAAAGTTAATTGAAGTGGATTTTAGAAAGCAGGTTCACTGCAATCAGTCATTTGACGCAAACAACGACATTGAGGAAGCTCACAATTGTATTCTGGCATGTCAGGCGCCTAATAACATTGGATATATGTTTTACAGCGGATTTGAGACATAGCATACACTTATAAAATAAGTCTATAGTTTCGCGTGTTGACTTAGATCCCCTTTGGAAAACGCATTCTCATACATCTAGCCTGCGATTTTTCGTTCAATGCATTCAAGAAATGAAGTTCTTTGTTGAATCTGTAGAAACAAGAAAAGATGAGTCATCCATTCACGCTCGAGAACATGGAGGAAGGTGAAACGTTGTCAAATGAGAACATTGGTGATTTTGAAAAACCAAAAGCAAACCAGGAGGGGTCGGTGGCGCAAAATATTCAAATGAAGTCAAGACAAAGTACAAAGGTTGGCGCTAATGATTCTGTCATTGATCTTGATGAAGTTGCAGAAAGTCCAGTTGGTGACATGGAACTGATAAACGAGGAAATGAATATAACGGAGAAAAGAAGATGGAGTCTGTTCAAGATCCTGCGAGTGGTCTTGAGACATCGGATTGAAACTTTTGCACACGAAGTATCCATTGTGGGTCTAACCTACTTGTTTAAACCATCAAACCACAAGATTGGCTCCATTATCCGAAAAGTCATGTGGACATTGCTTCTCCTCTTCGGAACAGGTTTCATGTTTTTTCAGATTTATGACCGCACGTATTATTTTCTGACATATCCAACCATCGTCAAATATCAAGTGGCTTACAACCGATCTCTGAACTTTCCCGCGGTTACCATCTGTTCCGAAGTTGCATTCAGCAAGAGTGCTGTACTTTCATTAGGTAGCTAAATCAAGTTATCAAGTTTTATCTATTTTTCTAAACTTTCTCAACCAATTTCAATTAAGCGCAATTTCTTTTGCGTGTTTACTTCTATTGCCATAATTACAACCTCTAGTTACATCACTACTAGTACCACTAATACTCATTCTTCTTATGATTCGTCTTTATCTGCTAATGAGTTTTCATTTTGTATCTAAGTATTAAATTATGTTAAATGTAATTATTTATTTAATTTATTTATTATAGTTTATTAAACGTTCGGGCAACCCGCAGCAAGCTACATTCCACAAAACATAAGTAAATGCACAGTAAACAAAATAAGGAAAGATAAATGTTAAATACTTAGAGAGCTACATTTTTAGAAATATTAAAGAACTATAGTTCATAACGACTGAACAATATCCTTGACACAAAATATGTAACGTCCCTGATAGGAAGAAGGAAGGGACGTGGTCTAGACTGTAAATGTGCCTAGTAATTGACGGAAAGTACTGTCTGAGACATGGGCATCAGCACTGATCGCAGCCCAAAAATGAAGGCATCAGCAGCTTATGTCACCGGTTAATTAGTGCCGACGTGGGAGGGACGTAGATGGAAGAATTCGAGACGTCCTCGATCAGCAGCTGAGGTCAGGCCCCACCAAGTCGCAGACACATTCAGAAGATGGAAGATTGTGGTTGCACCAGTGACTATGGACAGGGCATCATTATAAATGTTTATACTTGTCCAAAAAGATCTCAATGCACATACAGCGGATTTGTTACATTATTATTATTTTATTATTATTATTGTAATGATCATTTTTATTCGTGAACCAACGGGCAAGGTACAGACTGATTAGTTCGTTATTAAATACGTTAGAGTCAATCAGTTTCCTGTCTCACTATAGTACCATTCAGTGCCTGAGATGCCCAGAACTGACACAGAATTTTTGATCTGGAGTGCGACAAACACACGCTGAAGGAGATGACTGGTCTCGCGCTGGTCGCCTGTTGCTGCTGTGCATTATTATTATTATTATTATTATTATTATTATTATTATTATTATTATTATTATTATTATTATTCACAAGAGCATAAAAATTTATGCACCACAGTGCTGACAGTCGATTTAGAGAACCAACCAGTCAAAAGGGACCAGTGCAAAACTAATTAAATCTATATCAGTACATAACTGATAAGATCAATTATTATTATTATTGTTATTATTATTATTATGTCACATATAGTGTTATTCATCATTGACATTGCCAACGGATCTGTCATCAGGCCATCTGGGTTGCCGCTTGTCAGTGGATTGTAATCTTGACATAGTGCCCTGAAAAGCCACCGCATTAAAATGTTGGATCAATGCCGACAAGTTCTGGAAAAGAAAGTTTGTCTCACGGGTGTCACCGGTAGTTGTCGAAAGTCGGCGTCCAGTCTCAGACAGAAAGGCGAGGCCCTCACTATTGAGAGGACCGAAGGTTTCTATAGCTATTGGAACAAAAGTGTATTTCTTCTCTAGTTCAGAATATTTTGTGTGTTTCCTTGTGGCTGCTATCTCCGCCGCTCCTCCAGCTGTGGAAGCTGTCTCGGTTATATAAGAAGCGGCCACTGTGTCCACCACCGTCGCGCCCCAAAGTAAGGCCCGCCCCCCACTTCACGGTATCAGGGTCTGCCCGTCCGGACTCTCTCCATCTAATCTGGAAAGACAGGTGTGCGGCTCGTCGTCGGAGCAGAGGCTTCGGTAAGTTGAAGCCAGGTAGACATCGCCGAGTCGCATGCCGAGTCCGATTTCACCGCTACTGATTCTAAGATGAGGGACTGGATCTGGAGAGTGCCCGCGGCTGAAGCCAAAAAGGCGGGAAGTGCCAGCGAGGACGCCCTCCTAATTCCCAGTCCTCCCATCCTGATCGGGTGAGTGGCCTGACCCCATTGGTCATCGGTCATCGAAATGTTGAAGATTCGCTCGATCCCTCCTCGCAGCAGATCGCCGTAAGCCCACAGACGCGGGTGGTCGTGGCAAGGGGTGCATATCAATAAATGCATGAGTTTCGACGAGCCGATCGAATGTCTAAGGATCAGCAGAGCGTCTTGTCTAGCGATTAGTTGCAAGCTGTCTAGAACAATTC
This sequence comes from Bimastos eiseni, assembly GCA_959347315.1. Classification (NCBI taxonomy): domain Eukaryota; kingdom Metazoa; phylum Annelida; class Clitellata; order Crassiclitellata; family Lumbricidae; genus Bimastos; species Bimastos eiseni. The sequence goes on from OY365819.1 coordinate 24,926,370, forward strand.
CGAGGTTGGCCACACAGGTGTCGAGGGCTGAAAGAGGGCATCCGTCGGGGAGAGCGAAACCCCTAGAAGCACGGCCGATGATGCATTGACTCGGGCGAACTGTCCTAGGAAGCCTTGACTAACGTCGTTGATATGGGCGTCGAAAGATATGAGTTCGCATTTTTTGCGGTTGAGCGCGTGGCCAAGTTACAGACATCCCTCTTCGATCGAATTAACATCCGCTTCCACCACCTTAGGATCTCCGCCCAAGGTGAGGTCGTCGAGGTATCCAAAGGCCAATGGTGAAAGCAGGTGATTAAGGGTCGGCTGTACCAGTAAGCAGAAAAGTAGAGGTCCCAAGGGATCGCCCTGTTGCGAACCTTCTTGCGATTGTATCGTGAATATCCCGAATTTCAGAGATGTCGCCTCGGCGTAGGCAACATGGCAATATGCGGATAAATTAGGAATGAGTTCATCCCCTGATGTGAGCATGAAATTTCGGTGCAAGCTATTGAAAGCGTTCGAGATGTCAAGCTTCACCATTATTGAATTCATGTCCATGCTGGTCAGGAATCGTCTAGCGGCGTGGGTTGCCGCCTCGCATCCTTCGGGAACGCCAACCCCCAGTTGTTTAGGGGTTAGGTGCGGAGTGACACGTGGGACGGCGTATGCGTTGGCGCATTTAGATGCGAGTCGACGCCACAGGTATCCAATGGGTATTGGCCTTAGACCACCACAGCTTTTACGGAGGGCGAAAAGAGTGCCTCCGAATAAGATAGGCCGTACCTCTTGAGGGCAGATGCCGGCCAGTAGTAAATTGATAAGAGCAGTCGTCGCTCTCAGCATAATAATATTATGCTATTAGGACATAAATAATAATAATAATAATAATTATTATTATTATATTATTATTTTTATTATTATTATTATCTCTCTCTCACTGGATGCAATGTCACGTGGATTAGTTATCTCTTATTATTATTATTATTATTATTATCGTTATTATTACCTTCTGTCAAACATGTATAAAGGCCTGTTATAATATGTGCATAAATAATTCTTAAAATGATTAAACAATTCTCATTTGCTTGTTAATTCATGTGTGCAGATATTTATCATAGTATGCATCTTGCTGAATTTTGTCCCTATTGCCTCCGCAATAATGTCATATTTGAAGGCTGACAATCTGCTTTGAAAGTTTATGATGAGTTTGAAGTTTGGTTGAAATTTTTCAGGTTCGATAACACAGAACTTAGCTTCAGTCCGTTATCCGCCTATTTTTCAAATCCAATATCGCGACATCTACCAATCGTTAAACTTTTCGAAGTTTGACTTCGATTGGGAGTTCTTTTACAATTACATCACTTCTAAATTGAAGGATATGATACTCGAGGTAAGACCAAAAAATACATTACTAACTCGATTTGCAAACCATTGATCACAGGTTTTTTATCAATAGTCATGTGATAAAGATTCCGGTTGCCCTCTTAGTCAAATCTCATTGTTACATTAATATATTGGTTTAAGTTAGGACGGGTGATATAACAGATCATTGCATGATTGTCATCGCATAGGCCTACATAATATATTGGTGATGTCAGTTAAAATTGTCCTACTAAGACTATTTATGTCGTCGCCTAGGCCTAATTGATTGCAAGTGAGCATTCGACAGCATATTATGGCGTCAAGGAATGTTGTCGAGTGTTATGCGCCATTCAGATAAACTCACCAGGCCTGTTAAACATACGGTTACCATAAATGCTCAGATGAAAAAGAGGCCATACAAAATGTTCATCAGATCCGGTTACCTGTTCCTAGGGCTATTCCAATGTTAAGACAAATGTTGTACAAAAGTAAAGTAAAGTCAAACTCCATAAACTATTGCTCATGTTGTGAATCGTTTCAATTATAGGACCTAAAGTTTATTGAGTGAGTGTTCAGGGCACATTACATTACACTGACTGAACACAGAAAAAAAAAGTGACCAACTTACAAAACGGTAGTGACATTACATTCCGAGTCATTATCACCAGAATAAAACAATTTCGCTGCTTTTTGAACCCGGTGCTACGAAAATTTGAAAAAAATAGTTTTATGAAGTTTTCCCGCGAACACTCTAGACATGCTTCAGCGTTTCGACGTGCGTCAGTACAACCTCATTGGCAACCGAGATTGACCTATGTCAAGCATTTATCCTCCCAGTCATAACGACCTGCACGAAAACCTGGATATTGAGCTTACTTTGTGTCTGTAAATAAAACTTTCGTTTCGGCCTTTTAAAACTCATTTAAAAAAATTAAATTTGAGAAATAAAATATTTATCAATTTTCATACACTCGCGTTATTATTGATCAGCACTTTTGTTGTACCCGTGTCTGATGCCAAATGCATCAAATGCACATCGCGATCCGATCAATTCCAGGAGGTCAGTCCGGTTAGACCGAGAAACAGCCAGAGTAGGCTATGCCAACTGAAAGAGGAATGCTTGGAGTCGAGATCGAAACGAAGAAGGAGACTAAGCAGAACGAACAGACCCGAGGAGGGATCGAGTTCCAGAACCTCGGTCCAGCAACAGAGAAAGCTCACGAGCAGTCTTAGTCAGCAGAACAGCTAAAGAAAGACTGCGTTGAGTTACCTTTATTTGAAATTCTTTAAATTTGATATCGCCCTTCTTCCAAAATCGTTTGCTCAGAAGTGCCCACACAGGCCTCGACGGCACAATTGCAATTGCAGGTGTTCTGCAGAGCAGTTGTGCGCGAAGGATTGCTCAAGGTCCCTACACAGTGATTGTAGCCTCGGACGAGGGTCGAACCCGCACACTCAGCGCACACTGAATGTTACGGGCTGACCGCTCTAACCGATCGGCCACCGTGCAACATACTAGTGTAAAACATGAAACCTTAACTAGGACATGCCAAGTCAAACAAAATAATAATTATTATTCCTTCTGTTCAAACATCAATGAGCGTAGCTGTAGTTAAAATAATGGTTTGGGATACTGCGAACTTACGAAGGACGTAGGTATTGAGTTATTTAAAATATTATGATCAGGGCTGTAAATTTTTTGCGATCATCGCGGGATTCGCAAAATTCGCGAATTTCGGCTACTACCGCGAATTTTAAGGTATTGCCGTGAATGCCGCGAATTTGACAGTTTTTTCGTGCTGCTTGTGTTTTTTGTGTGGTAAAGGCAAATGTTGTAAACATTAGTTAAGACTTCGTGTGCGGAAACATTCGGTGGCTAGAGGAAGACGTTCAGTTTAAGCCCTAACCGGGTTTCAGATGATCGGCGAGCGGCGATCTACCATTTTGCAAAACATGCACTGTGCCTGTCGAATTTAATCGGAGGGCAGTTGCACTATATAAGCACTCGAATATGCGCTGTGCACAAGCGCAAAGCACAGAATGTCGAGAGTGGAAAAGCGGAAGGGGACAAATTGTAACCTGCTCTTTCAGCGGTGTTTCAAAGAAGACATCGCAGCAACAACACCCGACATTATTGGCATAAATGGTCGCTGATTACATTGACTTATTTACTGTGTTACACATTTGACCGCGAATACGCCGCGAATTCTGTGTTTTTGGCCGCGGGTTTACCGCGAGTTTTTCACTTTTCAATAGCGAAAAATTTACAGCTCTAATTAGGCCTATGATGTGACTATTAGGCCCTATAGCCGATCTCGAGTCGAAATAGACTCTACCCGGAGGAAAGCCTATTTCAAAGGGGTTTGAAATAAACTCGCCCCACCAGAGACTCTGTTTCGTAAATATAGTGTATGAGGGAGAATCTTTTCTGAAACATATCCGACAGGAGGAGAATCTGTTGCGAAATAGAGTCTCCGGGGAGACTTGGGCTGGGGGGACTCTGTCACGTGACACCGACGAGAAATTATGGAGGACCAAATTGTGAAAGACCAAACACAGATTGTGTTTGGTCCATCTCGTAATTGAAATTCAGCTCAAGTGCAGATTATTATTTCAGTGTTCGTTTGGGACTGTACCTTGCAATTTGAGTGACACCGATGAAGTAAAGGTGGCGGCTGTGGACAATTGCCTATCACTCTACGCAGGTAGACCTACACAAGTCAATTCATCAAAAATTGTAACGAAATAAAGATCCACAGATAATATTTCACTAAACTTTATTACAATATTATCTTAATTACGTTGATCGGTTATTTCTTCTATTGATTGTATGTACATCATCGTAGTCATCATCATTATCGTCATCGTCATCATCATCAAAATCAACATCATTATCATCATCGTCATCATCCTCATCATCATGATCATCATAATCGTCGTCGTCATCATCATTATCATCGTCATCATCCATGGATTGAAGCCCGTCGGTGTCCACAAGACATTTGACCATTCTTCTCCTCCGTCTTGGGCTAGCTGTAATGGGCTGTGTATATCGGCTCAACGTCAATCTTCTATGTTATCCAATCATTCTCTACAGAGTTTCTCTCTTCTTTCCGTTGCCTCTATAAATCCTGTCAGTACACTCTTTATTTTCTCTTGTTGTCCATTCTGCATATGTGCCCTAATAGTTCAAATTTTCGTTTCAGTTTGGTTTGCTTCATATTCTCTTTGATGTTAAATCTTCTTCTTACTTCAATGTTTGTTACTCTTTGTGTCCAGTTCAGTTGCAATATCCTTCTGTAACATTACATCTCAAACGCTTGTATAATTCTTTTGTTCATTTTCACTGTCGTCCAGGTTTAACAGGCACTAAATAGCCTACTAATGTTTTCAATATCCTCAGTTTGGCATTGTATCTCATTGTATTACTCCTTTCCCTTCAGCAATTCCTATCTTCATGTCCATCGTGCAGTTGTTGTCCGAAATCGTTAAGCTCCCCAGGTATGCGAATTTTTCAACATTTTCAATTACTTCGTCTCCCATTGTACTTTTCTATGTTTTTTTTAAACAGCAGTGTTTTTATGTCTCCTATATTAATTTTCAGACTGGCCTTATCCATCTAACAAACAAACAATTCCTTGTAATGCTTCACCGCTCTGTTCTTATATTGGATCAATGTGTCTGCAAATTTTAAGTAATTATTCATCTCTCCATGTACTGATTATTCCGTTGCCATTTATACTCTTTTCAGGCAGCCTATAAATTATGTAGGTGACTTTAGATCTCTCTGTTTTGTGCCTTTACTGATTTTAGTTTATAACCTAGTCCTACTGCCGCTCTGCACTGTTCACCCGCATTGAGTAATGTAGTGTAATGGAGCACTTATATAGCGCCACTCGAATCAGAGGCGCTTACGACTCAGCACAAAAGAGAAAAAAGGAAAGTCTTCAAGCGTTTCCTGAAGGCAGCAGGGGAGAGAGAGAGAGCAGCTCCTTCCGAAGAGGAAAGGGGAGGCTGTTCCAGCTGGTGGGACCCATGTAGGCAACGCTCCTGGATTGGGCCGTGGCAGAGCCCATACGGGGAACTGTACCAACTGTTGTCCAATTCCATATGATTGTAGCGTTGCCCATGTGGTGTTCAGTTGGACTCAATCGAACGCTCTTTGGAAATCCACAAAGCAGTTGCAAATACACCTATTATTGCTCTTTTCCTTATCTGCATTTGTCTAAACGTCCAAGGACAGTGCTCAGGATTATTTTTCATAAATCCATCTGTTCATATGTTGTTTGATTCTGTTTGTTGGCAGCCTATTTTCATCAGTACTTTCTCCATAAAATGGTGAAAGCACTATGAAAGCCGTATCATGACTAATCAGAGCAATGGTTCTATAATTCTTGCATTCCATCATATCTCCTTTTTGTATGATTACTAGAATGGATTTTCCATATTTTGTTACATAATTTGGCTTTTCTTTTTGATGCTCCTCGATTCCAGCTGTATTATTTCTCCTAGTATTCCATCCTCAACTGGACTTTAATTTTTTCAGCTGTTGGTTGCGGTTTGCACTTCCCAATACAGAATCTCTGCTGCTTGTATCATAATCTTATTTAAGACTTCTACCTTTCGTTAGAGGTTTTAAATTAGATTAAAGTCATATGGTACGTTTCTTACATTGATCGACCCGAACACGTGTAAGCCTGATAAAAAAAGCTGTCGGGATATTTGATTGATACATGTATGTGATGTCAGAAGGGTATGCGTATGTTTCATCACCGGATGATTGGACATATGTAGGACGTGGTTTTGACTCCGTTGTTGATACAATATTGGTTCTCTGTATATAGTCCAAAGGTTCGATTGTCCAAAGGCTCGATAGTCCGAAGATTGCATGGTGTTCTATCGATAGGTGATAAGATTGCGGTTTTAATGGAAGCTGGGTTGATGAAAAGGTCTATGTTTGGCTAGAAGCTTGATTGCACCATTCCCTTCATTCATCCAACTTCCACTGAGGCATGAATCCTTTCGTATCAATCCAGCTGCCAGTTTTACACATTCTTTTCATTAATTAATCCAGCTCGTAGTTAACTAATGTTGAAGTATAGAACCTTCGGACTATTGAACCCTCAGACTATAGAATCTTCGGATTATCGAGCGGACATTAAAATACAAACGAACGCTGCATGGTATAGTGCAGAATAGTTATTATCTCTTTTTCACTGAGTTCGGTTGTTGTTAAAGATCATTGATGTTTTCTAATGTATAATACATTTTCATGGCCAATAAAGTGTTATGGTGAATTGAAGGTACAAAGAATCATGTTACGACTCAACCTGGAGCCAAGTATGGACTACGTCTTGTTCTGTGGGTCAATCAGTCTGATTCTTTTGTTGTCCAGTCTCCAAGTGTTGGATTCAGGGTTGGACTCTCATTGTTTCCGTGTTATATAATTGAATAGGATGAAAATTTAGTTTTTGGCCGATATGAGAGAATACGGTCAATGTATCGGTTCAGAGATTTGGTTGAATCCAAAAATGGAAGTAGTTATAAACCGCGCTAACTGGAACAATTGACCATAACATAGCTCAAAATCACCCACCTAATAGGTTACAAAACGTATTTTTAACCTATAGCCAGGTTAAAAATAACCAATTCCTACACAAACCTAAACACCTATGTCAAACATCAAACAACAGACTAAGAAAACCGCCAGGAAATTTCCAATAGTTTCGATGTTGAGCCACAATTCATGCACAGACCAAAGCCCCTGGTCAAAACGTCCACCAATAGGTCAAAAGTCACGGGAATTTCCAATAGTTTCGATGATGAGCCATCACGCGGCCACCAAGTCTTCATTATCAACCCAGGAATTAAATGACTCAGGATGACCCAACCATTTCACCAGCGACTTGTTTCCCCGTTTCCTGATAACTTTTTCTATTCTAAATATTTCTTGAGTAGTCTTCTGTAGCTCCTGTTCGTAAAATGAGCCCTGCATTTCCTCACCATTATAATCAGTGACCTTATAAGTTGGTGGATCCGTGTATTGAATCTTTGAAATTGTGAAGATCTCTTCCGCCCATCTCGGTGTAAAACCTTTTTCAAAGATGTTCTTCTTCTTCGTTATTCTAACTTTATCACCGATCGAAAACCTGGGTATAATAGGTTCCGCGATCTCATCACTGTATAAGTTCATCCATACAGCCTTTTCATTCATTTTCAAACCAGCTTTAGAGGGTGTCATTTTAATGGAAGAATGCCTAGTTTCATTATAATTACTAACCATTTCATCCAACACATCGATATATCTTGTAGTTGAATTATTTGTAAAATGCTTAAACATTTTTTCACGCATTGTTCTATTCCAACGCTCAACAACGCACGACTTTTCTTCGTTCTCCGTAGAATACAACTCGACTAATTTCTTAAAGTCTTTATTATAAAATTTTTTACCTTTATATACCCAAACCTAGCCTGATCTTCTACCGCTCTCGATTATTTTCACGAAGCCACTGGCCGTAGATTTTCCACTCTTATCATTTAATGGCGCGATCCAACCGTACTTGGAAAACACATCTATTACGGTTAGTAAGTATTTCACACCATCGTTATCTTTAGCAAAAACCTGCATATCGACTAAATCGGCAGCCCATATTTCTTCTATACCACCAACGTACACTTTCCTCTTCCTAAAACGCCTTACTACGGGCTTATGTAACTCATCCGCAAGTTGGTCGGTCCATTGTATTTTTAGACTTTTTTAAAACTTCACCCGGGATTAGCTTTGGTAGATAATATAGGTTCGACAAGACTTCTTTCTATACGCTCTCGTCGGCTAGGATTAGGAATATTATTCAACTCGTTAACGATCACTCTATCGACGACATTCCTAGAAGCTGTATCGGAGTGCTGGCCGTTAGCTAAATCGTGATGATATGCAGCGTTGTAGACTCTATTGACGGGCTTCGACCAATCCTTAGGAGTTCCATCGGAATTCAACCTCAAATCAAATCTAGTGCCAGGACCAGTAAACGAATATCCCGGCAAGTGCATCTCACCAGGATATTTAGCCCATGGCAGTTTAATACCGCCGGTAAGCGAATTTAAAGATCCAACTAAATCACCACCTTTAGAAGACTTCACGAATTGTGTCTTTGTCTTTCCACATATATCACATGTGCCTCTAAGCATTGACCTTCCGTTCTTAGTCACAACATTTTGAATATTTTTAGTTTCAGTACGAGTTTTACACTTTACGCAATACATCCATTTTAAATACAAATAGATATATTTTAAGTGAAAGTCAAAGATTTATCGTGGAATGACGCATTATCTAAGAGATTCAATAATCCTCTTTTACCTAGAAGTATAGGAGGGTTAATCGTAGGAAAGTCCGGATGCGGTAAGACGACTTTATTGTTGAACCTACTTCTAAGACCTGGATGGCTAGACTACGACAATCTGCAAGTATTCGGAAGATCTCTCTTTCAACCAGAGTATAAAATACTCAAGCAAGCATTTGAAGAAAAATTACCGAAAGAATCCATCATCGGGCAATTGAATTGGCAAGACGAGACCATGAAACTAAATGTTCCGCCGGCCTTAGTAGTTGAGGCAATGCAAACACTTGTATAAAAAATCTGATATCTGCTGCAAGTTTTTCGAATCATCAGAAGACGTGCCAGACCCGAGAGACTTGAACTGTGACAAGAAGAACCTGATGATTTTCGATGATTTACAGTTCGAAAAGCAAAACAAATGTGAGACCTACTACATCCGGGGAAGGCATAGTAACGTTGATTGCTTCTACCTCGCTCAAACCTATTTCAAACTACCTAGACAGACGATCAGAGAGAATGCAAACTGTATCTGCTTGTTTCCTCAAGACCAGAAAAATATTAATCACATTTACCACGATCACGTAAGTACAGACATGTCTAAGGATGAGTTAATGAGACTATGTGAAACAGCCTGGAAGCAACCTCATGGATTTGTAGTGACAGATCAGACTAGTAATAAGAATAATGGCAAGTATAGATGCGGTTTCGACGAATTTTACATTCCATTATAAATAAATCTCCTTTGTAAAAGCGATTCCATTATAAAAAATCTTTTATATTATAAAAAATGGAATCACTTTTTCAAAAGATTGCAGACAACACCGAAAGGATCGCTCGTTACACAGAGCCAAAGTCATCGTTTTACATATTATTGAGTGAAAAGAGTTCGCGGATAAGGACCCGATTCAATCCGTTGATTCAGTTCGATAAAGGTAAAAAGTACGAGATGGCTCTTGTCAATCTGGAAACATATATTTAATTCCCAAACATCGACGCGACTAACAACAACTTTTCGTATTCGTCGAGTGGTGGAGGTATGTGGGTTACTATAACCATTCCCGAAGGTTGTTATGAAATTACAGACATTAACGAATACGTCCAGAGAATCATGAAAGAAAACGAGCATTATGATATGGTTAACGAAGAATACAATATTAAGACAGAAGCAAACAGCAATACGTTGAAGACTGTTGTAAATATAGCGGAGAATTACATGGTTGATTTTTGGGCGTTGAACTCTAGCGGAAAAGTCCTCGGTTTCGTCAGGCGACGTTATTCAGCAGGGTACCAGAAATCGGAGAATATAGTAGACATGATGAGTGTCAGTAATCTGAGAGTAATGAGCGATATCATCGGGGCTTCCTATAGCAACAGAACGACTGATAGTATAATTTATTCCTTTATCCCGAATGTAGGGCCCGGCTATAAGATTATCGAAACGCCTAGGAATTTGATCTATCTTCCAATCACCCTATCCACGATTTCGACGATGAAAACGTCTCTTACAGACCAAAATTGCCAACTAATTAATCTACGAGGTGAGCTTTTGGCGCTGAGGTTTCATAAAAGAGAGGCTTAAAAGTTTTTATAGTTTTATATAAAACACAACTGTCAAAGTTAATATTTCGGAAGGACAAAAAGACAAAATCAAAAGATCTCTACAAGCGGGAACCGGCGTTAGCATTGGATTAAAGCACAACGAATTAAATAGAACCCACGTTTTAGCTCTTGCACAGCGCAGGTTACCAAGTTAGCTAAGGCGTATCAGGGTGGAAAAGGCGCGACTATAAAAATGAGTAAAACGCAATTGATACATGATGCCAAATCGAAGGCGGCTTTATCGGCGCCATTTTACCGTGTCTAGCAACTGCGGACAAATTTCTGCTATCGAGCGTGTTACCGAGCTTAGCAACGGGTGCATTAACAGGAATAGGTGCAGCGACTGGATCAAAAGTCATAGACAAAGTCACCGGATCGGGTGGTGCAATATATCTCGATAGTCGAGGTAAAAACTACAAGATAGTGTAACAAGGACATGGTATTTACCTGAAGCCGTGGCAAGATTCTGGACTTGATGGTGTGGGAGAAGGTCTGTATCTGAAAACAGGTTCTGGATTCGTAAACGGCGAAGGACTTATCCTTGGACCAGATTCACCGTTTAAAAACATTCCACTTCTCGGATTGTTAATATAATTTTTTTCTTATCTTAGCTTAAATTAAAAGTAATTCCATTATAAAATGTTTCATTATCCGAGTCACAAAATGGAGTGGACGAAACCCAAAACTGAAATATTTACGAGAATACAGCCGAGATCCGTCACGTGGAAGGCGTGTGAAGGTATGTGGGATGTCAAGTATAGGCCGCAAAGACAAATAGGTGGTTTAAGATGGGAGTTTTTTGCCCAAGAAGCAATAACTATTCATTCTCATGAGACGGTTATTTTACCTTTAGGCTTAGGTGTTTGAATGACGAAAGGATCGTGTAAAGTTTCGCTCCATCCGGAATTGATAGAAGCGGGTTGCCGCCTGCTTATGCGATACCGGTACAGGAGTCACGGAAGAAATTTTACTCGATATTAAGAATTTTAGAGATCTTGGAACTGTCACCGTGAGCGAAGGAGACTCGCTATGTTATGTGAATTACGAATAAAATTGAATTCTATTTAAAAATTATTCTTTTATATTATAAAATGGAATTGAACAATGCAAACACTTATCGCCTTCAGAAAATATCTGAAATTCAACAGGAAATCTTACGAGAACGCGAAAAGAAAGAAATAATCTGTAAAAAATATCAAAAGAGTGTTAAAGTAGTCGATGCGTTGGGAGGTTTGTTTGCCCTTACATCTTCTGGACTCGGTGTATTAGGCGTTACTTTTCTAAGTGCCGTCGTAGCCGCACCAGCTGCAACAGTCGTGGTAGCTTTTCCGCTGTAGCTGGAGCATTGTGTTTGATAGGAAACCAAATCCGCCGAATATTATCGGCATGAATATTAGCGGCATGAAAAACATGCAAAGATCAGGACTATAGCCGAAGGGAAACTCAATTCGATCCGCGACCTTGTTTCGAAAGCTTTAGATGATAATAATATCTCAGACTTGGAATATTCTGTCAATCTAAGTGAATTCGAGAAATTTAATGAAATGAAGGAAGAAGTTAGAAGTAAAAGCAATGCCAACATAGATGAAGCGACGAAACAATCGTTCATTAGGGAAGAGGCATTCAAGAACGTATTTAACACAAAGTGAACGTAAATATACGTTTTATGTTTTATGTGTTACGCTTTATGTTTTATGTTTTACGTTTAAATATTATGTTTCCAAGTTAAAAATGTCGTTTCTAAAAATCAAAGACCCAACCAAACGTGATTTTATCTTTGAGAACTTTCTCAAGACGAAGCAAAATATCAGACAAAAGCGTACAAACCGATAATCGACTCGCAGTTTGGAATAACCAAAGAATTAGGTACTATAAAAGAGAACTCTATGGCGACAACTGCCGCGCTTCGAGCATTGCCAGCAGCGATATCGACATCGTTGAAAGCGATTCAATTCCCACAATATCCCTCAATAGAAGTGTTTGAGGACGATCCCGTTTCAGATATTAGAATTTTGGAATTAGGTGACATAGCAATAAAATATTTAAAAGAATACGCTAGAAACAAGAAGTCGACGGATACGACCTTCGGAATATACTCTAAAGATGGTCGATTTCACATCTGGACTACCCAATCACGATCGAAGGTGATGATATAACTAGCGGAGGTGTTACCTATAAGGGAACTCCGGGACTTTCGGAGTTATTGGCAAGGGCAAAACAAGACAAGACGATTTACGACATAAACGATCTCAAAGACTTGAGTGAGATTTTGACTGTGACAAACGCAATCCGTCAACTTGAGAATCCGACCAAATCCAAGTCGTCTAGAAGCGAAAAATATATGGAAATCATTAAGCCGATATGGGAAGGGAGGTTCTCAACGGGCGAAGGAGTCGTAGTTGTTCCGCAAGATCCTAATGCGCTAGTGGATATGTTAACTCTTCGATTCGCTAGCTTCAGAGCGGGAAATACAGGATTAAGAAACGAGATAGTCGGTATCTGCGACGACTTACTTCGAAAAAATGCGATAAATGCGTTAGAGTATAAAAATTTAATGATACAATTATAAAATGATTGTCGTAACTAAGAGAAGATTTAGTAAAAGATACGTCGTAGGAGGCGCTGGAACATTTGATACGATATCAGGATTTTTCAAAAGAATGTTATCTTCGAATGCGGCGAGACAGGTAGCAACAACCGCATGAAGTGCTGGGACAGACGCTGCAACGGAGATTGGAAAAAAGGCCATCGATGTTGGTAAGACCGTTGCTATCAATGCTGGAAAACGATTAGTGGATAAAGCGGCGGCAAAGATGTTTAACCCACCACCGCCGCAATCAGCCGTACTCAGCCAACAGAGCAAGGACGCGTTAAAGAGTTTAATATCCTGCGATGGAAATACGAATATAAATAATTTACTCTCCGGTAACGGCGGCGCCGTGGATCGACACGATCCAAGACCTGGTGCGTGGATCTGGAATGAAGTTTGCTTAAAATAAAATCTTGTTATCTTAAAAAATGCAGTCAGATATTCTAAGATTTACTGAAAATATTATTATAGATGAGGGCGTTGAAAGATACGAATGGCACGAGTACGAACCAGAGGGCGGGACGAATCTTAACACCTCTGGGGAAATTCGTATAAATATCCAACTTCAAGATCTTTTCAGCCATCCCTCCGAGTCATACCTGCTATTCGAAGGTAGATTTGCTAAAGCAGGTAGAACAGATTACGCTAATGCCGATGCTGCGGCTATTGCCAACAACGGGCTCATGCATCTTTTCAGCCAAATATCATAATCCCTGTCGAATCAAGACATCGAAAGCGTGTTTCATCCGGGACAAGCCACAACTATGCTAGGGTTGCTGAAATATCCCAACGACTTCGCGCTCGCATAAGGACTTAACCAATTATGGACAAAAGACACGGCCGCGACTGCTGTTATAGCCGACAACTCTGGATTCGCGATCAGACAGGCGTATCTCATTTAGAAACCAACTGCCAAGGGCACATTTAGCTTCATCGTGCCTCTAAAGCACATTTTGGATTCTGTGAAGATTATGATAAGATTATTTGTAGTATGAAGCAGACTTTGACGCTCGTTCGCAAATCCGACGACGCCGCCGTCTTCAGGTTGGCCGCCGCAGCGGCTGGCAAAGTCAACATCAATAAAATTTCGTGGTTTGTGCCGCATGTGATTCCGTCCGACATGGAAAGAGTGCGGCTCCATAATACGATGGAATCAAAAGCAACTCTACCAGTAGCCTATCGAGCTCATCAATGTGATACCATAGTGGTTACTCAATCTACCACATTCAGTTGGCGACTTAGCGTATAGACATCACCGGAAAAACCGAGGTATATTATCGTTGGATTTCAAACGAATCGACGCGCTAATCAAGAAGCTAGTCTATCAATTTTCGATCATTGCGATATCAAGAACATGTATGTGATGATGAACCAGGATAGATACCCGGCAGTCGATTACTACCTATCATTCCCGAATCAGCAGTTTTCGAGAGCATACAGGGATGCGGCGACCTTTAGCGAAAATTTCTATGGAATGGACTAACTCGTGACTCAGAGCAACATCTCGCCCGCTGATTACAAAGATTTACATCCGCTATTTGTTTCGATGTGAGTACGCAATCCGAGCGGTTATAGTCATCTGTCGTAGATATCCAGATCAAGGCTACTTTCAATGCTGCGGTGCCTCTTGAAACGGAAGCTTATGCAGTTGTCATTTCAGATAAATTGCTAAACTTCCAATCAGACGGTCAGAAGATGAGCGTTGTATATTAAAGAAAATATTTTCTATTATAAAATAACATGAAACTCTCACAACTGAAATTGCTAATGAAGGAACACAGTATAAAAGGCGCAAGATTTATGAACAAGCCGGATAGCCGGATGGGTATGGGATACCCGTCGAGAACGGTGTTTTACCGGAATTAGAACTGCCAGAAGGGAAGGTGCCGGTGAAGTTGAAAAAGGAAGTACTACCCAGAAACGAATATCTAAAAACGATTCGTAATAATCCGAAAAAAAGCGATAAAAAAAGCGTTGAAATCTTTGACAGAGGTAGGAACGAAACCATATGGCACTTACCCATCGTTGTATAAGGCAAGTATGGCGTTTAAAACCGGCACGAACACGATACAAGATAACAACGGTAAAGTGTGGAGAAATAGATACGAGATCCGTGTGTTGACATAAAGTTTTATCCTGGGTAATAAAAATGGGAACTCGTAAATTTATAGATTTCGAAACTTTGGAAGAAGACGT
This sequence comes from Bimastos eiseni, assembly GCA_959347315.1. Taxonomy (NCBI): domain Eukaryota; kingdom Metazoa; phylum Annelida; class Clitellata; order Crassiclitellata; family Lumbricidae; genus Bimastos; species Bimastos eiseni. The sequence goes on from OY365819.1 coordinate 24,941,436, forward strand.
AGTTTACACAGCTAAAATGATGCAATATCTGTACGGTACAGTAGGCTATTTCTACCTGATTACGGTAATTTCCTCGGATGAGACGGAATACTACATGAGCGTATTCGAGGGGTCGTGGGATACGCCCATTCACGACATGCTGGAAACGGACAAGACATTTACTTTTACAAAAACGAGGATAGAAAGGGAACCGGGTTACAGCACGTCGTATATCGTGGTATCTGGAGATAACGAAGTTGTTGATCTTGTGGTTTAAATTTTCAATGATGTTTCTCATTGAAAATCTTAGTCATCACACACGAATAAATGCATCACGCTTAATCCTGGCTTCCCAGGTTCAGCCTGGAGGCAAACTAGCATATAGGTCTGATATTTTCCAACCGAATCGATTAAGAATTCTTGGTAAGTATTTCCTAAATAAATGTTATTAAGCGACGTGTAAATAACAATCTCTTGTTCTTCATAATTGTATGCGATTATTCTCCAGTCGGAAATCCTTTCGTTATTTTTTTCTCCCCCTCAAGCCGATCTTCCAGATTATTATTGCGGTTGGACACTTGATAGATATCCACGTTTCCATGGTTGCGCTTATCTCAGACACCCATTCTCCTTCACTTTTGAATGCATGAAAGGCTTTGTTATGCGGAGATGAAGCACTGGCGGTCGCTTGAAAACCATAATTACTAGTGTCCGAAGTTAATCTCGGCACATAACCGACGTAACATTTTCTTCCTCGTGTGAGATCGGCCAGCGTTGGTTTCCACTGTAGCATACAGACGGCGGCTGTATCAGCACCAGAACTCGTGGATATAATATGAAATCTCCAATACGCGTAGTTAGACGAAGCGGGAAATGTAAACTCCTTCAAATACATAAAACAGAGGGCATTCGTTTGAGGGGCTAGAATATCTGTAAATACTATTCAAGCGTTACTAGCTTGAACCTTCCAACGAACAATATATTCGTTATCAGAACGGCCAGCGATGATGTAAAATCCCGACATTGATAGAGGAATGGGATCCTTCATCTGTATCCAAACATTTACGGTTGTTTCGGAGACCCAAATGTCGGGGTAGTGAAAAGCGCTTCGAAAAGCCCTCCATGGACCGAATTCATGGCCAAGCACACTGCGAAAACTGCTACCACTAGCTTCGTAAGTTAAACCGTTTATTATCGTTGTATCAGAAGTCATGGTAGGTGCTGCAGTCACGTATAGTCCTGAGTTATCAGTGGTAATATTATTCGATATCGCTTGGTTGACTAAGGTTTCGACTTGGCCAAAGCTCGCAGTCTGGCTAGCTAAGACTGGCGGATGAATGTCAGTCGGTAGACCTTTTATCATATTACCATTCATATTTGAATCACCATCCATATCGTTCGTTCCATTTCGTTTTAGAAATGTATTATTCGCTTGAGATAGAGTAACACCTCCAGAAACTATTCTTTGAGTTGATCCAGTATCAGTTCGTCCAAATTTATCAACAGGCATCTTTTATATATATATTATTATTATTTAATACAATTCGTTTACGACTTCTTGAAATCTACAACCATCGTTGATCGTCTTCTTCAACACATACAAACATAAATGACCGCAAAACACTTGGCCGTCTGGTTGTATTGGTTCGCTGTTGTAGAATAGCGGTCTTTGTAGAAAATTTATCGCTTCAGTAGGAGGAGGAAGTCCGTAGCTGTCGAAATAAATTTTATCATTGGCGCGCTTGATCCAACACGTCCAATGTGTTTCTTTACCGCCAGAATCGTCTAGATTAAGGATGCCACATTCGTTCGCTCTCGGCCTCTTCGGCAACTCGTCTCTTCGAAAAACTCCTCTGAAATTATTTATATTTAGTTTCCTCGCCGCTTCGATTAGATCAACGTTCGACAAAGCAATATTAGGTAGCGTTACGCCTTCGACATCGATTTGTTTAACACTCATTTTATATTAGAGAATAATGTCCATATGCTAAAGTGTGGATTCCATCTTGCTGAATCACTCGTTTGTCGTCATCTGCTGTGAAGGCTACCTTGTTTATTTCCTCGCCGTAGACATCGTGAAGATGCGATCGAATAACAATCATCTTTCTCGATTGTTCTCTCTTGGTGAATAAGCAGTCTTTGTAGTCTTCTACTTCTTCTGAGTAATTGATTTCTCAGCGACATTCTTCATGACACCTTTACTTTTCTTGTGGTCTACTCCAGCCATCTTGTACGAATACAGTTTCGATCTTAAACCAACAAACTCTTCGATCTGTCTACCAGCTGCCTCATCTTTGAACGTGCCAATGACCTTTTTGTTGATGCCAGTTTGTATACCAGAGGGATGGTCTTTAGGCTAGTCGCTAGTCTCAAACCTACTTCTAATGTTGGGTGCTATGTCGGCGTAGAAGTCTTCGGTCTTAATTTCATAGGCTAAAGAATCCGTAACTGTAAAAAGTAACTTTGCTCTATCTTCACACTTTTTTTGATGTAATTAAAATGAAAATCATACATTATAGTCTTACTCAAGTCTAAAATACACATACCAAGATATATAGGCTTGTTGTAACATAGCTTCGTCCGTTTCATGTGAATAGTGATTAGGTTTTCATTAAAAAAAAGTTCGAGTATCGTAACTCGTTCTCGCTGCAAGCTTGAGGGCTTGCTTCTCGGTGCAAACCAATTCTATGTCTACACGATTCTCAATATTCTCTGACGTCTTACCAAACACAATATTGTTCATTAGTTTGAAAAAGTCTTTATCGAAATCGTGGCTCTGGTCCTCAGATTAGTATTTAGATATATATGCTTTTTCAGCCAGGCACTTTCTTCAAATTTAATTTCGCGATGAATTTTCATTATCTTCAAACCAAAACTTTCATACTGCTTTAAATTTTCGTAATGGACTATATACTTTACTTTATTACACAGGTTTGGAATGAGTTTTGACACAACCGATCCTTCGAATTTAGCACTCTCTGGAGCAAGAGGATAGTCGTTGTGAAGATCGTGCAATTCTCTAGGATATTCCAAATCGACTTCCAATATACACACGTTCCTCTCCAATCATTTGGCTCATCGTTGCTCATCCACTGGAACCCATGAGTTGGTAGATTTTCACACATACTGCATCCGTACAGGTTGTTTGCGTCTAAATAGGTTATAAATGTTGAAGGCTTGCTATCGTCAAAAGCTTCTCCCATATACTTATTGTTTGCGTATCCATAACGGTGCGAAATGGTGCTAACACCTCCCCTTATCCCATGCATAACCATTAGTATCATATCATAGTCACTCAACAACTCCAACTGTACTCCAGTCAACTTTAATTTCAACGTCCCAAGCAAGACCTGGCGAAGTATAATACCAAGCGAGATCTATGCCATAGTTCTCACTGCATACATCTCTAAAATTCTCAAATACATCAACAAGCAGGAGAACATCAGTCACATTATATAAATCGTGGTATTCTCTCAACGTCTTGAATCCGAATTCTTTCCATACCATCTGTGCATGGTTGTAGTCTTCGTCACTAATACCTGAGTCGTTAAGTATTGAATAGAATGCTGACTTTTGTGGTAGTTCTGTCGCTCGACGGAATCAACATAATCGTAAGGCTATAATTCTTTTCTAAGCAAGAGATCGAGCTGATTACCAGAATAGTGTTTGCCTATATTCTTATACTGGTCTTTGCTCAGGTTCTTCGATAAAGCGTCGAGACTTGATGCCATGAACCTAAAACTATCGATGAAACGTAATTCTCGTTTAACTAATATTTCCTAATTTTCTTTTTCTTCATTCGTAAATTTATCGATTACGACTTCTCTGCTGAACGAAATATACTTTTCTTCGTTGTTAGGAATGCAGCTAATCTTTTCATTATCATCACCTCATAATTTCTTTACGAATAGATGACTGTCATAACAGGATAGATTATGAAACAATACTGAGGAAAACTTGGGACTATATAATTTAGATTACAATTCCTATGAGCGGCGCCTCAATATTTTCCAGTTAAATGGCAATGGTCTCTAACTCGATCAGCACGCAGTTCACCTTCGCATGTGTGACAAACAGTAGCTATGTCGTATAACGCCTGTTCTTTCTTTCCGAATATAATTTTCGTTGGAAATTTAAATCGATTATAAATATCTTTTATATTATCTATAAGAGTGTCTACGAATATCTGAGCTACATCATCATCTTCACTCTTTGCTGTGAATGTCACAGGGGCTTGCGAATATAGGTCATCGTCAAAACATTTTATATAATAGCAGAAAGAACTTGGGACGTGTTTCTGGTACCTGTTGGTGTAAGACATGCTGGGATCTGGTTGACAAGTGTCTATAGCTTTAATGGAAGATTCGAAATCGGCGTACACGACAAAGGGAACTCTCATCTTTCTATAATAATTTTTTAAATTCAAAATAGTTCCTGGTTGTGGAAGTTCTATCTTTTGAGCTGTATGTTGGGAACAATACTCGGTGTGTTTTTTAATGACTCTAGCTCTCTATATCCTATCAAACACCGCTTACAATAGTGCATCGAAAGGTATGAGTTTGCGTTATGAACCGCCATCAGTCTGTTGAAGTTCTTTATCGAACAATAATGCTTCTTTTGGTCGTCAGAAATGAGGTCTACACTGATATCGCTCTCGTGCTTCGATAAATAGAGTGGGAATAGGTAAGCATCTTTCTCATGACCAAAAACATTAATACTAATATTATTATTTCTCTCAAGCTTACTTATCACATTAGCATCCGCTGCTACTGAGAATTCGATGTCAGACCAATCAAGTTCTTCAGACTGCTTGATTTATTCTTTCGTAATTCTTTCTGGATTGCCGTCAAACGGATTTAAGGCTCTAGTTACACACCACTTGAAGCATTCTTCGTCTTCGTTCTTCATATTAATAATACCCTTTTTACTCGCTAAACATTTCGGTAGTGGAATGTAAGAACTGCCTTTCAGCGGTTTATAAACGACCGTGTTGATTTCTAATTTTTGAACCGCTCTAAGTCTCCAGTTACTGCCTTGCATCTGGAAGGCAGCCATAGACTCTATAATTTTATCTTTCGCGTTGTTATAAATTTCGCTCGTGTCGGCGGAGTCTAAAATCACCTCAGTTTTTGAAGCTAACGGAAAATCCTCGGTATCTACTAGCCCGGATTTCATATCCACACGCTCCATTGTGCAGGTGAGGACAAAGTTGACCTTAGTCTGTCGATTTCTAGACAAAAGGTCTTCCAGTTGTGGTTGAGCTGCTTTGAGAAAAGATGCGGCGTCAATTCCGCTTGCGCCTTCGACCGTGTATTGTTTCGTGAAGCCCTTGATAGCTGTAGCCGTCTCTTTTATTTCGCGTGTTTTCATAGGAATTTTAGCGAATATAGAATTCACTTTGGCTTTCAGTGCTTCTATCCTCTCATTCACCTTTCTGTATGGTTCTTCAGGTATGAACCCTTCAATCCACTTTGCGAACGTATTAATCTCGGACTTTGTATTATCAAGGACTTTTCGTATCGCTGAGACCAGTACGTGAGCGAGTGTTGGGATTCCAATCTCGGGAACAGGTGCGTCCAGCAAACTAGCATTAGATGAGATTGGCGCAAAATGTGAGGGGATGAGTGTTTGAGACACATTAGCTTCTATTTTAGCAATCAAATCCGCTTTACGCAGTCTCGTATAACCAACCATAAATTTCTGTTTCGTAATTTTTCTTAGTTCGATCACAGTCTGCTTCGAGTATTCCATTTTATATTGGATTGGAATTCCTTTAAGTCGAAGTGAGAAAATATTTTCATCCACTTCATATATGAGAGAATTTTTGTTTGTTTGTTGAACAATGACTCATCATCGAAACTGCTGACTCATCATCGAAACTGCTGACTCATCATCGAAACTGCTGACTCATCATCGAAACTGCTGACTCATCATCGAAACTAATGGAAATTCCCGTCACCAGAGGTTTTGCCAACGCTGTCATTGTGGCGTGGACTATAGAAAATTATAACTGAACACATCGCGTGGTTTTATCTCATCGGGTTGGTTTATCGAAACTGGGGCGGTCCGTCCAAACTAGGTCAACTCGTCACAGCGAAGTTAGTTTGTCACAGCGAGGTCAACTCGCCACACTACTTCCGCTGTGACGGAAATCAGAGATCGGATTACCTCTATAACCTCTATAACCAATCATTTCATCATGTTGTGTAATCGTCTAGAATAGTCTGACGGATTGTTATAAATAAGCATGCGTTTGTGATCAGTTGTATCACATGGAGAATCTACCGACAGCTATGAGTGGCTTAAAGGTATCATAAAAGCGGAGCTTTGTTGAGGCGTTATTAGATGATGCAGCAAAAGAAGAAGGTTCCTCTAAAAAACCCACAAGGCTTGACTTGGCACGGGCGAAGAATCGTAGGGATTCAGCACACCAAAACATGCGTAAAACCATGGAAAAACTAACAGCACTTCTCGAAAAATTACGAGAACAAGAAGCGGCCTATGACGCAGCAGAAGAAAATGTTGTAGATTGAAGAAGCTTCTGAAAGATGACTAATTGACAACGAATATTGCAGTTAGCGAACCTATGCATTGATTTGTTGTTGATGTTTGACTAAGGACTAGGTTTGTGTATGAATTGTGGCTCATTTTAGTTTGTTTGGTGATTTTACGACCTAATTATAGGTCAATAATACGTTTTAGTAACCTACTAGGTGGGCGATTTTGAGCTATGTTATGGTCAATTGTCCCAGGTAATGCGGTTTATAACTAGTAATAGACATTCAAATGTCAAATGTCTTGCACAAAATTAAAGATTTTGCAAAAGTGTTATGCAAATGGCAACACAATTCTTGCAATACAACTCTATCTTCATCATACTGATACATATTCGTTTATTGATAAATATGGAATGCCACACCGCAAACCACTAAGTCTCATACAATAATTACAAACCATTACAATAATTCACACATCGCCAAATCGCATTCTGCCGCTTAACAGGCATCTAGATTGTTCCCTGTTTCCATCTTGACTGTTTATTTTTGGGAACTTCCATCCGTTCATTTTGAACATCCTGTCATTTGACCCACATGGCATACCGTGTCCGTGTCCTATAATATTCATTTACCAATCTACATAGTCAGTTTTAGGAGACAACCGTTACATGTATTTTCCAAGGATAAAGATATTGACAGTAAACACCGGGCCTACTACCGGTGTCGATTTGCGCAAATCTCTCTAAACCACAATAAAAAATAAAAATCTCTTTAAATTGTATTTGAGCATCCTTCACGTTTTCCATTCATTATGAGTTTCCCCGATTGATGTGTTAATTTTTAGTCTTGCGCTCTGCAATCAACATTTCACCTTCATTAGCACACAAATTGTAGACCGTAATGAAATCAGCTTAAGCTTACTGAAAATGTGTGTATTCAGTGGTATATTATTGCCTTTCATGAGGTCGTTCTGCGACTAATCGTGTATCAACCCTGGTTAGATAAACTAATCCAGTTGACGTCATGAATTCATGTGTGAATTATCAACAATGCTGGACTCCGAACACACCGCATATCCTCAATGGATGACCACGTCATCTGTTCGTGCTCCTCATCCTAATGCGACGCAACCAAAACTTCGAATTGTTGCCAACTGATGATAACAATCTCTCAGTTACTATGAGACTTCATCAAAGTTCTAATTATCCGATTATTTATATTATATTCCCTTAAATTGCTTTGGTTTCAACTGCATCTCAAATTAGTTTTTAGGTGGCACTGTTATGATATGATTCGAATAACAATTGCTCAGACTCCTTTAAACCAGAGTTATGCACATAATTATTTTTGTGTAGGTTCTTTTGCATGACCGAAGCGACGAGCCTTTGCCCACAGAGATGGGATTCAAAGTCGGAATTGGCATATCGACATCCGTCTCTTTTTCACTTAAAAACGTAAGTCAAGCATCATGTACCCATGACATAATATATTTATTGTGTACACTGCTAATTTAGACCTACGTGTACATTCTTGCTTGTACTTTATCTTTCTTGTGCCCGTCTGCTGTGGCCCCGAAGCTGTTTAATTTCCGACTTTTCTTTGCACAATCCACAACAGTTCAACGTTGCGAGCTACCATTGGTCCTGTCAATCAGGGAAGAATACATGTATAAATATATATATATATAGCGCTCGCTATTGTTCTTCCATCCTGTTGACTTAGGCCTACATATGCTTTAAGTCTAAGTGAAGATAAACACACACACACGCACACACGCGCACACATTTATATATATATATATATATATATATATATATATATACGTAAAGTAAAGATACCAGCACGCTCTATGCATCCTCTCTAAGGCAAAGCTTGTTAAATATAGTGTATCATATATGGTTCAAACCTGGGTCCATTACCATTCCCCGAATACATCAATGACCTACCAAACACATCATCTATCCTGAATGTTATCTTATTTGCTGATGACACTAAAATGTATTCCATTCTCGCCTCTGAGTAGTCACCTTGAAGAGTCGCTATACATAAATTGTCTTAATAATAAATCCTTAGAATCCTCATGTAGAATAACTAATACTGAGATTAATCATGCGGCAGATTGGTTTAGAATAAGCAAACTCTCATTAAATGTTCAGAAAACCAATTTTATACTATTCAGATTGTAGAGGAAACCTTTACCGTTTATTAATACAAGGTTCGCAATGGATGTATCAGAAATATCACAGGTAGCGTCTGCTTAATTCCTAGGTGTATGCATTGATGGGTACCTCGATTGGTCAGAGCATATCACATCTATTTCTAGAAAAATAGCAAACGTGTAGGAATACTGAACAAACTGGCAAAGTATGTACCTAATAAAATTCTGTTGAACCTAAATCATACGCTGATATATCCCTATATAAAATACTGCAGTATTGTATGGGCCTCAAACTACCCTCACCGACCGTCAATATTAGTAATCTTCAAAAGAGTGCTGTTAGAATAAGCACGTTCATCTTCTATCTCTCACACCCATTTATATTTTATTAATCATAATATAATTATTAAAAGTTCAATGGGTAAATTCACTCCAATTATGTATATTCATGTACAAGTTTCTAAGCTATTTCCACCGATATAATTATGATCACTATTATTTTGAGCAACTCAGCTGATGCTCATTCATATGCAACACGACACGTAGATTATTACCGAGCAATATTTGCTAGGACAAATCCAAGACACTTTGCACTGAGGTCCACCTATCACTCTTGACGAACATGTTTAATTTGTTTTCTCATTCTCAGGACTCACTATGATTTTCCTTAAAGAATGATTTCAAATTCTTCACTCTGAGTGAAATTATTAGAATTATGAAAGTCACGTCAACTGAATTAATATTATATTTCCATTGGAGATACTAACATACAAAGTATTCCATTTATTTGTAGCTGACCATGTTGCCTTCACCTTACGGGGATTGTCATGAGGCACAAAACTACACGTTCTGGAGATGTATGTGGCGATGTCTGACCAACTATTTGTTGTCAATCTGTAGATGTGTACCGAATTTTATGCAAGGTATTTAAATCTGGATGTAATGTGTTAGTTTAAATTTTAAATGTTTTATATAGGGTGACACAAAAGTTCGTTCCCCGTTTTCAACCTTAATTATCTCGATAAAAATTATTCAGATCTCTGAAATATTTTTAGAGCTTGTACAGGGCTGAAATATTAAATTTCCATCCACATTTTAAGTCGAAGGTGCGTTAAATCACGTGACAGTGTACACTACGGTGCGCGATGTGCATTTCTGGCTCGTGCCTGAATGTGACGTCACCATTATTCACGCCGCTTTATTGAGTAAAAACAAGAACATCGACCTTGGACTGTGGAAGACTGGTTCAATGTTTTGTTGACCGATGAGTCGCCGTTCAATGTCTTTTTGTACCGAATCCACAAAACGCTACTGTGTGGGGTTCACCCGAGCAGATGAAGTTTTTGTCCGTCAGTGATCATGTGTGGTCGGATAACGGCCAGGGCTCTCACAGGCCTTCATTTTGTGCCAAATGGTACCACACTG